>CM040241.1:150477630-151063405 GCA_022545495.1 Chrysanthemum lavandulifolium | reverse complement strand
GAATAATAAAACGACAATGGAAAACTAAAATTACACTAGATAGATAGATACATTGCTTCTTCTCACCCTTTATAGACTTTTGAGACTCTCTGATATCTCTCGAATCTTTCCACTTCATCCGAGCCCTTGAATCATTGAATTACATCAAAACCGTCCACTTGGATTTTGGCGCCAATATTTCTTCGAAAGTTTGCTCAATAAATGGAGTAGTTTCAATCAATTAAGAGTATTTGGGTGTTAGTGGAGTGGAGGGACAAGGTAAGGGGTGTTGAAAAGATGGAAAACCATGTTGGTTTTGGGATATCGGGGTTGAAGAGAGCTACGTTGTTGGCGGTATTTTTATTCGTTTGACTTTCGTTGATAGTGTATAATAACGGGAGGCCAAAATTGATCATGACCGGGGTCAAATGGATGTGGACTAGGGCTCAAGGTCAAGGTTCATGTGGTTGGGCTTGGATATGGGCCAAAGAGGTTTAGTGGATTGGATTTGGGCTTGGTATATTAAAATGGTGTCCGGTTTAGTTAAGTATACAAGGACCAAATTTGCAAATTCTCCAAACTTGAGGGATTGATCATGACACTTTTCCAAACTTATCACAAGGACCAAACTTGACAAAATTTGATAGTACAAGGACCCTTTTGCATAAAATTCCATTTTAGAAATCCAAGGACTATTTTTGCAATTTTTCAAAGTTTAAGGACCTTTCCGCCATTTGACCAAATAATCATTCAAGGATCATTTTTGACAACTTAGAATATTTTAGGGACCTTGAATGATAAAATTCCACATTTTGATATTCCAATGACTAGATTTGACTACTTTTAAAACTTGGGGACTAAAGCGCCAATTTTGCCAACTTGATACATTTTTCATCCGATTTTGATCTTTTGCATTTAAAACACATAAAACACCGATTTGTGATATTTTCATCAATTTGATGCATTTTGAGTGTTTTCGATGATTTTGCGCTTAGATTGTACAAAATGATGCAGTATTTAGACACTCATCAATCCCCACATCGAGATATTGCTAGTCCCTAGCAATGATTTAGATCTTTAATGGATTTTAAAACTCTTTACCAAAAGCCATCACTCGGAGTAGCCAATTGTTTTGATTCAAGTAAGAACCTTGGTATAATGATAACCAAATGATTTTGAGCAAATCATAAGTCAGAACGGATTTGATTTGTCTTTACCGTAAGCCGTTTGCTGGACTAGCCAACTCTTAGATAAATTATCAATATTATCTTTGGTGAGCCGATTACAATTATGGATTTTCCATCGCCTTTACCATGCCATAACCTTGCGGGCTAGTGACTCTTCACTTTTAGGATATGGTGAGTTGAGAACCATACAATTTTGGGCAAATTGCAAGCCATAAACGGATTTGAGAAATCTTTACCAAGAGCCGTTGCTCCTGGATTAGCCAATCCTTTTGTCTATTAGACAAGGCGGATCGATAACCATATGCCGAGTAAGTGTAGAACACTTACTCCAAAAAAATTTTGGCCAAAACGGGGAATGGGTGGATAATATATATGATAAAATTCGAGAATCTTCACACTTAGAAATGAATATTGCCTCAATATTCAAAGTACCCATGGTTATGCGAATCAAAGAACGTAAAGGGAAATACTACGCCATTATTTAGAAAGAGATTTTTTTTTTTTTTTTTTTTTTCACAAAAGATTTTATATACACAGTGTGGGAACTCCCCCACACTAGGTGGTAGAAAGAGGTAAGAAGACGAAATATGGGTGAAAACCCATATAGTGTGCTATTGTTTTTGATTCCCGAGTCATTAGCTTGACTCGATCCCCATTCATTGGCTCATGGGAAAGTTTGTAGATCCGGACAACCATGGGGAATGTCCTCTCCAAAATAATGCTTCACCGATGACCATTCAATTTAAAATTAGGACCATCGGGTTGAGATAACTCAATGGTACCATAAGGATAAACCTTAGTGATAGTAAATGGACCCGGACCAACGGGACTTGAGCTTTCCCGAGAAAATCTTCAATCTTGAATTGAAAAGAAGGACTCGATCACCAACGTTGAAAACGGTTTTGATTTTAGAGTCATGAATCTTCTTTGTCTTTGCTTGTAGATCAAAGAGTTCTCGTAAGCTTGATCATCAAGTTCATTTAATTCATTCATTTGAACTTTTCTATGATCACCATTGTCCGAATATCGAAATTGGCATGTTTTAAGGCCCAAGATGCCTTGTGCTCTAACTCAATCGGAAGATGACATGCCTTCCGTACACTAGCTTGTATGGAGTACACCGATGGGTGTTTTGTAAGTCGCACGGAAGGCCCAGAGTGCGTCATCCAGCTTATCCGACCGTGATGCACGATTTTCGCCTCGTCCTTTCAAGGATTCTTTTAATACCACGGTTGAAACTTCCACCGCCCACTTGTTCGGGGTGGTATGCGATAGAGAGACGGTGGGTAACACCATACTTTGCATGACTCTTTCAAATTGGTCATTGCGTAAATGTGTACCACGATCACCGATTATTGCTCTCGGAGTTCCAAACCCGCAAAAGAGATTTTAAAACTTCACAACAACTCGGGCATCATTGGTGGGTAAAGCTTTGCTCAACCCATTTTGACAAATAGTCACCACGAGTATGTATTTGTTTCCACGAGACGAAGGAAATGGCCCCATAAAGTCAATACCCTATATGTCAAATATCTCACAAACTTGAATGGCATTTTCGGCATTTCATTTCTTTGAGATATATTTCCGTGACGTTGACAAGCGTCATAGGCTTTGACAAAATCGTGGGCATCCTTATAGATTGTGGGCCAATAAAACCCGAATCAAACACCTTCTTGGCGGTGTAGTTGGACTATGATGGCTCGGTGGGTCCAAAGATGGCAAGTCGTGAGATGTCAATAGCTTCCCGTCCATAAACACACCGTCGGATGACTTGATCCGCACAAATTTTGAACAAGTAGGGTCGTCGTAAGTAATGTTTAACATCTTTGAAGAATTTGTTCTTCCGTTGGGTCGACATTCCTTTCATAATGAAGTTACCGCATGGTAATTTGCAAAGTCAAGAAACCATGGGGTGAAGAATTTCCACTAAAAGAAACCGCATTGAGTGTCTCGAGAGGAAATGTTTCATTTATTTCCTTCTTCTCGAAAACATCTTGGTGAGGGTTTTCTAATGCAGACAGATGATCGTGACTAGATTCTCGACTCCTTTTTATCACGATAATGATATCAAATTCACGGAGGAGGAGAATCCAACGAAGCAATCTCGGCTTTGCATCTTGTTTTGCAAAGAGATATTTAAGAGTCGAGTGATCCGTATACACCACGCATTTGGTCAAGATTAAGACGGCGAAACTTCTCAAATGCATACACCACGGCTAATAGCTCTTTTTCCGTGGTGGTGTAATGAGTTGAGCTTCACCATAGTCTTACTGCGTAGTGGATAGGCTGAAAATGCTTGTTTCTTCGTTGCCCAGGACCGCACCGATAGCAAAATCACTTGCATCGCATGAGCTCAAAGGGTAAATCCCACCGGGAGCAACGAGAATGGGTGTCATGAAGCTTTTTCTTCAATGTTTCAAAAGCTTCTATGCACTCGGGTGAGAAGATAAAAGGAGCATCCTTTTCAAGAAGATGGGTCATAGGTCAAGCGATTTTAGAAAATCTTGTATGAATCTACGATAGAAACCGGCATGACCTAAAAAACTCCTAATACCTTTGTGGTAGTAGGATGAGGTAATTTAGCAATAACATCGACTTTTGCCCGCTCACCTCAATCCCGTTCTTTGAAATTTTATGGCCAAGGACTATGCCTCTTTGACCATAAAGTGACTTTTCTCCCAATTTAGACAAAGATTGGTGTCTTCACACCTTGAAGCATTTTTTCTAAACGGGAGACATGTTTGAAAAGAATCCCCAATGATCGAGAAGTCATCCATAAACACCTCCATTGTTTCCGATCATGTCGTGGAAAATGGCCATCATACATCGTTGGAACGCGCGGAGCATTACATAAGCCAAAAGGCATACGTTTGTAAGCAAAAGTTCCGTATGGGCGGTGAATGGTCTCTTGATCCTGTGGATCAATGGAATTGAAAATAACTCGAGAAACCATCAAGGAAACAATAGTATTCGCCTCGCTAATCTCTCAAGCATTTGGTCCATGAAGGGTAGGAAAATGGTCTTTACGGGTAGCGCTATTCAACTTACGATAGTCAATGCAAACACGCCATCCCGTAACCACCGAGTTGGAATTAACTCATTATCTTCATTTGTGACAACAGTTATGCCACCCTTTTAGGAACATGTTGAATTGGCTAACCCAAGGACTATCTCGAGATCGGGTAAATCAATCCTCGCATCAAGAAGTTTGATAACCTCCTGCTTGATAACATCATGGATTTTTGGATTTACTCTTTCTCGATGTTGAATGCTGGTTTCAAGTCATCCTCCATCAAGATTTTATGAGTACAAAACCTGTGGTCGATACCTTAATGTCGGAGAGTTTCCAAGCAATTGCTTGCTTGTGATTTCAAGACCTTTATGAGCAAATTTTTCATCTTTACTCAAATCTCGAGCAATAATGACGGGTAATTTATCATCACCTTCTAGAAATGCATACTCGAGATGAGGCGGTAAGTCCTAAGCTCAACCTCGTGAAATTCTTCGCTTTTCTCAACCGACTTGACTTCCTTGTTATGAAGCTCGACGGGAGGAGAGGAGGAGAAGTGTCCAGATTTAACAATTTCTCAAGAAGAATATCTCCTTCCAGATTAATCTCATTTTGATTAATCTCATTAGGAATTGAATCACTAGTGTGAGGGTTGATGATGGATCATCATTGAGCAACTTCTCAATAAGAAGTATGTCCCCTCAATGTCAATTGAGCGTGATCAATTTCCCATGGAATGTAATCACTAGCCAAGTATGCTTCAATCTCATCTAAGATGAAGTCGCCTCAAACGGAGTGAGGAAGGAGTAGAATTGGCTATGATAGGTTGAGAAGATGGTGGGATCCCACTCGTAATTATGAGAATAACCAAGAATTTCTTGAGTACTCTTGAAGCAACATCAATGATATCTATTCGGTTAACCGACTCGTAATCATAATTTGCGGAGTACCTCAAGTTTGATCAAGGTTAAAGGTGACGACTTCATTACCAACACGCAATGTGATTTCCGCTCAAATACATCAATGAGAGCACGGCCCGCTCGTGAATCCTCGACCAACAATGAGAGGAACCCGATGATCGGCATCAAAATCAACAACCACGAAGTCACCGAAATGGAACTTTCATACTTTATAAATACGTCCTCAAAGAATGCCAAGAGGACGGATATGGAAACGATCTCGCAAGCTCGAGTCATGCATGTAGGAGTGAGTTCTAAGAGAAAGTTTCTTCCATATCGAATAAGGCATCGATTGATGCTTGCACCAAGATCTCGCTAGGGCAAAGCATTCAACCATTCACGGAAATACACAAGGTAAGAGAAATTTTCGGGATCTCCAAGCTTTTCTCGAAGTTTTCAGGATAACCGCAGAGCTCGTTAAGAGGAGTTTTGCCATTTCAAACGACTTTTCCTTATTGCTTAACATGTTTTTGAGAGTTGATGCAAACTTGGGCATCAAAGATGATAGCATCCATAAAGCTTATGTCAAAGTGTAACTCTTGGAAAATTTGAAAAAATTTGTCCATTTGATGGTAGCTTTCTCGCGGAGCTTTTGCTCATTCAAACGTGATGGGTAAGGAATAGAAGATTTGGATTTGGTTTTCAACAGAGCTACTGGAGGTTCAAAACAACTCCTATATTAGACTTGGGTTTCGGACAACTCGAGGTTGGACTCACCGGCGGGACGTGTGTGGTACTTGGGCTTGAATAATGCACCTTGTCCGTAGTATCCTTGGTAACTTGACTCATTGCCACAGTGGAGGAGGCATTGGAGTCGAGGTCCATTGTGTGTCCTAGGTTCACTTTCCACTACCTTTGGGAGAGAAGAAGAAGAGGTAGTAAGGCAGAGGTCCAAAGATATGAAACACCACTTCGGTTGTGATCGCCAGACGCCTCGGGTTAACGATCGTGTTGCTCGGAAGTTTTCCCAGCCCGAGGGTTGATCATTTAAAGACTTCTTAAGATCGTGATCCGACCGACCAACAACCTGCTCATTTCATCTTGGGATTTCATGAATTGCTTCAAGAACTCATCGATGATGGTCCTGGAGGAACAATGACTGGAGGAGCTTGAGGATAATTTGAGGTCGTATGTTTTGATTATAGCCAAAATTCCTTGATTAGGATTCATATTCCCATGAAATTGATTCCCCGATTGAAATTGTTTTGATTAGGGTTTCCTTGATGTTGGAAACCTTGATTGGGTCCGTGATAGAAATTACCTTGGTTTTGATAACCTTGGTTCATTCTTGGTTGGTTCTCGATTCGGTTTTGCATGTTATGATTCTCGTTAAAACCGGTGGTGCTCGATTAGTGTTAAGACAGTAGTGTGGTTCATTTTGAGGACTGATGAGTACCTCCTGTCAGTGAACTACCGGCTAGAGCATTGGCTTCAAATGGACTACCATCGGTGGCGACAATTGTAGTATGCATGAGGACCACCACAAGTAACACAACTCTCGACTTTCTTCACTTCACCATGTGTTGGTGTCGAGTGAAGGTCACTTTCTTCCGTTAGCAAGAACCAAAGCTGAACAATGTCGTGAGTTTGTCAATCTTAGCATCGGTGCTAGATGTACCACGGGGATGAAGAAGAAGAAGGTCCAAGATGAGACCGATATGTCTTTGCTCGGAAAGGCGGACCGAGATTTGTTCTCAATGATTTGCAAGGCTTCTTTCGTAGTCTGCTCAGAAATTACCTCCGGAGGCATTTAAAGAGTCTTGATTAGTCCGATTGAGACCATTATAGAAAGTATCCATTTGCATTAATTCGTAAAACCATGATGGACACTTGCGGCAACTCTTTGTAACGATCCCATGCCTCCCGAATGATTCATCAAATCTCCGAGAAAATTTCATTATCTCATTCTTAAGACTTGTAGTTCGGGATGGAGGATAGAACTCGTTAATCTAACTTGGTGACTAGATCCTCCCATGTCTCAATAGAACTAGGGGTTGTTTCTCAAGCCAATTCGGCTTGTCCTCAGAAAATGGGAATGTAAGAAGCTTGATACCTTCTGGGACATTCTTGTACTGATGGTAGATGCAATCTTGTTAAACCATCGAATGTGCATGAGGATCATCCCGCTCAAAACCATAGAATTGGCTTTGGGTTACAAGATTAAGTAACCCGGTTTTGAGCTCGAAGGTGTCGACCACGATGGTTTGGGACAACAATAGCATCTCCGTAACCCTCGATGGGTGCTTGGAGAAGCTCATTCACGGGTTTGTCTTCCGCCATTTCGACAGTGGTGGTGGTAGACGTTCCTCGATCACGGTGAAGGAGCGAACGCCCTCTACGCTCACGAGTGTAGAATGATGCACTAAGTATAAAATCAATTTTAAATGAACTCATCATTTTTGAAAAAGGTACACCAAATCACAATCAAGTTTTAAAATGCCAAAACATCCGCCTAAAAACACTCATTAAATGCCAAAAACACATCAAAATGATAAAATATCACAAACAAGTGTTTTATATGTTTTAAATGCAAAACATCAAAATCGGTGAAAACGTATCAAGTTTGCATTATTGGCGCTTTAGTCCCCAAGTTTGAAAATATGTCAAAATAGTCCTGGTCATTCAAAACTTGTAAAATATCATTTTAGGTCCTTGAGATTCAAAAGTTGTCAAAACAAACTCTTTAAAGTTTAAAATCACAAATTGACAACTTTGGTCCTCAACTTTGCAAAAGTGTCAAAAATAGTCCTTAAGGTTTTAAAATTGGAAATTGATCAAAATAAACCTTGTACTATTTATAAATGACAACATTGGTCCTTTATGATAAGTTTTGGAAAATTACAAGTTTGGTCCCCTGAGTTTGAAAATGTCACAATTAGTCCTTGAATTTATAAAGAATGACATTTTATGCACAATAGTCCTTATACTATTCAATTGTGGCATAATTAGTCCTTGTAATAACTTTAGAAATGTTACATGTTCAGGTCCTCTATGTTTACGAAATTGCAAAATGGTCCTTGGGCTTATTTATCTACAAACCAAACCAAATCCAATATTTAACAAAACCTGGCCCATATCCAAGCCCAAACCCAAAAACCAGTGTTTAAACTAAAAACCGCCTCCACCATGTAGATCCTCTTCCACCCTCGCATACCCAAAACCGGTTTTTCCACCTCTCCCACCTTTCCACCTCACCAACCTTATCCCCCGGTGGTTAACATCCCCTCCACCTCCATATCCTCCCAAACCCAATTAATGCAAAGAAACTGCTCTATGACTTTTTGGCGCCAAAAGTTAAAATGATGGCTAGGATGTGTTGCAGTGATCCAAAGGATGAGATTATTGATGGGAAAGACCAAGTGGGACCCACAGAACCCTAGAAGTCATTATAAAGAAGAGATTGAAGCAGAAAAGATAGAGTAGTAGTGTAGTTTAGTCTAATTTATGTCGTATTATGTAATTTTCAATTATTAGTGTAATTTTAAGCTTACTAGTACCTGTTTTAATGATTTCAGAGTGTTATAAACCTATTTCAAGAATCAATTTCAAGTTTTCCTTTAATTTCCAGTTTATGTAAAATTTCAAGATCAAGAAATTTCATGATAAGTTAAATGTTGTTATACTTTGTTGTTAAGCATTCAAAAGCTCATACTAGCTCTTATAAAAGTTTTTCTAAGCTTTAGTATCCTTAAAACTCAGTTTAGATTCAAAATAGAAAAATTCACAAAAATCAAGATAAAATAGTGAGAAAATAAAAAATGCCATGGAAAGGATGCCAGAGATTGAAGCAAGGTTGAAAATGGAATGATTACTGGTATAGAGCTTCTTGGGAAGCATAGGATGTGATCTCAGACCTTGATTCTCTGTTTTGATCTTAAACTCATTTTGTAAGCCATTTTCTTAAATATTGCATTTCTTATTTCAAGTAGTTAAAACTTGTTAATACTGTCTTAATAATGTCTCATTGCAGTTAATATAAGCCAATTAATAGGTCCTTTGGTTTAAAAATCTGTTTCATTGCTTAATGCTTCAAAACTGTCATATTAAGGGGTGTTTGGTTTTGCTCAGTTAACTGAGCTTAAGGTCAGTTGGGTTGTTGTTTGTACTTGATACATGTCACAGTAGGTCTTAGAAGCTCATTTCAGCAAGAAAAACTAGACCTTAGTTAGTAGAAAGTCAAAATTCCTCTTAATCTCATTTTATTGCTTATCTGTTAGAATTCCATGATCTGTGATCATGGATTTGTGTTTAGAAGTTGTTATAATCTTTTAATTCAGTCTTAATATAACTTATTACAACATAATTAGCTAGTATAATCAATCAAAAGTTCATTAAAGTCAAACTTTTAGTTTTCTTAAAAAGTCAAATTGTGTCATATGTACAAGTGAACTGGTCATTTTCAAGAGCTTGTAAAAAGCTCTCAAGTGCTCCATAGCTTGTCATTCTTGATTCTTTGGATAGCTAATCAAGCCCTCTTAAGGTCCCAAGTTCACTTTTCAACTTTGTAGCTTATTAGGTAGGGCTGCACTCAGCTTTTTCTTTGTCCCATTTTAACTTAGTACACTGAGTTATACTCAGTGACTTTTTCCAACTTTTCAAAAGCTCACTAAAAGCTATCTAATGAACCAAACCATGAGTACTTTAGCTTTTTGCATAGCTTATCTGGTCATCTAGTTAACCCTGTTTTTATTTCCATTTTCTAGCTTATATAAGTGCTTATAATTAGCTTAAAGGTGCCTAGTATATACCAAAAGTGCCCTCATGCACCGGATAGATATCTAGATTCAAAAGCTCTCACAGAGCTTATTATTTAGCAAGCTTATGCTCTTTAGTTTTTAGAAAGCCAACCTAGTCATATTAATGTTTCAAGTTTTATTTTCAAATTTGTAGCTTACTTACTAGGCTCGCAAGTGTTTTGTATTTTTGTCCATTTCATTAAGTAGAAATCATGTCGGTGTTCCTCGACTTTTTCAAAAGCTCTTTACAAGCTAAATTTTGTAATCCAAACTTTGAGAATTAGCTTTTCGAGAGTTCACCGGTAAACTTGATATTTCCAAAGTCCTTTTCAATTTATAGCTTATTACGATTGCTTAATATGTAGCTTAAAAGTACCTAGAAACCAACGATTCATCGTGTAACAAAGGTAGAGTTTTGCTTATTTGTGCTTATTAAGTGCTTATTATCAGTATTTGTGCTTATTCAGTTTTCATTATAGCTTATAATCTTTAGTTTAGCTTATTTCAGTTTGCATTTGCTTATTCCATTAGCTTATTAGCCATCTTGGCTTTAATCTTGTGCTTATTCTCAATTTTAGCCCACTGTTGGAATCAATAAGCTCAAACTCAGCTTATTTGTACTTTTCTTAAAAAGCTCCAGTTATATAAGTTGCTTATTTTCTTGTATTTAAGAGTTTGCAAAAAGAAAATTTCAAAAATAAAATGGTTTGCAAAAAGGGAGAGGCAGCGGTCGAACCTGAGACCTCTCCCTTATGGGAATGATAGTGGGGTACACAGAACCAATGCGCCTTGGGACTTTTCTCGTCATTCCTTGCACTAAATACTCTCTTATACATGTTTTACCCGTTTAGCTTATTAAGTGATTTTAGCTTATTTGTAGCTTATTCGTAGTAGCTTTTTTCGGTTTGTAATTTTAATAAATTTGTATTAGTAATAAGTATTTTATAAAAAGTTTGATTTTTCTCATTTGTTTTAGTATTTTTAAACATTTAATTAGTGTAAAATCTTAATTAAATCATAATAAAAATATAAAAGTCTAAAAATATAAATCTTTTTCTAAAATTTTCTTTATCATATATTTTGTAAGAAAATTAGTTTTACATTCGTAGGCATTTTATTTCTTAAAATTTACGTTTTATCTTGCGCTTAGGCGCCATTTTCGTAAATAACGCTCGTTTTAGTTTTAAATAACGTTTTTAAGTAATTTGAGTTTACGCTTTAGTTAATATAGTTTATTTAAGTTATTTTATTTTATAAAATCACATAAACGTTCATCGATCCGTAAAAATAGTGATAGCGTTTATTTAATAGATTTTAACTTTTATTTCTTTTAATTTGCATTTAAGTCATTTGTTATTTGTAAATCTTTTCTTTAGGTAATTATCCATCAAAACCCTTATTGATCACTATCCTTAGTGATCATTCTATCATCCGAGTTGTTTAAACACCAATTCATCCTCCGTGGGACTTAACGACCCGTGAATTCCTATATTCCTCGATCTTAATTGCATTAGTGTTTGAAATTGTTTTAAGTCTTAAGACTTGACCTGCTTGGACACAATCAAATTTTGCGCACGCCGGGAGGTCAGAAGCGTGTTTTAAGCATTTCCGCATCCATTCTTGCACATATACCATCGCTTGTAAACAGTTTTGTAAAAAGTTTTCAAAACCAAAAGTTCATTAACACTTTTCCTAAAGTGTTAACAACACCAAAAACATTTTTATTCAAGTTTTCAACAAACACAAAACCAAAATATTTTCATTCTTTGTTTTTATGGCATGTTTTCAAAACCCCAAAATATTCATCTTTAACCTCCTACCCTTTTTGATTCTTTATCCCTTTACCTCTATCAATTTGATTCTAAACTTCTATTCTCATGGAATCTCTCGAGAACGACTCGGGACGGTGAAAAGCTTCGGACTTTATCACAAATGTCTAGAATCCGTGTTGTTCAGAAGATCCATTAATTACGCTCGTGGAAATGGAAAGAAAACCGAGGTGACAAAGGACCGTACTTTCCTTTGATAATGGAGGTACTAAATACGTCCAACCTACGGTTATCCAAAGATCTAATCCCTCGATTGCTCCTAAGCCGTCTAGAATTGATCATAAACTTTCACGATTTACGGTTAAAAGCAAACATGCAGAATTCAGACCGGTGACTTGCAAGAATGACTTGCCTAATCTTCACGTTTCTCAAGAACCAAAACCGGAGTCTATAACGGAAGTGATGGAAATTGCTAGCTCTCAGAGCACACCACTTGTCCCACCTCCGGATTTTTCAAAATGTTCTTTGAATCTTAATAGTCATTCAGATCACCATGTTGGTTTTGTTGATTCTTTGAATAATCGATTCTTCTCATTCTCAAATAGAATCGTTTATTCCTTGTGTCGGTTGTGGTGAGCCTCTTTATGGTTCACCATGTCACCAGTGTACATGTGTACAAAGGTGGTAATGATATTGAGAACGGAGTTGTTTGTTTTGTGGTTCGAGGAATTCATTTGATTATGATCCTAATCCGAACTCATTTAACGATCCTCAAATTTTTCTAATTACCCACCACAGCCGACATATCTTCATATAATCAACAATCTTCGCTGTGAATTTTGTGGAGGTCCTCACCAAGGATTTGAGTGTCAATCCGAAACACGATTGTCTATGAACAGTTTCCGATGATGCTCGAACTTTGGATATGACCAATATCCATATGATTCACCAAACCACCCTCAACAATCATTTTGTCATGAGAACTGTGGAGGTCCCCATTTCACTCGATTGTCAAACAGGAATCCATTTCCTTGTGACAATTTTGACACATCATTTCAAGACCAACCTCCACAAGACTAAATGATTCAGCAACTCCTCATGAAACTACAAGACACTTTTAGAGCTTCGAAGAAAAGGTCCGAGAGTTATTAAACAAAATTTCATAAGGAGTCGCTTTTTCTATGTCATTTCAAAATTCTCATGAGAAATCCATGGAAGTTTTGTTAGTCAAGAGCGTGTTGCTAAAATAAATTCCCAAATTGCCTTTGAAAAATCTATTAGGAATCATTTGCACAAGAAAAAGCGAGATCTAGCTCTAGATTCGCTTTATTCTCGATGATAGTGATGATGAAGATACACTTGAAGATTCATCAAGTTCATCGATGGATATTCTAGCAGATTGAGATTCATTCTCAAACAACCGCCATCACACCCGAGGCTCACACTCACTCTCTAAACATGGGGACGAGCATCTTGACCTTGTTCACGAAAAGGAATCGGACGAATTCATAAAGTCTAGTGTTGAGGACCTTGTCCCAATCCCAAGAGAGTCGGGGAACTTTGAGCATATGTGTGATATCCCTTTCCTCTTGAGTGTTCAAAAGATCATTCCGATTTCATTCCACTTTCATCCGAAAGTGATGATGATCTCTTTAATTTCAAACCAACTGGGAGAAATTGAAAGTCTCCTTTATAATGATCGCTCACTCACTTCTCACCCTAACAATCCAATAGAGAATGTTAATCACCTTGTTCCCGAAGCATTAAAGCTACTTTCACCAATCCTCTATTTGAATTCGACTCAATTCACTTTAATTTCGAGAATCTACTCTTTGATACTGATCGAGGATAGTGATGAGCCCACAATGGAACAAGAGTTCACAAATTCACTTCATGTGAATGATTCTCTTACGAGGAGTTCTCCTTTGAACTCACTCATATCATATCTCCATCGGAGTATGATACCTTCCATTTTGATCTAGACATAAATGATTTTTGTGTTCCCGAGGGAAATGTTCTCAACCATGAGAACTTGCTTGATATCAAAATCCCATCCCTCCCGCCCAGAATATGTCTTGATCAAATGAGCTTAAATGATGAGATTCATGACCCAGAAATCATGAATTCTCCTATGGATGAAGATGAGTTAGTCATGATTTTCATCATGGTTTTCTTTCTTTTCTTCACCTATCCCGTAGCTTCTCCTATTCTTCACTCCTTCGGGAATGAAGACATTATCTTTGACCCCGGCATTTTCATTAATCATTTTTGAGCCGGTTCTGTGTATATCTCATCGGTGTGGAACTTTCACGTACTTCAATGTTTATACAAACATCTTGAATGAAAGTCCGATGGAGATTATCTCTTCCACTTACTTCCCATGAACCAATTAATTCGGGTCGAGTCAAGCTAGCGACTCGGTAATCAAAAACAAGAGCTAAACATGGGTTTTCACCGTGTGTACCACCCTAGTGTGGGGAGATGCCCACATGTTGTATATAGACCTTTAAAATGAATGAAAATTGTAAATATTAAAAAAATAGAATAATTGTTGTGTTTCTACACTTAGCTAGTAATGTTATCTTTTACGTTCTAAGTTTTCGCATAACAATGCGGTACTTTGAATATTGAGGACAATATTCATTTCTAAGTGTGGGGGAAATTCGCGAAATTTGATCATAAATGTACCCTTTAGTCCCTTTTTCCCCCAAATGGCCAAATTTTAAAATTTTTTATTTAGTGGAAGTACTATGTACTAAACACAACAAATGGTAATCATCCACCATGTCTAACCCACATAAGGATTGGCTAATCCAGAGCAAACGGCTCTTGGTAAAGATATCTCAAATCCGCTTATGGCTTGCAATTTGCCTAAAATTGTATGGTGTTCAACTCACCATATCTTTAAACTAGTGAAAAGTTGGCTAGCCCGCAAGTTTATGGCTTGTGGTAAAGGCGTGGAAAATCCATAATTGGTAATCAGCTCACCAAAGATAATATTAATAATTTATCTAAGAGTTGGCTAGTCCGAAGAATGGTACGGCTCGTAAAGACAAATCAAATCCGTTGATGACTTATGATTTGCTCAAAATCATTTGGTTATCATTGTACCAAAGTTCTTACTTGAACTGAAACATTTGGCTACTCGTAAGTAATGGCTTTTGGTAAAGAGATAAAATCCATTAACTTTTCATAAATCATTGCTAGGACTAGCAATATCTTAGTGTGGGGATTGATGAGTGTCTAAATACTCATCATTTTTCATCGTTAAAATGCCAAAACATCCGAAAACACTCGAAACACATCAAAATGATAAAATATCACAAACAAGTGTTTTATATGTTTTAAATGCAAAACATCAAAATCTGGTGAAAAACGTATCAAGTTTGCATTATTGGCAGTTTTAGTCCCCCAAGTTTGAAAATATGTCAAAAATAGTCCCTGGTCATTCAAAAACTTGTAAAATATCATTTTAGGTCCTTGAGATTCAAAAGTTGTCAAAACAAACTCTTTAAAGTTTAAAAATCACAAATTGACAACTTTGGTCCCTCAACTTTGCAAAAGTGTCAAAAATAGTCCTTAAGGTTTTAAAATTGGAAATTGATCAAAATAAACCTTGTACTATTTATAAATGACAACATTGGTCCTTTATGATAAGTTTTGGAAAATTACAAGTTTGGTCACAGAGTTTGAAAAATGTCACAATTAGTCCTTGAATTTATAAAGAATGACATTTTATGCACAATAGTCCTTATACTATTCAATTGTGGCATAATTAGTCCTTGTAATAACTTTAGAAATGTTACATGTTCAGTCCTCTATGTTTACAGAAATTGCAAAATGGTCCTTGGGCTTATTTATCTACAAACCAAACCAAATCCAATATTTAACAAAACCTGGCCCATATCCAAGCCCAAACCCAAAAACCAGTGTTTAAACTAAAAAACCGCCCTCCACTGTAGCAGTCCCTCTTCCACCCCTGCATACCCAAAACCAGTGGTTTTTCCACCTCTCCCCACCTTTCCACCTCACCAACCTTATCCCCCCAGCTGGTTAACATCCCCCCTCCACCTCCATATCCTCCCAAACCCAATTAATGCAAAGAAACTGCTCTATGACTTTTTGGCGCCAAAAGTTAAAATGATGGCTAGGATGTGTTGCAGTGATCCAAAGGATGAGATTATTGATGGGAAAGACCAAGTGGGACCCACAGAACCCTAGAAGTCATTATAAAGAAGAGATTGAAGCAGAAAAGATAGAGTAGTAGTGTAGTTTAGTCTAATTTATGTCGTATTATGTAATTTTCAATTATTAGTGTAATTTTAAGCTTACTAGTACCTGTTTTAATGATTTCAGAGTGTTATAAACCTATTTCAAGAATCAATTTCAAGTTTTCCTTTAATTTCCAGTTTATGTAAAATTTCAAGATCAAGAAATTTCATGATAAGTTAAATGTTGTTATACTTTGTTGTTAAGCATTCAAAAGCTCATACTAGCTCTTATAAAAGTTTTTCTAAGCTTTAGTATCCTTAAAACTCAGTTTAGATTCAAAATAGAAAAATTCACAAAATCAAGATAAAATAGTGAGAAAATAAAAATGCCATGGAAAGGATGCAGAGATTGAAGCAAGGTTGAAAATGGAATGATTATGGTATAGAGCTTCTTGGGAAGCATAGGATGTGATCTCGCACCTTGATTCTGCTTTGATCTTAAACTCATTTTGTAAGCCATTTTCTTAAATATTGCATTTCTTATTTCAAGTAGTTAAAACTTGTTAATCTTGCCTTAATAATGTCTCATCATAGTTAATATAAGCCAATTAATAGGTCCTTTGGTTTAAAAATCTGTTTCATTGCTTAATGCTTCAAACTGTCATATTAAGGGTGTTTGGTTTTGCTCATTAAGCGAGCTTAAGGTCAGTTGGGTTGTTGTTTGTACTTGATACATGTCACAGTAGGTCTTAGAAGCTCATTTCAGCAAGAAAAACTAGACCTTAGTTAGTAGAAAGTCAAAATTCCTCTTAATCTCATTTTATTGCTTATCTGTTAGAATTCCATGATCTGTGATCATGGATTTGTGTTTAGAAGTTGTTATAATCTTTTAATTCAGTCTTAATATAACTTATTACAACATAATTAGCTAGTATAATCAATCAAAAGTTCATTAAAGTCAAACTTTTAGTTTTCTTAAAAGTCAAATTGTGTCATATGTACAAGTGGTGGTCATTTTCAAGAGCTTGTAAAAGCTCTCAAGTGCTCCATAGCTTGTCATTCTTGATTCTTTGGATAGCTAATCAAGCCCTCTTAAGGTCCCAAGTTCACTTTTCAACTTTGTAGCTTATTAGGTAGGTCGCACTCATTTTTCTTTGTCCCATTTTAACTTAGTACATCGAGTTATACTCGATGACTTTTTCCAACTTTTCAAAAGCTCACTAAAAGCTATCTAATGAACCAAACCATGAGTACTTTAGCTTTTGCATAGCTTATCTGGTCATCTAGTTAACCTGTGTTTTTATTTCCATTTTCTAGCTTATATAAGTGCTTATAATTAGCTTAAAGGTGCCTAGTATATACCAAAAGTGCCTGTGCACGATAGATATCTAGATTCAAAAGCTCTCACAGAGCTTATTATTTAGCTTAAGCTTATGCTCTTTAGTTTTTAGAAAGCCAACCTAGTCATATTAATGTTTCAAGTTTTATTTTCAAATTTGTAGCTTACTTACTAGGCCCGCAAGTGTTTTGTATTTTGTCCATTTCATTAAGTAGAAATCATGTCGGTGTTCTCGACTTTTTCAAAAGCTCTTTACAAGCTAAATTTTGTAATCCAAACTTTGAGAATTAGCTTTTCGAGAGAGTTCAATTGGTAAACTTGATATTTCCAAAGTCCTTTTCAATTTATAGCTTATTACGTTGCTTAATATGTAGCTTAAAAGTACCTAGAAACCAACGATTCATCGTGTAATGATGTAGAGTTTTTGCTTATTTGTGCTTATTAAGTGCTTATTATCGAGATTTGTGCTTATTCAGGTTTTCATTATAGCTTATAATCTTTAGTTTAGCTTATTTCGGTTTGCATTTGCTTATTCCATTAGCTTATTAGCCATCTTGGCTTTAATCTTGTGCTTATTCTCAATTTTAGCCCACTGTTGGAATCAATAAGCTCAAACTCAGCTTATTTGTACTTTTCTTAAAAAGCTCCAGTTATATAAGTTGCTTATTTTCTTGTATTTAAGAGTTTGCAAAAAGAAAATTTCAAAAATAAAATGGTTTGCAAAAAGGGAGAGGCAGGGGTCGAACCTGAGACCTCTCCCTTATGGGAATGATAGTGGGGGTACCTGTAACCAATGCGCCCTTGGGACTTTTCTCGTCATTCCTTGCACTAAATACTCTCTTATACATGTTTTACCCCGTTTAGCTTATTAAGTGATTTTAGCTTATTTGTAGCTTATTCGTAGTAGCTTTTTCCAGTTTTGTAATTTTAATAAATTTGTATTAGTAATAAGTATTTTATAAAAAAGTTTCAGATTTTTCTCATTTGTTTTAGTATTTTTAAACATTTAATTAGTGTAAAATCTTAATTAAATCATAATAAAAATATAAAAGTCTAAAAATATAAATCTTTTTCTAAAATTTTCTTTATCATATATTTTGTAAGAAAATTAGTTTTACATTCGTAGGCATTTTATTTCTTAAAATTTACGTTTTATCTTGCGCTTCGCCATTTAAATTTTAAATAACGCTCGTTTTAGTTTTAAATAACGTTTTTAAGTAATTTGAGTTTACGCTTTAGTTAATATAGTTTATTTAAGTTATTTTATTTTATAAAATCACATAAACATTCATCGATCTGTAAAAATAGTGATAGCGTTTATTTAATAGATTTTAACTTTTATTTCTTTTAATTTGCATTTAAGTCATTGTTATTTGTAAATCTTTTCTTTAGGTAATTTTCCATCCAAAACCCTTATTGATCACTATCCTTAGTGATCATTCTATCATCCGAAGTTGTTTAAACACCAATTCATCCTCCGTGGGACTTAACGACCGAGAATTCCTATATTCCTCGATCTTAATTGCATTAGTGTTTGAAATGTTTTAAGTCTTTTAGACTTGACTGTTTTGGACACAATCTGTATCGCCTTGATTTGCGGTGGTTGATTTTATGTATATATTAAGTACCACCGAAAAGACGAGGTTAAGATTTGTGCAAATGGGTTTAAAACTTTGGACAATATTTTTGGTATCGCCTCGTTTAACCAAATCGATCTTTTAAGAATCACCTTAAAGACAATACAAGATAGAAAACGCCACGATTGTTTTGTTGTTTTATATTGTTTTTGGGTTTGTTAACACTTTAGAAAAAGTGCTAATGAACTTTTGATATTTTTATAACTTTACAAAAAACTTTTACAAATGGTGGTATATGTGCAAAATGGGTCCGAAAATGGCTTAACACACGCTTAAAGCTCTCCAAGAAGGCGCGCCAAAATTTGATTGGTCCCAACCGTCAAGTCTAATCACACAAGCTAGCCACTTGTGAATGGCTAACCGTAATAAACTTAAACCGCTCCAAACCAATACAATGAAGATCGAGAATAGAATGAATTCCGGGTCGTTAAGTCCCACTTGAGACTCAAATGGTGTGTAAACACTTGTTCAGATGGTAGAGTGATCACTAAAGATAGTGATCAAGAAGGATTTGGATGAGAAATTACACCACTTGATTGATTGGAATGGAATGGAATACGTAATAGAAAAGCACAACAATCGATAAGACAATCAGAAACTTACGCTTAAAACCTACGACACGTACAAAATAAAAGTGAAATCTAAGAAATAAAAGACCTAAAAATATGAAATGACATTTTTGGAATCCTAAAATAAAAGAAAATTAGTAGAAAAAGAAAATTATTTTATAACTATTTATTTAATTATTATTAATTAAAACTATTTTAACTATTTAATAAGTACTCTAAAATAGAAGAAAATACAAAATAAGGCTAGAAAAATAAAATTATGATTCAGAAAATCTAAAATATTATAAAACTTATTTTAAAACTAAAAATATATTTTCACACTTTTATCTAATTATTACTAATTAATTATTATTTAAAATACACTTAAATACTAGAAAATATAAAATAAACCTGGAAAATGAAATTTTAACTTGGAAAAATCTAAAATATGATAAAACTAATTTTAGAACTGAAAAGATATTTTTATGCTTTTAATTATTTATTACTAATTATTTAATACTTTTAACTATTTAAAATTATAATAAATACTAAACAGATAGAGAAAATATGAAACTTTTCTAAAAATAACTTAAGGTGATGTAAAGCTAAGAAAACTATAAAACAAGATTTGCTTATTAATAAGCTAAAAGAAAAATCAAAAAGCTAAAACCTATTAAATAAATGCTATCACCGAATTTAAATTGATATTTTCTCGATTTTCTTTTGAAAACTACTTAACCATCAAGATATGAAACTTTAACAAACACAAAATTTTACAAATCACAAATAAGCTTTTACAAGTTTATAAGCCAACAATGATGATAAAGAGCTTATTTTGATGGAATAAGCTAAAACAAGCTCACCAAATTAAACAAGCTAAAATAAGATGTAATAAGCTACAAGCTACTCAAATGAAGTTAAAAGACAAAGAAAATCACACTGATAAGCTAGAATAAGCAGATAAGCACTTATGACTTTTGTGTTGAAAAACAGAAAATGGGACAAAGTTTGAGCTTATTGCAGCCCTAGCTAACAAGCTAAAAAATGAAAAGCTAAAGTTGGAACCTCAAGATAGCTTGGTTGGCTTCCCAAAGAACCAATAATCACAAGATAAGACCAACTAATAAGCTCGTGCAAGCTTTTCAAATTGGACTTCCCAACTGTACGAGCATGGTTTCGCATCAGGTACCCAAAAGAAGCTAGATGAACCGCACTAAATAAGTGATGAGAAGTGAACTACTATTTTTATAATTTTGTTTAGCAACTAAACTTTAATACCCTAAGAGCTTTTAAGCTAAAACTTACTATTAAACACACAATAAAATTATCTATTTTAATAAAACGACCAAATGCAAATTTTGACTTTTCTAAAAACTAACTAAGTTTGACTTAGATGAACTTTGAACCGATTTTAATCACCGAATATGTTGTTTTAAGGTAAACTAAGACCGATTTAATCAACACTAACAACTTATGAACACAAAACCTTGATCATGATTCATAAAACCAACAAAGTGAGCACACAAGATGAAATCAAATGCAATTTGACTTTTGATCAAACGAGGACTAGTTTTCTTGACCGAGATGAGTTTATAGACACTTATGTGACACGTAACAAGGAATAATCGTCTTAAATACTCTTGATCACGATAAACAAGCTAATGCAAACACCCTTTATGAGACTGTTGGAAGATTTTCAAAGCAAATCACAATTTTAAACCATAAACCGATTGCAGACTTTATGTAATCATTAAATAAGACTAAATAAGCTTGAACCAACAAGAATAGCAACATAAAACTAAGTATTGAGACTTAAGCTATTTTAACTCATCCAAATGAAATTTTTATAAACTACAATTTTAAAAGAACAACTAAGCGATTTTAATGATTAAATACACTTAACTAAGACTAATTAACACAAAGAAAGCAGATTCAAGCTATTGAACAACTACCACAAGGAAATGCAAAAGTGAATAAAAAGGCTTACAAAGGCTTCCAAGCTCAAAACTGAGAACAAGGACCAATTATCACCCCTATTAGCTTACCACTAAGCTTCTATCCCAAGGCCATCCAAGATTTACCCTGCTCCAGCTGTGAACACCATTTCCTATGGATTTTTTATTTTTAAACTATTTAATTGGATTTTTGGTGATTTTCTGTTTTTACTTCTAAACTGAATTTAAATGTATCTAATAGCTTTTATAAGCTATCACGAGAGCTTATATGTACTATATCACCATAATAACAACTAAAACAACATTTCCATAATATGAGATTTTTGAAATGAAACCGCATAAACCGAATTTGCAACTTAAAACTTGATATTGAACTCGAAAATAGTTCACAAATACTTGAAATAACTTAAGCAAAGTACTAAGAAAGCTTAAATTACCTTCGAGATTTTGAGAATAATAAAACGACAATGGAAAACTAAAATTACACTAGATAGATAGATACATTGCTTCTTCTCACCCTTTATAGACTTTTGAGACTCTTGATATCTCCGAATCTTTCCCACTTCATCCGAGCCCTTGAATCATTGAATTACATCAAACCGCCCACTTGATTTTACGCAAATATTTCTTGAGGTGTTTGCTCAATAAATGGAGTGGTTTCAATCACCAAGAGTATTTGGGTGTTAGTGGAGTGGAGGGACAAGGTAAGGGGGTGTTGAAAGATGGAAAACCATGACCGGTTTTGGGATATCGGGGTTGAAGAGGAGAGCTAAAGTGTTGGCGGTATTTTTATTCGCTTGACTTTCGCTGTTGGTGTATAATAACGGGAGGCCAAAATTGATCATGATCGGGTCAAAATGGATGTGGACTGGGCTCATGGTCAAGGTTCATGTGGTTGGGCTTGGATATGGGCCGTGAGTTTAGTGGATTGGATTTGGGCTTGGTATATTAAAATGGTGTCCCTTAGTTAAGTATACACAAGGACCAAATTTGCAAATTCTCCAAACTTGAGGGATCGAATATGACACTTTTCCAAACTTATCACAAGGACCAAACTTGACAAACTTTGATAGTACAAGGACCCTTTTGCATAAAATTCCATTTTTAGAAATCCAAGGACTATTTTTGCAATTTTTCAAAGTTTAAGGACCTTTTCCGCCATTTGACCAAAGAATCATTCAAGGGTCATTTTTGACAACTTAGAATATTTTAGGGACCTTGAATGATAAAACTCCACATTTTGATATTCCAGGGACTAGATTTGACTACTTTTAAAACTTGGGGGACTAAAACTGCCAATTTTGCCAACTTGATACATTTTTCATCTGATTTTGATCTTTTTGCATTTAAAACACATAAAACACTGATTTGTGATATTTTCATCAATTTGATGCATTTTTGAGTGTTTTCAGATGATTTTGCAGTTTAGATTGTATAAAAATGATGAGTATTTAGACACTCATCAGTGCGTTTCTTCAATAATCGAACCAACATGACCATCTGAATCAGTCATCAACATATCACCCATAAAATCCACAATGGCTTCTCCATCGTTTTTACTACCAATTTACCGTTTTCAATGTTTAATATCCAATTCGCAAAGTATTGAATTTCTTTCCTTTCGGAACTATTGGCACCTGCTCGTAACCTCATGTTAACAGTTAACCGCATCATGTTGCAATGTTGCTACAAATATGAAGAGTTTATTGACGTGTGTATGGATTCATGATTCGCTCCCAACATCAAGTTTTTCACGCAGCCGCCACTCATGAACGGTCAATCGTAAGAAACTTAAAACGTTCAAGCAAACTCAATGAAGATTCGGGAATATAGTGTTTCCGGGTCGTTATGTCCCAATGAGCTATGCAATGGATCACCAAACGATATAATGATCGGAGATTTGAATGGAAAAGGGATCCGATATGATTAACCATGAAATAGCCAACAAATTACGAGGCTTAAATGCAAATTAAAGGAAATTAAAAGATAAAAATATTAAATAAACGCTATCACTATTTGCAAAATGATGTTTTTGATTTTATGTTTTTATAAAACTGAATTAAAAACTACGCGACGTACAAATGAAAAAGTGAAACTAAAGCAATATAAATACTAAAAATATGGAAATGACATTTTTACAAACCTAATGATAAAAGAAAATTTATAAAAAAATAAAATTATTTTTATAACTATTTATCTAATTATTATTAATTAAAAACTAATTTTAACTATTAAATAATAGCCTAAAATACAAGAAAATATGAAACAAAGCTAGAAAAATAAAATTTTGACTTAGAAAAATCTAAAATAACAAAATAGAATTTTCAAAACTATATTTGTAATTTTCTGATTATTTTTCTATTTTTTATGAATTTTAAACTATTTAAAACTAATTAAATTACTAAAAATTACAAATTTAACTAAGAAAAATCTAGAAAAATATTTTTTTGTCTTTTATATTTATCTTAACTTAAGAAAATGAAAATTACTTTTTGAACCTTTTCTTAATTAATTGTATTAAATGCTAATTAAAAAGGATTAAAAACTGATTTTAATTAAGAAAAATAGTAAACTACGACTTGGAAAAATCTAAAAATTTCAGGAAAACTCTAAAATTATATTTAGGATCTAGGAAAAATGGAAAAACAGGTGCTTGTGTGCAATAAATTGAATCATATGCAAGTGCTTAAAATAAGCACTTTGAAATAAGCAAATGAGAACCAATAAGCACCAATCATAACAAAAGCTATAATATGCTACAAGTACTCAAAACAACTTAAAACAACTACTCTTAACCTCTGCAATGCTAACTACCAAGATTTGGCTTGTTTGATTTTAAGTACTAATACAGCTGAGGCCAACTTTGGGCTTAAGTACAAGCTACTCTATAAGTCAAACCGAAACCACCATCGGAACTTGAACTAGACCACGTTGACTATGTTTAATCCCAAGTCGAAACCTAGACAAGCTCTTGAGAGCTCGTGCAATGGATGCAAGAAAGTCATGCACACCCGCTAATCATTGAGTGTGACAGGCGCTGCTCCACATTGACAAGCCATTTTGAGCTTATAAAAAAATTACAAAAATCTACTAAAATAGTGATAACAAAATATACCAGCTGAAGTTTTTAACATGCCAGGTTTCACTAAATATGGCTCAAAAATGAAGCCATGAAAAATCCTTGCAGTTGGACCCAAAACAGGTTTTCCAAGTTTTGACTTTTGAACAAAAAATGAAATGTTGACTTTGTTGAGATTTGAACTCAATTTGTTGACTGATCTAGGTGTATTATGATGAAATAGCACTACTGAAAGCTAAGTTTATGAGTTTTAAACACAAAACAGAACTTTGCTTTTCCAAATTCTCAACAGTTAAGCATTATAAGACAGATTCAAGGAAATTTGACTTTGAGAGTTGCAGTACAAGTTATAGATCGATATGAGTACAATAGAGTTAAACAAGCATGAACCAACAAGAAACTATCACCGAATACACCTTAATAATAGCTTAAGCTATAAATCCAAACACCCTATTATTGATCGACGGTAAAGCAACCGAGCTAATTACTAATCCAACATGTAATTTTGATCAAACTAAGTTCTCCTAATCTAGTTACAACTTAATTCATGATTTTAACTACTTATGTCTACTAAAACAGATTATGCTATAACTAATGAAAATCACTTACAAGTGTCCTTAGCCACTATGGCTTGAAAACATGGAAACCGAACTACTATCCTATAAAACCAACCACATCGCTTAAATCATCCCATTTCCATTATCGATCAACCCATTCCATTCCTCGCATCGATTTGCCCCATTTTGACTTTTGTTGACCAGATTCTAAAATGCTTGAAACTTGATTACTGTGCTTACAAAAAGCTATTATGTTTATGAAGCTTGTTTGAGATTGAAACCGAGTGCTAAAAGCTTAAACAAAGTAGTTTGAAAATAAAAATTTCAACAAAGGGACATAAATTATGGAAAATGAACATTAACTTGAATTGATATTTAAACAGAGTTGCAATACATTAAAACTACTATGTTTGATACAAAATAACTTGATATTACAATTGAAAAGCTATTTAAGACATGAAAGGCTTAAAACGACATACATTTAAGAAAATTAACTAACTACTCTTTGCTTCTCTGTCTTCCTTCACTTTTTATACCCAAACCGAGCTTCTCTCCTCTCGAATAGTTCCCAGCAGAATATGGACCATAGGATTGGTAGGTATCATTTTGACCGCTTGATGCATTTGCGCCAAAATAGTTTTAACAAATGGGAGGTGCATTAAATGCGCTTCGCTTGGGGTGTTGGTGGGTAGAGATAGGGTAGTTGTGATGATGATGGAAAGTGGCGTGGGTGGTAACACCGTGAGGCGGTTTTAATTTCAAACTATGGGTGGGTTGGATTCGCACAAAGGGGTAAATGGGTGGACCGGATAATGATTTGGGTATTGGGCTTGGGCTAGACTAGATATTGATTTGGGTTAGATTAACATAAGCGGTCCCATTGGTTAAGCTTTAGTAACACACAAGGACCACATTTGTAAAATTCAAATTTAGGACCAAACTGTAATTTATGAAGTTGTAGTCCAAGGGTTGGTCTTGCCAATCTTTATTAGACCAAGGGCCAATTTTGACACTTTTGAAATTCCAAGGATTAAACACGACCATTTTAAAACCAGGACCAAACCAAATTTCTCAAAACTTTTGGAACTTTTCACCAAAGGACTAAATATGACAATTTATGATTCCAAAAGGACCTTTGGTGACTTTTCTTATAAAATAAGTGCCTAGGACCTGATTTTGCCATTTTCGAAAGTCTGGGACCGAAATCGCCAATTATGCAAACTTAGCTCATTTTTCATCCGATTTTGAACATTTTGCATCCGAAACATATAAAATGTAATTTTGAAATATTTTCAAGATTTTGATGCATTTCGAGCATTTTAGACGCTTTAGCTCAGATTAAACCAAAATGATGAGTATTTACACACTCATCAATCCCCACACTAAACTATTGCTAGTCCCTAGCAATCTTTTGAGAAAACTTAATGGATTTCATCTCTTTACCAAAAGCCATTACTTCGGAGTAGCCAAATGTTTCAGCTCAAGTAAGAACCATGGTACAATCGATAACCATGTGATTTTGAGCAAACCACCGCCTTTCAACGGATTTGATTTGTCTTTACCGTAAGCCGCTTGCTCGACTAGCCAACTCTTAGATAAATTATCAATATTATCTTTGGTGAGTGATTACCAATTATGGTTTTTCCATCGCTTTACCACAAGCCATAAACTCATGGGCTAGCCAACTCTTCACTTTTAAGGATATGGTGAGTCGAATACCATACAATTTTGGGCAAATTGTAAGTCAACGGATTTGAGATATCTTTACCAAGAGCCGCTTGCTCTCGGATTAGCCAATCCTTTTGTTTATTAGACAAGGCGGATCGATAATCAATTGAGTAAGTGTAAAACACTTACTCCAAAAAATTTTGGCCAAAACGGGAATTGAGTGGTATAATTACATGATAAAATTCGTGAGAATTCCCCCCCACACTAGAAATGAATATTGCCTCAATATTCAAAGTACCATGGTTATGCCAAACCGAGAACGAAAAGGGAAATACTACGCCATTATTTAGAGAAGATTTTTTTTTTTTTTTTTTTTTAGAAACATGGATATATACACAACATGTGGGCAACCCCCACACTAGGTGGTACACACGGGTGAAAACCCATGTTTAGCTAATCGTTTTGATTACCGAGTCGCTAGCTTGACTCGACCCCAATTAATTGGTTCATGGGAAGCAACGTGGAAGATACAATCTCCATCGACTTTCATTCAAGATGTTCGACAAACATTTGAAGCACGTGAAAGTTCCACACCGATGAGATATACATAGAACCGGCTCAAAATGATAAATGAAAATGCCGGGTCAAAGATAGTGTCTTCATTCCCAAGGAGTGAATATGAAGAGAATTACAAGATATTTGAGGAAAGGAAGAAAGATTTTGATAACAATCAAGATCCATTCCTCATCCTCAAATGCGTATATATCGGGAGGAAGGGTGAAGGTAGTATCATTAATAAGTAAACTCATATGATAGAGTACACCTTCCTCCGAGCTAATATCATCCTCAAGATCAAAATAGAAATGATCATGTTCCGAGGAGATATGTCAGAGAGTTCACCGGAGAACTCTTCATGAAGAGAATCATTCACATGAAGTGAAGTTGTGAACTCTTGTTCCATTGCGGCTCATCACTATCCTCATCCCGAGTATCAAAGTGTAAGATATTGGATTTCACATACACATCATAACATTAACACAATGAGCACATAGATGGTTTTAGAGAGAAAGAGGGACATTCTAGTAAGAGAAACTTGTGGAATATTAGATTACCAAAGAATATCCAACCCTCTACCTTGCAAGGTAGAGGGTATTTATAGGTTACAAACTAAACGACCTCCCGACGGCCCATGGATCGTGGATACAGTGGGTAAAGACCCGTCCTTCCTCCACGGTGTTGCACTAAACTATTTTACGCCATCGACTAACTACATAACAACATAAATAAGTAACTAACTATTAGTCTACGAGCTAACTTATGCTAGATAATAGTCAGTGACCGACTCTTTCAATACCGGAATTTTCTAATTCCTAACAATCTCCCCAAGGAGGTCACCCCATGTTTTACATTTCAAATCCTAGCATTCCATTCTTGACTTTGTTCTTGAGCTCGAGATAAAACAACTTCAACATCGCAATCTTTGTGCATAAGTGGTGCAACTTCAAAGTCCGCATGCATTTGTACTTTAAGTGGAGGTCATTAATGATTCATGAGATAATACTTAGGAGCCATCTTTGAGATCATCAAGAATCATCAATCTCGAGACATCCTTTGTGGTGTTGGTATTATGTGATGTTGTGACTTTAGGACCGACATGCTCACATTTTGGATCATGATATCTTCTCATCGAGTAATGAAGCTTTGTTGAATCATGATATTGGCGCAGCAGAAGCGTAAGCATGGAGTGAAAATATCGAGTCATTGATGCACTAATCATGATTTCTTTTGAGATGAATGTGTTAAGTGAGCATGCGGCTATGGATTGACCGCTTCATTCGATCACCGCAAACGCCGGGTGTACCGCATACAACAAGCTAGTAATAAATCGCACGAAAGTGTCTTTGATCACTTTCGTTGAATTGAGGTACACGCCCACTTGCCTCGCTGATCAAGACAAGTACCGCCTGTGATCGTGTAGGATTCCTAAGAATCTCCTTGATGTGGTTTCGCAATGCTCTAGCTGTTCTCAAACCGAACATCTCAAAGAAGACAACACGGAGTGAGTGAACCAAATAATTTTAAGTCCACCGATTGATGAAAAGAGATTTGAAAACAATCGTGTATTGCTCAATAGAAATTGTTTTTGCAATACAACGAAGGTTTTATTGAAAATCAATTATCAATCATAAAATACCTATTGGTTTGAAAAATGAGTACACAATGATGTGCTAAAGAAAAGAGTTTTTAAGCACAAAGACCGGTTTTCAAAGGTATCCGCCAATCCATAACTGAACCGTGATTGATTCAAGAGATTGAATCGCCCATTGTTTCGCTCGCTTGTCACATGGTTGATCTATATAATAGATCTCACATGCCACCTACCGTGAGCTTGTTTGATGTTGGCTCCGAAGGCTTTCCATCTTCATTGTGAATATGTAAACACATCACTCGATGTTCCGCAATACCACAAGGATAATGCGAGGACTCAAGATATAATCTCTCTTCCACATTGTGTGAAACGAGAGTCTTCATTGAAAGTGTCCTAAGGAGATTTATTGATGATCTCGTGGCTCTAGACTCAATTTGTGCATATTTGGATCCTATAACGAGACTAGGAGTAGGTCTCTTCTTCAATATCAACCATCTCTAAGAGAAAGTCGATAGATAATGTCGGTTCCTCGTGAGAATGAAACAAGCCCTTTAAGAGGAACTTGAGTGGTTTGGAAAGTTTGAAGTGCAAGGCCACCGGGTCCATGACGCCTTGTCTTCAATACCGATGTTACCATCAAGAGCATATGAATTGAACCCGTTTCGCCTCTAAGGTTGAATAAATGGGGGCTATTTGTTTTCACCCTTTCTCATTCAATTCCTTTTAATTCTTCAACCCTTCAAGGCTTACCAAGACTTCATAGCTAGAACCTTGTTGGGTTTATTCCAAGACTAGCTCGCCTTAGTCCGCACTCTTCCCATATCTCATTTTCTCCTTTATCATCATACCCAAGGACTTCTACACTAACTAGTGGATTGTCCTCGGTAGATCCCTCCGGCTCAGCGGATCATGGGAACACATACCTAACCTTATCATCCTTATATCACCGCATATGAAGTAAAGTTGGTCGGTCTATTTGGTATTGTTCACCGCCATTGGATCCAATTGAAAACCATTTGAAAATCAATTCGTATACTTGTGATATATTATCAAAGCATTTTGTACCGAATTGTTTTTGATATTTTTAGAATGAGAACTCCCCTCAACATGTGCATCGTATTTGAAAATATTTTGCACAGAGGCAAGAGAAAGAATTAACTTTGATTACCATTTTCTAAAGATATCAACATCACTTCCCACATCAAATCAAGTAAATATAGCATTCCGGAAGGATGAGGTTTCCATATATTTGCTCCCCTCAATATGTGCCTCGAGGTTTGAAAAGAGTTTTGCACATACTAGAGGGAACCCTTTATCATCAAAGGATTAGAAGCCATGTGATCAAGGTACCTTCAAGATATTCAAGAATTAGTTAAAGAGAGTTCTCCCCTTAATATATGCTTCGAGATTCGAAAATTGTTTAGCACATATAAGAGAGAAGTTTGCACAAAAATTGGTCATCTTATCTTTTAACATCTTTCATATTTATATCACATTTTCTCCCCGATCAAAATCTTAAATCCTTTGAGATTTTGGATCTCAAGTGATTTAAATATGTATAAGGTAAAATATTTGTAGGAGAAAATGTGTCCGATTTTATATGATCAAAAATGGATTAACACATATGTTTCCCTTTTTATGGGAAACCACAAGACAAATCCTAGCACTATTACATGTATTACAGCTTGTTCATAGTTATTACACCACATATTACACATAGTTAAAGACACGCCATAAACAAGATCCCAAGAAGTCTTCATTCATTCTCTCAAGAAGTTTGTAGTGACCATCACGAAGCCTTCCACCAACAAAACTTTCAAGGTCGGAAGATCCTTCGTGTCATGAGTCTTCGCTCGATTGCAAAGAATGAAGTGTTCACATCTCTTCACGCCATCATCATCCAAAACATAGTTTTAACCCAAGATTTCATATCAAGTTTGGCTTTTCACTGTGTCAAGTTCTTCTTCGACCAATTTGAGCGCACCATCACTAAACTTGTAGAGTTCATAGACGATAAGCATACGAGATCCATATCCGCCGGTAAAGATGACGGCTCTAGGGGTGTCAAGGACTTTGTATTCTCGATGAAATTCATGCCCGCCTGCATTCCATTGAGGACTTGTAAGGTTGATCCTGGTTTGGTAGCTTTCAATACCAAGTCAAGGTCCTCAACTCGCTTTCGAATGACTAAGCCCCGATCCAAAGAGTGACTACCGCAGAGGGCCTTTTCTCACGGACGGTAAGTGCTCAAGGTGTCCTTGAAGATTTAAGAGATAGAGATCTTCGAAATCATTTGGCGTAAGATGTTTAAAGTCGCTCTTCAATATACACTTTGAAGTCACTCTTTTAAGGACAATCTTCTTCAAGTACTCATATCCATAGATAGGGAAGATCTCTACACTAACAACACTTAAGATTTGTAGCTTTGATCCGACATCATCAAGGCCTTTATCGCCACCATGTCTTTCGATGTAGAACTTCTTCTTTTGAACCACCAAAGAGAAATACCATAAGAAGTTGCAATATCATATTTTTGTTCTTCGCAGCCCTGCACTGATCAGAACCATCCGCTCAAGCCCCGATCGAGTAGGTTGCGCTTTCATCTTTGATATTGATAGAGCAGTGCCTCTTTCACAGAGTGAGCACACGATAGTCCAAGTCGTGATTGAAGAAGAATTCACTGAATGGTTATCCGACCGTGTTCACCACCAAGAGGAAGAGATTTGTTGACATTGAAGCGATCGATTTGCTCACCGACTTGGTCATTTAGCATCTTATGACATTCTTCCATCCGATATTGGAGATGATTTGCATCGAATGGAAGACTTTGACAATTTCGTAAGCTTGTCCTTCTAGATCTCTGGAGTTATGGATGTGATACTCTTCCGCCACAAACCATCTAATAAAACTTCCCATATCACCGCAGTAGTGCGTAAGAGAGTCTTCACCGACTTCATAATTATTGGTGATAATTGATGCCCAATTGTTGTCGTGAATCATAGAGTCGACTGGATGGTCCATGGGTTCGGAGAAGGAGGTCTATCTTCCACAATGCGCCTTTTAATTGTGTCTCTTGAAGGTGCTACTCGATGTGCTAGTGCGATTCCCTACCATGTAAGTGTCAAACCAATCTTCGATGGCTTTGGAATATGCTTCACGACGATCATCTTCATCCGGATCCGAGTCACTATGACTCATGACTCTTCGTGAACTATTTGATCATCGTGAATTGAGGTGGATGTGGACATGAACCTTGAGTCTACCGTCGTCCATGCAGCAGATTTCTTCTTAGTATTCTCGATCTTTGTAGGACCCGATTGATTAGAAGGTTTTGGCGGTGATGATGGTGGTTGTGGTGGAGGTGTGATGGTTGTCGTAGAAGGATTACTAGCTCCAGAGGTTCCAGCCTCCCCGTTGGTGGCGGAGGTGGAGGAGGATCATCATGTTCTTCATCAATGTTTCCATCACAATCGTTCTCCTTTTCTTTTTAGCTTCTTTTTCCCCACGCCAATCATAAACCGCTCATCATTGTCGAATTTAATGGATTCTCTAGTGCCTCATAGAGTTTATCGCGAACCTCATGCTTGTCCTCTTCACCTCATACATCCTTTCACACGTAGTCGCCTCATATCGAGATGGGGAGGTCCTTGAATCGCTCAAGAAGTGGAGCCCATAGCCCATTCCACAAGATCCTTGACTTCTCCTTCAATAGCGGCAGAACCGCCCATTGAAGTTGAGGTGCTCCAATCAGACACGATCCACCGTAGAATCAACAGATTTAGGAAGTTGCCTTTCCGAGCATCTATCCTTTTAATGGCATTATCCAAGAGTTGATCGAGGTGAGAATCATGAGGGAAGTGGTGGAACCACTTCATCCGCAATTGTAATGACGGGTTTCGGGTTTGGTGACATTGTTGGTGGTGTTTGTACAATGATCGAGTAGATAAGGAGGTGGAAGTGCATTGATAGTGAAGATGCGTCATTGGAGGAATGGTTGACGATCTTGATGAATGCCGACATTATACATGGACTGCGTAATCTAAGGTTTTGTCATTAATGAATTGATCACCAAAAGAGAAATCTTCATCAAGATTCTTAAGTGAGGATAGAGAGTTAGTAGACGATTTGGTTCATCCATCTTCAAGGTCTCATCGATCTTGTCTCAAGGTTCTCCTCATGAGCCCTTTGTAACAAGTGTCAACATTCAAGTCGATTGAGTCTCACCAAGTGTAAGAGATTCCTTAAACGCTTTGCACCTTGACCACCCGCATTGTTCTTGTTCATGAGATGAATCTGCTCTTCTTCACTCATATGGATTTGTGGTGCTTGATGGAGATGATGAGATAGTTAACAAAGATGCGAGCAATTTTGTTCGGGCCAACACTTGCAACTCCTTTACCCTTGTCAAGTGTAATTGGGTTTGTTTGTTGAGGTAGTTGAGCGGGTTCTTTTAACACAATTCCACCCACCGGAGCTTTCACATTTCGACTTTCTAGGCTTTTGTGAATTCCAAGTTGCGATCAAGATCATCTTCATCAAGAACTTGGTAGCATCCCTTGGTGTCTCAGTGTTCTTACCAGTTTCCTTCTCCACTTTCTTCCTTTTAACATTCTGCTTCTTGGATGTGGTGTCAGACTGTTGAGACCTTTCAAGTCTCTTTTTAGGAAGAGAGGCATAGGATGCTTGTGAGGCTGACTTGGTCATGGGAGCATTTGGTTGTAAAGGAGATGGTGTGACATCAGCAGAGAGTTTGGTTGCTCTTTTCTTGTATTGCTTGAAGTAGTCCATCTTCTTGATATCTTCTGTGAGAAGACAGTCAGGAATTGGCAAACCAAATATTTCATTGACCACACCTCTAGGAACATATTTCAGGTTTCCCAAGACATATTCATTTTCGCTTTATGAAGAGTTGATTCACCCTAGGATTGAATTTGTGAGTTTGTTAGGCACCGGATAACAAGCTTAGAGAATCGATGCCGGAATTACAAGCTTGTTCTGCTTTCTTTCGGCCTTGAGCTTTGTTCTGGAAATTGATTCTGTCAGATATGAATGTGTTCATTGATAACGAAAATTCTTCCCAAATACGATCTGATACATTTACATCAACCCTATTAACGATTCCCCATAGGATTTGCAAGATGGGGATCCTCACTTTATTGAACCCTGATGTTTTGCCAGATAGGCACACGTTAAGAATTGTAGTAATGGCTCTCCATGGTTGAAACATGTGTCCAAAGTGATGATGTCGATGTTTGAAATATCGCTCGATAACCCAACCCAATTAGAAAGACAATCAAATCGTCAAGACTGTGGAGATTCGTAACGAAAGTCGTGGTTACATGGTGTGATTCCAAGAGCCTTGCTCGTAATATCGTAATCAATTGTGAACTCCATATCATCCAAAGATGCAAGAGTATCGAATGTGATTTTGTCCCATTGAATGGTGTTCCAGAATGTTGAATGTAAATGGAGGAATTGAGCATTGCTTGGTTATAGCTCCAAAGAAGTTTGTGTTTTGAGGATGTCAATAGAAACTTTGAGTATCGGATTATGTTGAAGCTTTTGTAAGTCCACATAACGCTTGCTTTTTCCGATATCACCCATTGACTCGGGAAGGATTTCTTCGTCCGAGAGAACTTTGATGATGCCAAGGGTAGCGCTTTTCTCGGGATTGAACTTGCCATTGATGTTCTGAGTAATCATACAATTAACAGTAATGAATGGGAACAGGTTAGATGGTAAGTAAGACAACATTGAGAGCACCCTTTAGACATAGAATTAGTAACTCAGAAGTAGTCCCCAAAACATATACAGAGAAAGATTGAGTGGCATAGATTTCAAATATATGACAACTTTTTAAATATAAGACAACATTCATAAATGAGATATATCAATGAAGTATAATCTTCCAGATAAATGATCTCATGACGAGCTTATAAGGGATTAATAGGCAAAGGAGTGCATTTCAAAGTGATCATGACATGAGCCAAGATACACATGTAAAAGTGATATAACAAATATGTATGAGGCAAAAAGTAACATTTGGCAGTCGTGAGAGAAACCAAGTACCTTTTGTCTAAACAGAGATGTCATAACAGATTATACAGAGTATGTTGATTCAACAAGTCGAATTAGGAGATCCTAAGTGTTGTGAGAGTGAGATCATCTTCAGCACTTTAAGTCGCTATGCTAAATCGCTAGCTAGTAAAGTCAAGTCGCCATGAACAGTAACTAAACCAAGTTGCCACAAACAGTTAACTAAGTCGCTAGGTTACTAATTCGCTAACTTGTAAATACAAGTCGCTAACTACTAACTCGCTAACCAAGTCGCTATGCTAATTCGCTAGCTAGTAAAGTCAAGTCGCCATGAACAAGAATTCAAACCAAGTCGCTACAAAACACTAACTAAGTCGCTAGGTTACTAATTCGCTAACTTGTAAATACAAGTCGCTAACTACTAACTCGCTAACCAAGTCGCTAGAATATAGTGAACTAATTCACATGAGACGTAGTCGCTAAGTTGAACACTAACTCGCCATGAAGAACATTCTGCACTAAGTCGCTACCAAGAACACTTTAAATCGCCACCAAGAACACTTCTAACATCACCCCATCACCCAATCCAGTTAATCATACATCAATGTATTCCAAACACAATATTCCAAACAATATATTCCAAACATTTTGAACCCGTTCAAACATTATACAAACAACAAACATACTATATTATGAACAATCGAGCCTAAGCAAGAGACAAGTAATCACACCTCACGAGCTCGAAAGGATCTGGATATAAAGATAAGTTAGAGACTGGACACTAAAGCTTAAGATAACAACGATAAGAGGGAATCGAAGCAAACCTCTTGCTAAGTCGCTAGTATGATCAAATGACGAAGGAAGAGAAAATGAGAGAGAAAGAAAGAAGAAAAAAAACTTTTTGTTTTCAAATGGTAACTCGCTATAGGGTAAATCGCTAGGGGTATACCAACTAACTATGACGGTATGACACAATTGGTCCTTGTGGTTTTAACATGAGGTGAGGTAAATCGCTAGTGCAACATAACTTTCACTATATGGCAACTTTGGTCCCTATGGTATAGATGAACGAGTGGTAAGTTGCAAACAAGATTATAGACTAAGCCTCTAGCAAAGAATATCATACTGATCACCATGAATCAATTAAATATTTAGACACATAAGCATATAAATCTAAGCTAGGCACTTAATATGTGTCTAAATCTAAGCTAGGCACTTAATATAATCACATGAGCAAGATATGACCACAACCTACATCAACCATAACCAGATAGTTACAGAGGCAAAACACGACCTCAACTTACACACGAGCAAGCATTATAACCAGCACAGAAGCCAATGGCATAGATAGTCAAGAAGAACTTATATATTAATCTCCTCTCAATCAAGTTCATCAAAGAACATTGATTGACGAAGTTTACCCCGATAAAATGGAAATGTAAATAGTTCAATTGTTCGAACTTCATCTATGATCCCGCCATTATTGAATGACATTTCTAGGACCGTAGATGTTATCGATAACAGTGAAAATATTCTTTATTGGATAGGAAAAACGTGATAAACTTGTAAATTTAAAGAATTTAAACATGATATATAAAAATTTAAACACTATTTTTTTTATTTTTTTATTTTTATTTTTTATTTTTTTTTTTTTTACGAAACTTGATTTATACACGATATGGATGAACGAGTCCCGATTCAAGATGAATAGGAGTCAAAGTAAGAAGTACATCAACTCGGCAAGCTATAGCTCCCGAATGAGCTATGTTCATATCTCAAGGGAACCAAGTCATTAAGTTCCCGATTGAATTGAGCATTGTACCGAAAAGATCGAGAGCACATTGTACCGAAGCACATGTAGATTTGTACATAGAAGAGTTAGTGACATGATTAGTCTCACAGCTTGGATGCATCACAAGATAATACTGAGACTTATCATTAATGGAGATCCTATTAGGCTCTACATTCTTGAAAAATTTACCAGAGGAATCCATTTGAGGCATGATCTAGGATGTAAGTTCATTTAAGTCCTCAGAACTTAAATAATCTACCATGGGAATCCATTTGAAACCACCGTTATTTGAACTAAATGAGTGCTCACCTTGTTTTGACAATTTGTCCTTGTGTGATCGTGAGAATTTCATAGGGATTGATCGTAGGATGACGTTTTGCATGAGACCTAGTTAAACTTATTGCATTTCGATCCGTGGGTGATGACCATTGGTCCTAAGTCAGATTCATCATATCGAACTAGGCAATGAAGTGACCGGTTTTGACAAAACGGACTTAATTTCAACTTGGGATGTAAGCTTAGATTTCAATGGTTTAGCTCTTTCGCACCTAAAGGCATTAGGTTGTTTAATAACTGCTTGTTTCAAGTGGTTCGAACAGTTGACTTTCCCAAAGTTGAAGGTTTTGCAAACTTAGTGTTCATCCTATTTCCAACATACTTCCCGAGCTCATTTTTAGGGCAACAATATTGAAGCTCTTATCCCGAATTTGTGCTTTGAGATCATCAATATCTTTCATCAAGAGGTTAGATTGATTGACTAACTTAGAGTTTGTTTCCTCAAGGTTCTTTCTTAAATGCTCATTTTCTCTTAGAAGGTTGGACACACATAGAGCTAGTTCAAGATTTCTAGATTCTAGTGTATCACTCATCTCATGACAAATATAATTCGGGCTTCGAAAGAAGTGATTTCGATTTCTTATGGTCGAATCTTTGTCTGAAATGGGATTTTAACCGATTAATTTCAAAAATTTCTAAATTCGGAAGTTCCAGACACTACACTTTTTTTGCATAAAACATTTCATTCTTATGTTGTATTTCAATTTGCAAAGAGATATGATTTTCAAGAATTGAAAATTTGTTTGAAAGCTCATCATATACCCTTTTTCAATCATGTTACATGCATTAGATTCGCATAAGACAAGGATTGATTCCACATTGTTATGTTCGTGGTAAGAGTCATGTACCTTTTGTGAGAATTAGTGTGATCGATAAGTGTACCTTGTTGATTGATACCTTTTCTCGACTCGAGAATTTGAGATCGCGATGTTCTCTTCATCCTTTCCATCACAACCGAGATTCGCAATCGGTGTCTTCACCGGTTCAACTGGAATGAAGCATGACACGTCATCATTGTTCAATGGACACTCTTGACACTCATTCAATTACTTCACTTGTTATTCTCTTTGCGCTTCCTCGATGTATGTTTCCATATTACTCATAAGTTGAATAAATGAGTTTCGAACTCATGAATTTCCATTCCCGTGTGCTTCTTGAAAGACATTCCACTCATGATATCATCAAAATCGAGGAGTATTCTTCCGTAAGTGGTCAAATTGGTTGAAGATGGTTTGGAGAAAGCATGAGAATCATTAGTCGAGAGCTTTTCTTTGGTAATTTGAAACCTACCGTTCTAGGTTAAGCAAAACAGTTCTTGTTAAAGTGGGAAAGTCCCGACGAAGGATGGCACAACTTGTTCGATCCATGGTTGTGGATAAGAGTAATTTGAGAAGTCGATCGAGATGTTGAAACGGCTCACCGGTGCATTCCACATTCTTAGCATCATCTCAAGACATTAAGAGTGACTTATTTGTGTTGTTCGATTGATCGACATCGAATCATTAAGTGTGCGGCTTTCAGATAGGCATTCTGCTTCACTATTCGTGGGTGTCATAGAGAGCAAGTACTTTGGTGATTAAAGGATCCGTGATGACCGACATTGTGTTATTATGAATTACTCCCAAGTCTCTAGAGAATTAGAATCAACTCGCTATCAACAAAATAGCACTAATCCCAAGTCGCTAGAAGATACTACACCAAGTCGCCAACACTTAATTCGCTACCACGCCAATTCGCTAGAGTTCCAAGTCGCTAGCCGATGTAAGTCGCTAGTAGTAACTCGCTATCACTCAAGTCGCTAGCAAAATTTCGCAGCAGAATTGCTACTCAAGTCGCTAACGATGCAAGTCGCTAAAGAGCAACTCGCCATGCATCAAGTCGCTACCACTGTCGCTAACCGTAGTGGAGAGTCCACTACTTGTACTCAGAACTCGCTAGATCTAACTCGCTAGGTTTGACATCGTAACTCGCTACAATTTTGTGAAGCAAGTCGCTAGCAAGAAAATATTTCGTGAGCTAAGTCGCTAGCAAGAAAAACCATATAGACATCACTTTCAATCCAAAACAACCTAACCAAGATGATTCAAACTATCCAAATGAAAACCTAAACACTTGTGATGATTCTAAACATGAAAGTACTAACAAAATTCAAACTTTAACACAAGAAATCAACCAAATGATGCAAAACCACTAAACTTTTTCAAACTCAAAACCACCTAAAACCACTATAAATCCAAAGATGTGCAAGATATGATCTAACCATGGCTCTTGATACCAATTGTAAGATATTGGATTTCACATACACATCATAACATTAACACAATGAGCACATAGATGGTTTTAGAGAGAAAGAGTGGGACATTCTAGTAAGAGAAACTTGTGGAATATTAGATTACCAAAGAATATCCAACCTCTACCTTGCAAGGTAGAGGGTATTTATAGGTTACAACTAAACGACCTCCCGACGGCCTATGGATCGTGGATACAGTGGGTAAAGACCCGTCCTTCCTCCACGGTGTTGCACTAAACTATTTTACGCCATCGACTAACTACATAACAACATAAATAAGTAACTAACTATTAGTCTACGAGCTAACTTATGCTAGATAAAAGTTGGGGTGACCGACTCTTTCAATAATCGGAATTTTCTAATTCCTAACACAAAGAGTGGATTCTCGAATTAAAGTGAATTCGAGTCGAATTCAAATAGAGGATTGGTGAAAGTAGCTTTGAATGTTTGGGAACAAAGTGATCAACATTCTCTATTGGACCGCTGGGATAAGAAGTGAGTGAACGATCATTGATGCGAGCGAGTTCATCTGGAGAACTCCTCAAGAAGAGGGTCGATCAGGAGAGATGCCTCAACATACTCGATGTTTCCATAGGAAGCATAATCGTCGCTAACATCGGAGAAAGTTTCAAATGATCTTTGAACACTCAAGAAGGAAAGGATATCACACATATGGTCAAAAGTTCCCTGTGACTCTCTCGGGATTGGGACAAGGTTCACAACACTAGACTTTATGAATTCGTCCGATTCCTTTTCGTGAACGGTGTCAAGATGCTCATCCCCATGTTCGAGAGTGAGTGGGAGCTTGGTGTGATAGCGCTTGTTCGAGATGAAATCTCAATCATGGGATATCAACCGACCGAGGAGTTGAGACATATTATCTTTAAAAGGATAAAACTCTCCTCGTCATCATCATAGAGAGGCGCCTTAAGAATTTGGGAACGCCTTAGAGCCGCATGCTCTAGGACTAATAATTCTTCCCTAGATTGGCGGACTTCGCTCTTCGGCTAGCAATTCTCCCATAGTCTTTTCACCACTCACTTGATTCTTAAAGTTTTGAATCATATTATCAAGTGTTTTCATTGCGGTTTCAAAATCTTGGGAGATTTTCGAGACAACGGCTCGGTGGAGTTTGAACCGTATGGTGCTGGAGGTTGGAAATTTTCAAACATGTAAGAGTCATGATTGTTACAAGGAAATGGATTCCTATTTGACAATCGAGTGAAATGGGACCTCCACAAGACTACAACAAAAACTGCTGAGTCCGGACTAGTGAATCATATGGATTTTGGTTATAACCAAAGTTCGAGCATCACCGAAAACTGCTCATAGACAAACGTGTTTCCGGATCGACACTCAAATCCTTGGTGAGGACCTCCACAAAATTCACAAATGAAGTGCCGATTATATGAAGATACGTCGGGTTGTGGTGGGTAATTGGAAAAGTTTGAAGGGTCGTTAAATGAGTTCGACTAGGATCATAATCAAATGAATTTCTCGAACCACAAAACAAACAACTCCGTTATGAATATCATTACCACATTGTACACACGACACCAACGATGTGGTGAACCAAAAGAGGCTCACCACAACCGACACAAGGAATAAACGATTGCATTTGAGAGTTATAAGAAGGAATCGGTTTATTCAAAGAATCAACAAACCAACATGGTGATCCGAATGACTATCAAGTCTCAAGAACATTTTGAAAATCGGAGGTGGGACAAGTGGTGTGCTCGAGAGCTAGCAATTTCCACCACTCCGTTATGGTCTCGGTTCGGTTCTTGAGAAACGTGAAGATTAGGCAAGTCATTCTTGCTAGTCACCGGTCTAAATTCTCGCATGTTTGCTTTTAACCGTAAATCGTGAAAGTTTAGGATCAATTCTAGACGGCTTAGGAGCAATTGAGGGTTTAGGTCTTTGGATAACCGTAGGTTGGACGATTTAGCACTTCCATTATCGAGGAAGTACCGGTCCTTTGTCACCCGGCTTTCGCTCCATTTCCTACGCAGTAATTAATGGATCATCACGAACAACTCGAATTCTAGACATTTGTGATAACGCTCAAGTTTTTCAACTCCGTCCCGTAATTCATCCTAGAGATTCCATGAGAATAGAAGAAGTTAGAATCAAATGGATAGAGGAAAGGGATAAAGAATCAAAAGGGTAAGAGGGTAAAGATGAATATTTTTGGTATTTTTGAAAACATTTTGCAAAGACAAAGAATGAAAATCTTTTGGGTTTTTGATTTTTTAAAGAGAATATAAACACATACAGATGGTATAAACAAGGAGTGAATATCCAAATCACTAACTGCTAAACGGAAGATAATCAAGACCCCTTCAAGCAAAAAATTTGATTCGCCTCCCAACAGTCAAGTTTTCACGCAAGTCGGCCACTTGTGAATGGCCAATCGTAAGAAACTTAAAACGGTTCAAGCAAACTCAATGAAGATCCGGGGAATATAGTGTTTCCTGTCGTTATGTCCAAATGAAGCTATGCAATGGATCACCAAACGATATAGTGATCGGTAGATTGAATAGAAAAGGATCCGATATGATTAACTACGTAAATAGCCAACAAATTACAGAGGCTTAAATGCAAATTAAAGGAAATTAAAAGATAAAAATATTAAATAAACGCTATCACTATTTGCAAAATGATGTTTTTGATTTTATGTTTTATAAAAGCGAATTAAAAACTAAGCGACGCATAAATGAAAAAGTGAAACTAAAGCAATATAAATCCTAAAAATATGGAAATGACATTTTTACAAACCTAATGATAAAAGAAAATTTATAAAAAAATAAATTATTTTTATAACTATTTATCTAATTATTATTAATTAAAACTAATTTTAACTATTAAATAATAGCCTAAAATACAAGAAAATATGAAACAAAGCTAGAAAATAAAATTTTGACTTAGAAAATCTAAAATAACAAAATAGAATTTTCAAAACTATATTTGTAATTTTCGATTATTTTTCTATTTTTATGAATTTTAAACTATTTAAAACTAATTAAATTACTAAAAATTACAAATTTAACTAAGAAAATCTAGAAAATATTTTTTGTCTTTTATATTTATCTTAACTTAAGAAAAATGAAAATTACTTTTTGAACCTTTTCTTAATCAATTGTATTAAATGCTAATTAAAAAGGATTAAAACCGATTTTAATTAAGAAAAATAGTAAACCTGACTTGGAAAAATCTAAAATTTCGGAAAACTCTAAAATTATATTTAGGATCTAGGAAAAATGGAAAACAGGTGCTTGTGTGCAATAAATTGAAACTGCTATGCAAGTGCTTAAAAATAAGCACTTTGAAATAAGCAAATGAGAACCAATAAGCACCAACTGTTAACAAAAGCTATAATATGCTACAAGTACTCAAAAACAACTTAAAACAACTACTCTTAACCTCTGCAATGCTAACTACCAAGATTTGGCTTGTTTGATTTTAAGTACTAATAACAGTTTTGAGGCCAACTTTGGGCTTAAGTACAAGCTACTCTATAAGCTGAAACTGAAAACCAATTACTGGAACTTGAACTAGACCTGGTTGACTATGTTTAATCCAAAGCTGAAACCTAGACAAGCTCTTGAGAGCTCTGTGCAATGGATGCAAGAGTCGTGCACTTTTCGGTTAATCTTGAGTGTATACAGGCGCTTAAGCTCCACATTGACAAGCCATTTTGAGCTTATAAAAAATACAAAAATCTACTAAAATAGTGATAACAAAATATACCGGTGAAGTTTTTAAAATTCCGTGTTTCACTAAATATGGCTCAAAATGAAGCCATGAAAATCCTTGCATTGGACCCAAACAAAGTTTTCCAAGTTTGACTTTGAACAAAAAATGAAATGTTGACTTTGTTGAGATTTGAACTCAATTTGTTGACCGATCTAGGTGTATTATGATGAAATAGCACTACTGAAAGCTAAGTTTATGAGTTTTAAACACAAAACAGAACTTTGCTTTTCCAAATTCTCAACAGTTAAGCATTATAAGACAGATTCAAGGAAATTTGAATTTTGAGAGTTGCAGGCACAAGTTATAGACTGATATGAGTACAATAGAGTTAAACAAGCATGAACCAACAGGAAACTATCACTGAATACACCTTAATAACAGTTTAAGCTATAAATCCAAACACCCTATTATTGACTGATTTGCAAAAGCAACTGAGCTAATTACTAATCCAACATGTAATTTTGATCAAACTAAGTTCTCCTAATCTAGTTACAACTTAATACACAGATTTTAACTACTTATGTCTACTAAAACAGATTATGCTATAACTAATGAAAATCACTTACAAGTGTCCTTAGCCACTATGGCTTGAAAACATGGAAACCAGAACTACTACCCTATAAAAACCAACCACACTGCTTCTAAATCATCCCATTTCCATTACTGCATCAACCCATTCCATTCCTGCATCGACGGTTGCCCATTTTGACTTTTGTTGACCGATTCTAAAAATGCTTGAAACTTGATTACAAAGCTTACAAAAGCTATTATGTTTATAGAAGCTTGTTTGAGATTGAAACCGAGTGCTAAAAGCTTAAACAAAGTAGTTTGAAAATAAAATTTTCAACAAAGGGACATAAATTATGGAAATGAACATTAACTTGAATTGATATTTAAACAGAGTTGCAATACATTAAAACTACTATGTTTGATACAAAATAACTTGATATTACAGTTGAAAAGCTATTTAAGACATGAAAGGCTTAAAACGACATACATTTAAGAAAATTAACTAACTACTCTTTGCTTCTCTGTCTTCCTTCACTTTTATACCCAAACCGAGCTTCTCTCTCTCGAATAGTTCCCAGCAGTAATATGGACCATAGGATGGTAGGTATCATTTTTGACCGTTTGATGCATTTGGCGCCAAAATAGTTTTAATTGGGAGGGTGCATTAAATGCGTTTGGCTTGGGGTGTTTGGTGGGCAGAGATAGGGTGGTTGTGATGATGATGGAAAGGGTGGCGTGGGTGGTAACACCGTGAGGCGTTTTAATTTCAAACTATGGGTGGGTTGGATTGGGCACAAAGGGGTAAATGGGTGGACTGGGTAATGATTTGGGTATTGGGCTTGGGCTAGACTAGATATTGGATTTGGGTTAGATTAACATAAGGTCCCGGTTTGGTTAAGCTTTAGTAACACACAAGGACCACATTTGTAAAATTCAAATTCTAGGACCAAACTGTAATTTATGAAGTTGTAGTCCAAGGGTTGGTCTTGCCAATCTTTATTAGACCAAGGGCCAATTTTGACACTTTTGAAATTCCAAGGATTAAACATGACCATTTTAAAATCCGTGGACCAAACCGAAATTTCTCAAAACTTTTGGAACTTTTCACCAAAGGACTAAATATGACAATTTATGATTCCAAAAGGACCTTTGGTGACTTTTCTTATAAAATAAGTGCCTAGGGACTGATTTTGCCATTTTCCGAAAGTCGGGACCAAACGCCAATTATGCAAACTTAGCTGCTTGATGTAACCACGGATAGAAGAGTATAACCACGGATGAAGATAACCGCTGCTAGTAGTATTATGTAATCACGATAGTATATTGTAAGCATCGCTAGTTTTCTATAGTCGGTTAGTTTATTGTATTAGATAAATATGGAAAAGATATTTATCTTGTAGGTTACGATTGATATTGTATAGGACTCCTTAGCCTATAAAAGGAGGTCCTAGGTTAGGTTAGATATACGATGTTTTATATCTAAGGTCGATACACTTCAAGGTTGCAAAACCCTAATACTGTAAGAGTATTCAGATTAATAAATAATATTGAGGTGTTGAATGTTAATTGTTCTTCTTCTTAAGATTAAGTATTAAATTCGCGTGATACTTAATAAGTTCTTTGTTCAAGTCGGCTTTATATTAGATCGTTTGCTCAACTGGGATCAACAAGTGGTATCGAGCTTGTGATCTAGAAACCGTTATCAAGAAGAAGTCTCGTTAATCTGCACTCAAGTAAGTTAAGATGTCCAAGAAACTCATATGGTGATCGCTTCAAAGGTGCCCATGCTCAAACATGGTGAATATCAAATTTGGAGGATGCGAATGAGGCAATACATTCGCATGATTGATTATGCTCTATGGGATGTTGTTGAAAAGGAGATACTCTTCCTTTGAAGGGTGAGGATGGTAAGGAGATTACCATTGTTAGTGAACCCGATAAAGCTAAGAGGAAGATGGAGATCAAAGCTCACGCCTTCTCTCCATGGGAATACCTAATGAGTTTGCATTAGACTTTGATCAAGATGAGTCGGCTAAAGAACTATTGGATGCTCTTGAATTAAGGTTTCACGGTAATGAAGCTACCAAGAAGTCAAGGATGAACATGCTTAAGCATCGCTTGAAACCTTCACCGCTCAAAGTGGAGAAAAGATTGATGGCACATACAATAGGCTTCAAAACTCATCACCAATCAAGGCAATGGGTTACAAGTTCCTTCAAGAAGATATTAATTTGAAGTTCATAAGGAGCTTATCATCCGATTGGGCTATTCATACTATTGTGTGGAGAAACAAGACGGACTTTGCTACAATGACTCTAGACAATCTCTTCAATAACTGAAGGTCTATGAGTCCGAGAATACCTTTTCTAACTCGCCTTCTACAAATCAAAACATTGCTTTTGTATCCACAAATCACAAAAGCTCACAAGATGTATCCATCGCGCCTATGGTATAACCACGGCTATTGCAAACAATACCACCGTTAGTGATAATGTCGTTGATGGTGCAATCTGCTTTTTCGGTCGATTTAACTACCAAGCAGTTATCAGGTTGAATCAAGATCCGGATCAAATTGATCCCGATGATCTTGAAGAGATTAATCTTCAATGGCAAATGGCAATGTTGACTCTCCAAGCAAGGAAGTTTCGAGGAGGACTGGAAGACAAAGTTAAGTATGATGGTCAAAGGAGAGTGGATTCGACAAAAGCAAGATGGAGTGCTTTAATCGCAAAAAGAAAGGTCACTTTGCTAGGGAATGTCGAGCTCCTAAAAGACTTGAAGGCATTAAGAAGACAATGTAAGAGCCTACTATTTCTTCACTTTGGTTGCTCAGATGGACTTGGTGATTATGATTGAGTGATCGATTGAAGAAGGTCCAAATGCGCTTTTCTTGCTAGTGAAGCTTCAAAAGAGCATAACTTTGCTCTAATGGCCTATGCTTCATCTTCCGGTTCGATTTCGAGGTATCTAATGATTCTAAAACATCTACTTGTTCTTTTAAATCATGTTCGATAACTTAGAGTCTCAAAAGGCTATCACCGAGAGTATGAGAAAAGAAGTAGAGATTGACTCTAGATAACTTAGGATATAGAGTTGGTTTAGAGGTGTGGAAGAGAAGCTAAAATTCAGATTAAATGTGAGTTTGAGATGTAGAAAAGATCAATATTCTAGGTGGTGAAATTGATCTTAAGAACAGAGAGATTAAAATGCTTAAAGATAAACTAGTCGAGGCGTAAAGTGTTAAAATACAGCCCTAGATGAAAAAGAAAACATGTTGTTAGGGTTGCTAAAACACAATATGCTTCGATCTAGTTAGGAAACCAATAGGTCAAAACTGCTCAAAGATGGTACCGGTTTAGGATACAATGATATGCCACCACCCCTTTGATGAAACATGCACCACCGCTAAAGAACTGCATTTAGTAGTGAATTCGCTTTAATAAACCCGTTGAAGAAGTAAATAAGACCGAAACACCTAAGATAAGTTCGATAAGTTATCCGTGCTCCCATAATTGAAGATTGGGAATCGATTCGAGGATGATAGAACCGAATCAACTAAGTCCGAAAAGGTAGAGCCGCTAAGAAAGTTGATTCTAAGCAAGTCAACCTGCACCTAGATTTGGAGCTAAAGTTACCAAGAAAGTAGTAGAGCATGGAAATTCCTAGGAAATGATGAAACAATATAAACCTAGGGGTAATCAAAGAAGCTTAAATGGTCTAATTTCTAATGATTAGGTGATGAGTTTCAATGTGTTAATAAGGCTTGTTTTGTGTGTGGTAGTTTTGAACACTTACGAGAAATTGTCATAAAACAGACCACAAGTTTGGAATCATTGGAGGAGGGTAAATCATAAAACTTTTCAAGAAAAACAAACCCTCATCCTAATAAAGAATATGATTCCAAGAGCAAGGTCGATGAGAAATGGGAATACAAAATCAATTGTCACCGCTTCACCTAAATGGGTTCCAACCATCGCTAAGCAAAATGTAAACACGGCTAAGCAAAGGTCAAACCATCGATAAGCCAAATATCACCACCGATTCAAAAGAAGTTTTAAAAATTCCAAAGGTGATAACCGATATGTTGGTTGGAAATCATTTTATGTCATAAGGCCTCAAAGAAGTTGGCAATGGAAGCCTAAGACAAAGGTTTTACCATATGTCAACTGTGCATCAATGGACCTAACGAAATTTGAATATTTTGATGATTAGGCGCACCCAAGTCAAGATCGACTGGGTCCACAAAAGGAACTAACTTGTGTAATCTTATGTGCGTGGCAATCTTCAAACCGAGCTAAAAGATAAAGGAGTTTTGATAGTGGTTGCTCGGGCACATGACTTGGGATGGAAGCAATTTGGAAGATTTTGAAGCTTATGATGGAGGATATGTGGCATTTGGCAATGATCCAAAGGGAGGAAAGATACTTGGCAGAGGCACAATCGTAACAGGAAGCTAGACTTTGAAAAGGTCTATTTGGTACAGGACTTAAGTACAATTTATTCAGTGTTTCTCAAATGTGTGATAAGAAAAACGGGTACTTTTGGGAAACCGAGTGTGGTGTTATCTCCCGAGTTTAAGATGCCCGATGAGAAGTTTATACAACTTAGGGTACCTAGGAAGGAAAATATATATTGTTTTGATCTTAAAATGTTCTTCCTAATAGGTCCTTATGTTTGTTTGCTAAAGCATCCGTTGATGAGTCAAAATTGTGGCATAGAAGGCTAGGTCATCTCAATTACAAAACAATCAATAAACCGGTAAAAGGAAACTTAGTGAGAGGGTTACCTTCAAAGGTTTTTGAGTGTAAGGAACTGTGTGGCCTCGTCAAAAGGAAAACAACATAGAGCTTCTTGTAAGACCAAAATGTAAACACCATAACACAACCATCGCTTATGCTTCATATGGACTTATTTGGACCAACCTTTGTTAGAAGCTTGAACCATAAGATTGCCTAGTTATCACCGATGATTATAGTAGATTTTCTTGGGTATACTTTTGGCTACTAAGAGTGAGACTAGTGAGATTCTTAAGAGTTTCATTACTAAGATAGAAAATCTAGTAAGTCATAAGGTCAAAGTAATCGATGTGATAATGGAACCGAGTTTAAGAATGATGTGATGAATCGCCTGTAGCTAAAGGTATTGAAAGACGCTTTAGTGTTGCTAGAACACCACAATGTAATGGTGTAGCCGAAAGGAAAAATAGAACACTAATTGAGGTCGCTAGGACAATGTTGTCGAATCTAAGTTACCAACTACCTTTTGGGTCAAGTCGAGGAATTGCATGTTATGTGCAAAATGTAAGTAAGGTAGTGAAGCCTCATAACAAGACCCCTATGAGTCGTTACATGATAGGAAGCCAATGATTGCATTCCTAAAACCTTTGGGTGTCCTGTTACCATTTTGAATACCATAGACTACCTAGGCAAGTTTCAAGAAAAGCGATGATGGATACTTTTAGGCTATTCTACAAATAGTAAAGCCTTTAGAGTGTACAATAGAGGACTAGAATTGTTGAAGAGAACCTACATGTTCAATTCAAAGAAAAGACTCCTAGTGTTGAGACCAAAGGACCAGATCGGTCGCTTAACATTGATATGCTAACCAAATCTATGAATTATGAGCCTATCATTGCGTGAACTTCCACTAATGCCGATATGTATACAAAAGGATTTCAAGTAGATAAATCTTCAAAGGAAGTCGATTCTCCAATGTAGTTCTATTTGGTTGAAAAGTGGAAAGTCGGTAATCGCTCCTTCCATCATACACAAGCAAGGTCCCTCCGATGATGATGTATGCACTCGAGTCAAAGTTGATCATCATCAAGATAAGGATGAGTTGTTGCAAGATAACTCAAAGGTCGGTAGAAGAAATTGAAAAGAAGAAAAAGGCCCGCAAGCAATCGCTAAGCTTCACCGAAAGTGCCGATAGCCATCCAGAACGCCGACAAGCCATCTTCTACCACCGATAGTTCAAGTGAAATTCGCCACAAGCATCGGTGATAGTACTTTCTTTGGACCTAATCCAAAGCCACTATTTGGTGATGAGGAGTATCCACATGATCCCGATATGCCCGAATTAATAGAGATTGATACTCCTACCGATGATGAAGACATGGATGAATTCTTCAATGCTAATTTGACTAATTTGGACATCGTTATTAATGAAAGTCCAATTACTTCTACAAGAATTCACAAGATTCATCCCAAGGAATGATTCTTGAAATTTGAATACTCCAGCTCAAACAAGAAGGTGGTAAAGAACTCGTAACCCTTTCCGAACATGGGTTCTTTGCAAGATCTCTTCACAAAAGAAACAAATATAAAGATCTCGCAAAATTGCTTGTTTGCTTGTTTTCTCGTCTCAAAAGGAGCCCAAGAGAGTAGAAGAAGCTATAATGTAAGAAGGATGGGTAGAATCAATGCAAGAGGAGCTTCTTCAGCTCAAACTTCAAGAGGTTTGGACATTGGTTGATCTTCCAAATGGGAAGAGGGCTATTGGGACTAAATGGGTGTTCGTAAACAAAAGGGATGAAAGAGGTATTGTAGTGAGGAACAAGTCAAGGTTGGTTGCTCAAGGATATACACAAACCAAGGTTTGGACTATGATGAAGTATTTGCACCAGCTTGCAAGGATAGAGGCTATTAGATTGTTTTTGGCTTATGCTTCATTCAAGAATTTTGTTGTGTATCGATGGATGTTAAAAGTGCATTTTATATGGCACTATTGATGAGGAGGTATATGTTTGTCAACCTCCGGTTTTGAAGATCCCGATCATCCCGACAAGGTTTACAAGGTGAGGAAGGCTATGTATGGACCGATCAGCTCCTAGGGCATGGTATGAATGCCTATCTACTTATTTGATGGACAATGGGTTTAAAAGAGGACCGATTGATAAAACTTTGTTCATTAGAAAGCACAAAGATGATATTTTACGGTTCAGTTTATGTAGATGACATCATCTTTGGGTCTACTAACAAGGAGCTATGCAGAGATTTTGAGAAACTTATGCATGATAAGTTTCAGATGAGTTCTATGGGAGAACTCACTTTTTTGGGGCTACTGTGTTCAACAAAGGACCGATGGTATTTTCATTAGTCAAGACAAGTATGTAGCAGATGTGTTGAAGAAATTTGGGTTTCAAGATGTAAAAGTGCAAGTACACCTATGGAGACTCAAAACCTATGCTACCCGATGATGGAAGTCCCAAAGTTGATTTGAAGTTGTATGATCCATGATTGGATCTTTGATGTATCCGATCGATCTAGGCCGACATTATGTTCTCGTGATGTGTGTGCAAGATTTCAAGTAACACCCAATACCTCACACATGAATGTTGTTAAGAGGATCTTTAGGTATTTGAAAGGTCATCCTAAATTGGGCCTTTGGTACTCTAAGGATTCTCCTTTGATTTGGTGGCCTACATCGACAAGTGACTATGCCGGAGCTAGTCCGATAGGAAGTCTACCACCGGAGGATGTCGCCTGGAAGAAGATTAATTTCTTGGCAAAGTAAAAGCAAACTATTGTGGCTAATTCTACAACCGAGGTGAATATGTGGTCGCCGCTAGTTGTCGTGGTCAAGTTCTATGGATTCGTAATCAATTGTCGGATTTTGGGTACAATTTTATGCATACTAAGATTTACATTGATAATAACAAGACAATTTGCATTATCAAAATCCTGCTTTTACATTCTAGAACTAAACATATTGAGATAAGACATCATTTTATTAGAGATTGTAATGAGAAAAGGTTGATTCAAATGGTAAAATCCATACCGATTTCAATGTTGCCGATCTTCTCACAAAAGCTTTTGATGTGGGAGGTTTCAGATCTTGTTGTTAGTATTGGAATGATTAATCTCTAAAATTCTCAAATTGTTTTGTATAAGTTTGTAAAAGTATTGGACCGTTATTATGTAATCTTAGTATTGCTATTTCTTTTATATCCACCGATAGTGTTGCTTCTAACCACCGATAGAGTTGATCTATCCATCGCTAGTTGTTTCGTGTTTCCACTAACCATCGTGCAGAAAATGCTAAATCATTATAGAGATGCAAGAAGTAATCGGGTTACATTGTTCATTCAACAAAGCAGCTTTACGACTACCATACTTACAATGAAACTTCAAGTGCTAAATAAAGACTACATCTATACATGATTTTCTCCTAATATTTCTACTACTACTATCCTTGTCGATATCGTTTGAATGTCGGATATGCATTTATCATATGCAAACGAAGCAACTAAGGATCAAAATGGAAAGGATGGATTGATGCAAACGAAGAAGTCAAGTCGATTGTGGCGTATAGATGGATGATATGATATTCTTCTTGTGCTCCATCTTTCTTACCACCATTCAAAGAACTTACTCCATCTTCCCTTTTCCTTCCCGGTTACGATGTGTGAAGAAGCACCATGACTTGGTGCACTAAGACCAAGAACCACCTCTCCGTCATTAGGGAGTGGTGGGTTTCTTGCTCGTGGTCTTGGTTGGGGTTAGATGATGAAGGTTTGGGGTTTGAAGTCCTCTTCTTAGAAGAGTCATCGAGTCTTCGAGGCATCACTTGATTCACCACACTATCATCTTCGATGATGGGAGAAATGGAGATTTTCTTGGTCTTGGTTCTAATGGAGGCAAATAGGTCACCATGGGTTTCCATCTTCACTTGATGATGAAGATGATGAAGAGGATGAGGAGGAGGTTAGATCCACCACTCGGTTTGTTCCAACTAGGGTTCCACATTTTGATTGATTGGGGATTTTGGAGCAATTAGGGTTTTTATCTCTTGATTGGTTTGGGCGTTATATGATATTTGGGTGCTTTTATAAGTGAAGTTTAGGTTATCAAGTAACTATGGGGGTGTTAAATGTGGTTGGAGAGTTAATGAGGTTCTTGGGATTGACCGAGATATATTCTAGAAGTTGACTATGTTGACTTTCCTGCTTTAACCCGGATAGGTCATTTGTAACCACTCGCTATTTCTAACCACCGACAACTATAATCTTTGTCTCGTGTTTGTTTTGTGTTGTCTTGCAGAAAGAAGGATGTGTGCATAAGGAGCTAGTGTGTTTGTCGCTTGTGTTTGTGTAAAAAAAAAAAAAAAAAATTTTAAGTGATAGATAGTTTTGTGTAATCCTTCATATCTTGTGAGATCACTTTTCAAGTGGCATGGATTTGCTTGCTCTAATTTGGACCATTGGGAGGAGTGATTATCTCAGATCCATCGATGGTGTGTTACAATCATGACGCTTGTTGTGGAACAATGGATAGTATGATTCTCTGTTATGGATACTACTGTGGGTTGTTTTGACACTTTGGCAAAAGTATATATCACTTACCAAAATCACGGATGGATCATTTCTTTCATCTTCAAACCACTTCCAATTACCAATATCCTTAAACCCTAATCACTTTTGTTGATTTCTTCACAAACCCACTTCATTTACATCATTAATCACAATGGCTGAGACGTACTCCATTTCACATAATCTTGTTGCTATTCTCACCAAAGATGCTTGCTCTGAAGGGTTCCATCAAATGATTGATTTTCTTGTTCATAGTCCCATTCACTTTGCTTTAACGGTTGAACCTACCATTCTTAAAGCCTATATACGCCGCTTTGGAAGAATGCTAAACTTGAAGAGGTTAATGGGTTGGAGGTTTTTAGTACTAGGGTGGATGAGAATGCTATTTCGGTTTCTGAGGAGCTTATTAGAGAAGTTTTGAGGCTTGATGATGCTGATGGTGTTGATAATCTTCCAGATGTTGAGATTGTTGCTGGTTTAGAGAGATTAGGTTACACATACAGAGGTGAAAAGGTACAATTTTTAAGAGTTTGTTTTCCCAACAATGGAAGTTTTTGATTCACACCTTGTTGATGTGTATGAGCAATAAGGACCACAGGCTTTAATGATTTTCCTTCAAAATTGCTACCGCTATTATTTGTTTGTCCGATGGAAGGAAATTTAATCGGTCTAGGATGATATATGAGGGTTAGTGCGTAATATTAGGAAGAAGGGTAAATATTATTTGTATCCTAGGTTTGTTCAATTGCTTGTGGAACATCAAATATGTGATCCTATTGAACATATTAGAGAGTATGAGGTACATCGATGCTTCCTAGAGTGTTTGCACATATGAGGAATCACCATGAATGTTGTCATTAGAGATGTTCCTTTATTTCCTCACATGCTTAATTTTCCCACCGATTCGAGTTTAATGAAGGTCTTGCATCATGGACTAGGAGAACACAGTGGCACTCGCCTTCCTCAAAGCTAGTGCTAGTGGTATGGTTAATGAGGGTCACAAGGAGTGGAGGTGACATGATTGGAAGGGCTTCCACCATCGATTCATGCTTAGATGTCGGTCGATAGTGGAAACATCAATAAGACCCAACCTTGGCAACCCTAATGTGGAAAGTTCTTTGGAGCTTAACACAGTGGAGGTATCCCTAGCCAACCGGTCGCCACTGTGGTACATAGATGATCGTGCCCTACCGGTGCTATGTCTTCTATATCCAAGGATTCATCGCCGAGCGCTTAACACACTCAAGTGATGAGGATAGATTGGAACCCGACAATGAATTGACGGTTAATGACTTTGTACATGATGACTTTTTCGATGAACCACCTCCTGACCGTATAACACAGTCAAGTGGGAGGATATTCTTGAACGTAAATGAATTGACGGTTCAGTGTGCTAAAATGGAGGATAAGATTTCGTGTCTACTGGAGTTAATCGTGCTTCGTGGTAAGACTATTCGGAGGTTGAAGCATAGGGTCTTGGTTTTGGAGAGAGTGAAAAGACCGAGTTGCTGCTTTGAAAGCTTTGCGCGTATGAAAAGAAGGTGGACTCTCTACTACTCGAATGTGAAAGATGTATCCAAACAGGGAGGAGTGATGGTATGAATTGTGGGAGGTCGTGGATGTATCTCGTTGGTGTACCTATGGAGGAAGATGTTGACAGTGGAGATCAAGAATTTTGGTTTCGATAAAGATGGGAATGCGGTTGTTCTTGAAGAATTGAAGAATGTTGATGCAAAGGCGTAACACAACAATCGATAGTATATCCGAAACCATGGTTAGTACTTTTGTAACCACCGATGTAGTTTCGCACTTGGCTATTGTTTCTACCATCGTCATACCCATCGCTATCACAACTACTTCTATCGTTGTTACAACTCTTTCTCGAATTACCATCTAAGCCTAAAGAAGTAGAGAAAGAGGTCATGAGTACATTGATTAATCTGAGCAAAACATCATCTATACCTACATCAACCATTGCACTGCTTTATCTGCTCACCATCGCTACTAAACCAAGAGGTAAAAGTTTGGTTATTGGTGAACCTTTGAAGAAGAAAGTGGTTAAATCTAATGTTGGAAAAGGTAAAGAGGTAGTGTCAAGTTTAAAAATAAAGGTAACAAGAAGCTTATGATGCGAGTATGCTAAAAATATGGAAGCTGAGGATAAAGCAATTTTGATGAAGAGAAAGCAAGATGAAGAAGAAGCTAGTCAGAAATTGTTAGCTACATGGTATGAATCACAAAATTATCTTGAAGCTTCTGAATTAATAAATGATGAGTATACTGTAAAAGAATGGGCTTTGTTTGATGATGAAGAAAAAGCTAGACTTTTGGGTATACTGGCAAGGAAGGTTAGTAAAGAAAAGAAGCGAGTTGTAAGAAGGAAACCTCCTACTATTGCTCAGCTGAGGAATGTATTGATGAAGATTATCAAGAATTCGCATATATGTTTCGATAATCTAGTAGTTGTTCATTTAAAAGAATTCTTGAGATTTATGAGAGATGTATGAGGATTAACAATGATGACTTTTGTCCAATGAATTCTAAAAAGGAAGAAGAGTGGATTAAAGAACATGATGAATGGATGCAAAGTAAAAGAAAAAGAAAATCTGAGGTCAGGTGACATCTGATTCTAAAAGATTGAAAGTTGTTGAAGATGTAAATCAAATCATTTCTTATGAGTTTAAGCTTTTAGATGGAAGTGAAGGGGTTTGGAAAATTCTAAGACTCAACAATGAAGTTTCGAGTATAATAAATTTTCACAAATGCTTCAAGATTTTGATAGAGATGATTTGTTGAATCTTTGGATACTTTACAAGAATAAATTTGGTGAAGTACATCCAGATGATTATCATGAGAGGTCGATGTATCATAATTTGAAGATTCTATTTGAGCCTACTCATGATGAACCCGAATGGCAAGGACTCTACAATGGTCAAGTTACTAGATGGTTTTTATATCAAACCCGTGGAGTTCATGTTTTAACTGCTTCGATGGATTATTCATATGCTTGTAGAAGGTGATTATCCACAATTGAATAAGCATCCGTGAATAATTGCTCGATGTTGAAGCCTCGGTTGTTTCAAGATGTTAGTATCCTATGATGGTCAAGCTTATGATTTGTTGAAGAAGTATGAGAAGATACTTAAAGCTAGTAAGTGTTTGGCTACATCCTCCAATTCGATGTTTTGAGTTTAAAGAAAACTTGAAGAATTCGTTGGAATTTATCAAGTTTAGGGAGGATTGTTGGGTTTTAGGTTCCTTGGATAATGAATTACTCTAAGTATCGGAACCACGGACAAGCTTGATGTAACCACGGATAGAAGAGTATAACCACGGATGAAGATAACCATGCTAGTAGTATTATGTAATCACGATAGTATATTGTAAGCATCGCTAGTTTTCTATAGTCGGTTAGTTTATTGTATTAGATAAATATGGAAAAGATATTTATCTTGTAGGTTACGATTGTATATTGTATAGGACTCCTTAGCCTATAAAAGGAGGTCCTAGGTTAGGTTAGATATACGTATGTTTTATATCTAAGGTCGATACACTTCAAGGTTGCAAAACCCTAATATCGTAAGAGTATTCGATTAATAAATAATATTGAGGTGTTGAATGTTAATTGTTCTTCTTCTTAAGATTAAGTGTTAAATTCGCGTAATACTTGATAAGCTTTTGTTACAAGTCGGCTTATATTAGATCGCTTGCTCAACTGGGATCAACAGAACAATTCACCAAAAGAAGGAGGTATGTGATGTATACTTCCAATACTTGTACCTTTCTACCTTGGCATCCAAGTCCTATCATCTTGTTTCCACACGTAATATTTTAGAAACTCATGATAAAGCAGCTTTCGTGCTGCTACGTCTATCTTGTTCCGTTCCATCCATGCAACGAGCTTGGTTTCATTTACTGACGCCTTATCCAGGGCGTAATTGATACTTTTTGTTGCATCAAACATAACCGACTGTTCATTAGGCAAGTGAAACGGTAACCTTTTAGCAGGTGGAAACCTATGATGTATGTCAAATACATAAATCCGCCATGCTGCTTTGCATGCTGAAAATATCTACAATCATAGTAATCTTTAATTTCATCAACCTCTTCATCCTCTAGAGCAGCAATAACCATATTTGGTCCCTTATTTATATACTTGAATAGATATTTTATGGAACCAACCTGGTTGCACCATTCGACGTGTATATGTGATTGGTAATGTCGTAGAAAACATGGGCTATAGGGTACTACATATCCTTTATGCAATTCTAATCCACTTTTTTTATAGTACAACCGTCATTTCTTCGTTTATAAATTGCATAGCCACTCTCATTAATAAAGGTCGACTCGTTAAACTGCTTAGGGAACTTCTTGGTACATTTCTTGTTTACCCTGCAAGGACAGCTTGGCAGCTCAGCACCACATGACTATGCATCATGTGATCGGTCACAATTTGATACAATTGAGGATCTTCATTCTTGTCGGGTGTCTCGGTTGAAACGAATCGACTAACGTGTTGGGTCATCAAATCATGGTTCTTGCAAACCTGCTAGAAACATTACTTTTGTCATGAACGCTGATTTACATGTTCTTAATGGTTCTTTTTCATCGGAAACAAGGTAGTAACATTTTGATGGTTTCGATATGTAAAACCATTTTCATCAATGTGAATGATGTTGTGATATTATAGAAAGTAGGATCGACCCTTGTTAAAGATGGATAATCATATATAAACAAAAGTTTACCCTTGCTTTTCTGTTTCATCACCAAAGTGGCTTAACGGCATGCGTGTGTGGTCTAAGTTCTCCTTATTTGATTCTTTTATGTATGGTTGATTTTGGAACTTAACTTTGCAAGAGATCAAATATTTGTGCGATGATGTAATGGAATTTGTGAAACTTGAGTAAAGTAAATGTGTATCTGCTTTCGTCCAAAAATACTTGGCTTCTTCGAAGATACATCAACCAGTGATCCTTGGAGGATTTGAAGTTTATATCGATTCCAAATGCAACTTATTATTTCACTCGCATACTGAGAATTGTCGTGCTAATTTTGTAATGCATCCTTTTTTTAACTCTCCATCCAAACTTTCTTGCAACAATGCTTAGTAGATAGTTAGACATTCATCATTAGTCAAGTTTGTTGTGGTTCATTTTTCTATAAGAAAATAAACAAGTGAAATTTATGAAGGTGTGAATTTAATACAATATAGTTTGATGACTTGGATGAAGGTGGATAAGGTGGAGGATACATCTTTTGTGTCAATGAATTTTTATTTCGATAAGAGTTGTAAACATAAGAAACATGGTCATAATCTTTGTGGTTTATGATTTGACTAATTTAAAAAAATTCAATTAGCGGTACCATATTTTTGGTAGCAAAACAAAAATAAGCGGCAATATTTTGCATCCATTTTGACCAAAAATTTAGAGCGTTCATAGGACTTAGTTGAATAGATTGAATAACAAATAAAAAATTTTGCTCATGCAAATTAGTCAACTCTGTATGCATGTTACGTACTGTACTTGGAGTGAAAGAAAAAGCTACCCAACTTCAATGAATTATCATCACAAGTACTTGGGGCAATATTGTCATTTCGTTAAGTGCATATGTACTTTAGTTTGGGTTTCTTAAAGTTTGAGCTTTTGGGTTGCGGACATTTTTAATGGGACGTAAGAGTAACAAACTTTGACCAAGTACACACGTAAAAGTTAAAAACAAACATATCTTTAACCAGTACACATAAAATACTTATGCCCAAGTACTTGTGATGATAATTTATTGAAGTTGGGTTTCTTAAAGTTTGAGCTTTAGGGTTCTGGATATATTAATAGGATGGAGGGAGTAACAAACTTTGACCAAGTACACGGGTAAAAGTTAAAAACAAACATATCTTTGACCAAGTACACATAAAAAACTTATGATCTTGGAGATGAAGAGATGAGCAACCAAAAAATAATAAAAGTGTCAATAATATAGACGATTTTGCTCAATCAACGCAAAATAGTCACCTATTAAAAAAGGTTAAAAAGTATGTGCATTTTAAAATGATAATTATTAAAACAGTCCATGTGTGTTTGTCTCAAAATAAATGTCCACTGCCTAAAATAGAAAATAATAATTAACTAAATTCTCAATACTACCCTTGGACATTAAATAGATGAAGAAACAGTAAAGTGAATAATAACTACACAAGTACATAGCATCAACTTTCAACAAAAGACTATTCTACATATTGACCATAAATTTCTAACCTCATAGTAGGCTAATCCTACAATTTTACGTAAACAAAAGACTTTTCTAATTATTCCACCATCTTTTTTAACATTACATTAGGCTGCATGAGTATATCAAAAGGAAATAAAAATGAATTTTTTTCACTTCACATTTCTTCCGTTGGCATTGAAGTATTTCATATTCTTCCCATTGACGCAGATAAGAAATTGCTTGATCTATCAAATTGTGTCTGCAATCAATTGTTAACGGAAATGTTCCTTGTTGTTCCAACCTACCTTTATCGATATGGGGTATTTGATAGTTATTGCCACCATTAACCTTCAAGATTTCTTTCATGCATGTTAGTAAAGTTAGAAATATATTGTTAAGTTTATGAGATGACATCCTTTCGTATGACGCTTGAACCGAATGAACCAATTCATCTATTTTTCCTGAAACCTCTTGCCTTTGAAGTGATTGAATCGCCCAAAAAAATCAAGGTCTAACACATTAAATCTGAACTATTTGGCGGTTGAAAACAAAGTCGAATAACAAACCAATCTCGAGATATTTCTTGAAGACTCGACATCATCAACATTAATGTATTGTTTTGCATTGTCTTGTTGGATATAAATCGGACCCGTGTGACCTTGTGTCCACATATATCTAATAGCCGGTAATACCTTTTGTATCAAGTATGACGTTGTTACGTCTTTTGTTATCGACAACATAGGCTTTGTATCCAATGTTTCCGCAACACGATTCTTACTTGAACGCTTTGCGGGTTCTAATGTTGTGAGCGGGAATATGCCGATCTTTCTGGAAAAAACTTCGTTACAAATGCATCAAATCTTGGTCGCGCAACGCTGCTAGAAACATTACTTTTGTCATGAATGTTTTCGATTACATGTTCTTAATGGCTCTTTTCTTCCGGGAACAAGGTAGTAACGCTTTGATGGTTTCGATATGTAAAACCAGTCTTCATCAGTGTGAATGATGTTGTGCATATTAAAGAAAGTAGGACTAGCACTTGTTAAAAATGGAGTAATCATAGACAAACAAAAGTTTACCTTGCTTTTCTATTTTCATCGGTCAAAAGCGGCTTGACGGCATTCGTGTGTGGTCTAAGTGCTTCTTCTTTGATTCTTGTATGTATGGTTGATTTTGGAACATCTAATATCTTTTCTATTTTCACCAAGTTCTTTGACTCTTCAATGGCGGTGACCTTTGCTCTTCATTTTGGATGTAAAGCCCTAAGAAACTTCCTCCTAATCTTCCTCAAGAGCTTTAAGACTAGTGATAATAGTATTAAATCAAGCAAATATATTATCTATTGACTCATCTTCCGGAATGGAAAATTGTTCATATTGTTGCACTAGTAAATCGATCTTGTTTTCTTTGACTTGGTTATTACCTTGATGAGTGACTAACAAAGTTTTTCAATTTTATTTTGTCGTACTACACATAAAAATTCTTTCAAATTATTTTTTAAGAAAATCATTGTAAATCACCATTTTAGCCTCATCATTCTTAGCAAGTTTCTTTTTAAGATTATCACTTTGTTTACTATAAGGAACAACTTCTTCCTTATTAGTTTGTGGATTCTTTTCAATTGGTTGAAAGTCACCATCGGTAATGACATGCCAAAGATTAAGATCTTTTATTTTACATACGCTTTGAATCTTGTTTTCCAATAGATAAAACAACCGGTTTCAAAAGTGGTGGTTTTACATAGATTGCTCTTCTTGATATTTGTGAAATCCATTGATCGATTCAAGTTTTAAATGCAATATATTTTAAAAAATATTGATTAACTTAGCACTGATACCAATTATGGAAAACTAGAAGGGGGGTTGAATAGTTTAACCATTTTTAAACTTGATTTAAATCTTTGAAAACCTTTGATTCGAACTTTAGTGAATTCAATGAATTGCAATATTAAAACTATAATAAATAAGCTACAACTGCTAAAATGTAAATTGCAAGACAAAGAGTAAGAAATGGAAAGATCAAACCGATACAAGTGATTTTATAGTGGTTCGGTAACGAAGTTCCTCTTCTCCCTACTCCACTCCTCAAGTACCCAACTCGAGAGTTCTAAGCACTATGTCAACAAACTCCCTTCAGGCGGAGAAAACCGTACAGCGCCGCTTATCAAAATTTCCGACAATAAGCTAAATGTCGAGTACTAATCTAGCTAGCACTAATCTCTCACACGATCTACTTGATCCTTACTAATCACACACTCTACAAGATCCACACGATATACCCTCGATCCACTTGATCCACATACTATGAGCATAATCTACACGAGATCTCCAAGATCTCTACAAGATCACAATGATCCACACACAAAAGCTAAACAATATCATAAACAACTTGATGTACACCTTGATACAACAAGTACGTAACAAAGGTTGCGAGTGCACTACACTAACACTACAACACTTTGTATCTTCTTGATACTTTGTGTTCTTCTCTTACACAAGTAGAGGAATGAAGGTGATCACTTTGTTGGATGATTGGATCACTCTTAAACAAAAGAAAACTATCTAAATGATCAAGGAATTATAAATGTGATAGAGGGATTAAACTCATAAAGTTTTGTGCGAAAAAGGATGACCAAAATCTGTGAAATGGTCTAGTCTTTATAGGCAAAATAAATTTTACCATTACAGGGGGACGACACCACTAAAGGACGCATGGTACCACTAAATTTAATGGTATTGGGCCAGACAAAAATGCTCCACATTTTGTTTTAGTGGTGAAGGTTTATTTGGGGAAGTTTGGAGCTGTTTTGTGGGGAAATAGCTGTTGGATAATTCAAACTTATTTTTCCAATTAAAACATTTCTTTTTAATTCAAAAATAATTTGTCAAATGTATTTTTGAAAAAATGTTTTTGTCACATTAAAAATGTAAAGTTTAGAGCACAAACGTAATCCTTTGATCATTTTGTCAAGCTGTAAATTTGTTTGTTCTTACCTAGAGTGATCGTCGTAGAAACATGATATTTCGACTAAAAACTTGTTTAAGTTAATTTCGACGTAAAGTGTTTTTACATTTTGTTATCATTAAAACGTAGAGATGTCGAAAAATAGAAATAACGTTTTTAGACATTATTTGTATTAACAAAAATAAGAAACATGGTCATAATCTTTGTGGTTTATGATTAGAGTAATTTAAAAAAATTCAGTTAGCAATACCATATTTTTTGTAGCAAAACAAAAATAATCAGCAATATTTTGCCTCCATTTTTTACCAAAAATTTAGATCGTTCATAGAACTTAGTTGAATAGATTGAATAACAAATAAAAAATTGTGCTCATGCAAATTAGTCAACTCTGTATGCATGTTATGTACTGTACTTGGAGTGAAAGAAAAAACTACAACTTCAATAAATTATCATCACAAGTACTTGGGGCAATATTCTCATTTCATTAACTACATATGTACTTTGGGTTTCTTAAAGTTTGAGCTTTTGGGTTGTGAACATTTTTAATGAGACGGAAGGAGTAACAAACTTTGACCAAGTACACAGGTAAAAGTTAAAAACAAACATATCTTTAACCAAATACACATAAAATACTTATGCCCAAGTACTTGTGATGATAATTTATTGAAGTTGGGTTTCTTAAAGTTTGAGCTTTGGGGTTGTGGACATTGTGGAAAACTAGAAGGGGGGTTGAATAGTTTTGCCGATTTTAATTTGATTTCAAAAACTTTAGATCCGATATTATGTGAAATCGTATGGATGTTGAGAACGTATAGATCTAATGATAGTGCAAGCAAATAAATAAAGATAAGGGATAGAAATGACACAACCGATTTATAGTGGTTCGCTACAAGGACACCTTCCTGCTCCTACTCCACTCCCCGAGTCACCTACTCGAGAGTTCAAGCACTATGTCAACAAACTCCTTCACTGGCGGAGAAGCCTTCACAACGTTGCTTACACTTTATCCAAGACAAAGCTAGATACCGAGTCCGTAGCACGGTGGACCAAACCAACACAACTATTACACAACAAATATGTGAAATATCAAATACAAGATCTTCGCCATGTAAATCTTATGAGTGACAAATCAATCAAGGACCCCTTGCTTGGATGACTTGTAGAATGCTCGTGATCTCGCCTTTAGAAGGACCTATATGAGGATCACAAATAGAAAGAAAGAAGAACAACTCTCTAGATCAAGTGATCTATATGTTAGAAGAGAATGAGAGTGTATATGAGATTTAGTAAGAAGAGGGTGAGTTAGAATGAAGAAATAGTTTCTATTTATAGGCAAATTTCTCACCGTTCCCACGGATCCGACGGATCCTTCCACTGGGATCCGGCTAGCACAAAGCTAGGGATCCGTGGAACGCCTCTTGCCCATAGGTTTTTGGTTATGGGTCATGGGTTGGTCTATGGGTTATATCTAGATTCAATGTATCTAAGTATACATTGTATTAAGTCTCTTTGGGTATGGGTTAAGATCCATGGGTTGTGATTTTTACCCATCCTATTTAACTATTACAACAAATGCTTTAATTACTACATTTTTGTATTTAAAAGATTATATGTAAATGCTTTACAAAAATAACATGTATCCTTATAATTATACTTAAGACAACATTATATATGTTATCAACAAAACACAAAGAGATCGCAAAATATTAATAAACGTTTTTACGGTTTATTTGTATTAACAATCTCCCTTTTGTTGATGACAAAATATAATGTTATGATGAGTAAAACTTAAGAATAGATGTAAGTTTTGAAAGCTCCTAAGTTTTGCTTTTTCTCCCTTTTGTCGAAACAAAAGTTAACCCTGGAGGAAAGTAGTAGTCACGATTTTTACTCCCCTCGACGGTAGCTCCCCTAGTTTGGGGTGTCAAGTGAAGGAAAAAAATCCTACAAAAGAAAGGTTAGTAACATGCTTAAATGATCTTGTGGTTGTCGAGAAGCAAGATAGGGAGCCAAGGTATGTAAACAAGGCCTTGTAATAAAACGACAAATTGTAGTGGTAGTTAAGCCACTTACAAGCATGTAAAAATAAGAACAAGACTTGTTCTTGAAAATGACAAACAACAAAAAAAAATACTAAAAGTGAAAAATAGTAGTAGTGATTCCTTCCATGCTTGCATAAGGTTATGGATGGAGGTTTTGATGAGTAATGGTATTGATGCGATCAAGGATAAGGTTGAGTATGAAACGCATTTCTTCCCTAACTTCTATTGCAATTTCCCTAGTGGATTGGCAATGTTCACAATGTAAATGATGTGGGTAATGAGTGCGGAAGTTTTCCGGGTTGTTTTGATTTGAGTTAGCACGGAAGTTGTGGTGGAAAATAGGAAAATATGGATCAAAATCCGAATGTTTGTGACGTGGTGGTGGAAAAGAACCTAGATGTTCTTGTAATGTGATGGGAGCTAGAGGTGGTGATGTTTCAAGATCTTGAAAAATAGTATTTGGTGATGTGGGGGTGTTGAAGAGACTATTTCTTTTCTTTAGGTTGGGTAGATCTTGTTGGAGTCCTAAGGAGTTCCGAAGAGTTATTTTAGGTGGTGATGAAGTTGGTGTACTTGTTGGTGATGAGGTGGTGCTATAATGGAAGCATCTTGTGGTGAGTTATTTGTCGAGGATGAATCATTTGAGGTTGGTTTTGCTAAAGCAAGATCGGATACTAATCCGTGCGGATACCCTAGCATTTGATTGTGGTATTTTGGATGGTGGAAGTACAAAGGTTTGGATATCATGATTGTTTGTACTAGATGATTCTCCTAAAGGGTTTTTGGATGACATGATGAAGTGTGTTTATGAGAAGGAGATGGAGTATGCAAGTATTTTGGGAGTTATATATATAGAAAAACAACACATTGTAATGAATGCTTGACCCAAAATGTGGATTAAAATCTAATGATTAGATATGAATTCAAGGCATGTGATCATGAGAACACAAGCATTAAAGAGCATACTCCCAAAAATGAAGCAAATTGGATTTTCATCCAAAGTGACAAAATAGAAGTTGAAAAACACATTTACACGGATCCCACGGATCCTTCCTCGAGGGATCCGTCCGGCATGAAGAATTTGGGATCCGGTCTCGGTGATTCAGCAAGACAAAATTTTCTTTTGGAAACATTTTTGCCTATTGTGTGCCTATATGCAAACTATTTGGAGTTGCGGTTTTCTCGACCTCTAAAAGGAAAGGAAAATAACTAGAGAAAAATAAATCCTAATTGAGATAACCGAAAACACACATTTGGTACATAAGTACGTAATATTGTGTTATCAATGCTCCTAATTCATTTTGCTTAAATGAATGTACCAAAACACATATTAGTTATATGTTCCTTTAGAATTCAAAAGACATGAGATGCAATGAAACGGGTTTTACTTTGTATTAATAATGAAAAAATGATTTGTCCTAGACGTGAGAGATTGCTTTTGTGAAATTGATACGGGAAGGTATCATTCTTTTTAGAAAACATTTTGAAAAAAAAAATTTCTTTAAAAATGTGTATGTAGTTATGTGAAAGAAAAGAAAAATTATAAACGGAAGACTTATCTTGGGTTTTGAAAATTCCCGTATTGTTTGTGAGTTGTGCGTGAAATAGAAATCCTAGACTCAGAAAGAAGAAGGCTAGTGTTTACATACCTTGTAGAGTCAATTAAGTTATGACGTTTGTTCCATTAGGCCAAGACCAAGACGAAGTAGGTTGAATTGTTCCGCTCAACGGTTTGGTGAGGACGCGGCTATGTTGTCTTCGGATGCAACCTTCTCAATAGAGATGTTCTCCTTTGAACATTGTCTCTTAGGAAGTGATGACGAATCTCTATATGCTTTGTGCGAGAATGTAATACCGGATTCTTGCTTAAGTCGATTGCACCTTTGTTGTCACATAGGATGGCTATGTCGCTTAGATGGATGTCGTAGTCTACTAACGCTTGTTTCATCCATAGTGCTTGTTGGCATGTCACGGCGTGAGACGCATACTCGGCTCGGTTGTTGATATTGCAAGTGCCATTTGTTTCTTAGAAAACCATGATGTTAAACAACATCCCATAAAAGTACATACCCACTTGTACTTTTCTATCAACGTAATCACCGCATGGTCGAATCTGCATATACAATTGTTTCTACTCCCGTGCCCTTAGGATACCATAATCCTAGTTGTGTTGTACCCTTAATATATCTAAATATTCTTTTACGGCTTCTAGGTGTGATATTTTAGGTCTTCTTGAAACCTAGCACATAAGCAAACACTAAACATGATATCCGCCTACTTGCCGTGAGGTAGAGAAGGCTACCTATCATGCCACGATATTTAGTATTATCAACGGATTCTCCGTCCTCGCCTTTTGTGAGTTTGGTGTCGGATGACATTGGAGTCCTAATTGGTTTTGACTCTTCTAGACCGAATTTCTTTAACATCTCCTTGATGTATTTAGATTGATTAAAGAAGATACCATCTTCTACTTGTTTTATTTGTAGACCAAGAAAGAAACTAAGTTCTCCCATCATACTCATCTCGAACTCGTCATGCATGATTTTAGAGAAATCATCACACATGTCTTGACAAGTGGATCCGAATATAATATCATCTACATATATTTGTACTATGATTATATGTGACTCTCTTTTCTTAGTAAAGCGTGTGTTGTCAACTAACCCCATGGTGTAGTTGTGTTTAACTAGAAATGACTTGAGTCTATCATACCAAGCTTTGGAGCTTGTTTAAGACCGTAAAGGGCTTTCTTTAATTTATACACATATTTGGGTTTTCAAAATCAATGAAGCCCTTGGAGGTTGAGCTACATATACTTCTTCATTTATGACACCATTTAGAAAAGCGCTTTTAACATCCATTTGATAAAGCTTTAGATCATTAGCACAAGCATACGCAAGAAGTATTCTTATAGACTCTAATCTAGCCACGGGGCATAGGTCTCATCAAAGTCTATTCCTCTTGTTGGTTATACCCTTGAGCAACGAGTCTAGCCTTGTTCCTAGACACTACTCCGTTTGCATCTAATTTGTTTTATAAACCCATTTGGTTCCTATTATGGTTTGATTACTAGGTGGAGGACAAGTGTCCAAACATCATTAGAAACAAATTGATTGAGTTCTTCTTGCATAGCCATTACCCAACTTTCATCTTTTATGGCTTCTTGTGTATTCTTAGGTTCTAAGGTTGAGACAAAACAAAACAAGCTACTTTGGTTTTGAACTTGAGACCTTAATGTTCCTTCGCTTAGTTTTCCTATGACTTTATCTACGGGTGATCTTTGGACTCTTTAATGTTTACTATTTTATCACTTAGAGGTTCTTCTTCTTCACTTATCTTTTTCTTTATTACTATGGCTTCACTTTCTATAATCTCGTCATCGACAAGAGGTGGAGAGGGTTTGGGTGGACTTTCATCAAATTTTATATTTAATGACTCTTCTACCTTCATTGATTCTTTGTTTAATATGACGTAAGCCTTGCTATTTGGCGAATAACCTAAAAAGATACCTTCGGTTGATTTAGGATCAAATTTTGTAAGGTAATCTTTAGTGTTAAGAATAAAACATTTACTACCAAAGACTCTAAGGTGATTTAACATGGGCTTTTTGCCTCGAAATAACTCATATGGAGTTTTTCCTAAGATAGGTCTAATCAAGACTCGATTGAGTATATATGTTGAAGTATCAACGGCATTACACCAAAACTTTTGAGGTATGGATTGTTCATTAAGCATGGTTCGACTCATTTCTTGTAGAGTTCTATTCTTTCTTTCTACTACCCCATTCGATTGTGGAGTGCGTGGAGCCGAGAAGTTGTGAGTAATACCATTAGCGCCACAAAAGCTCCGAATTGCACTTCATTATCGATTCCCTACCATGATCCGTCCTAATAGACACTATGGGTCTTCCTAGTTGTCTTTGGATCTTTTGCTTAATATTTCTAAATAGTTAAAGGTTTCGTTTTGTTCTTTAAAATTTTGTCCAAGTATACCTAGAGTAGTCATCCACTATTACCAAAGTATAGTAGTTGCCTCCATAACTTTGGATAGCGGATAGACCAAATAAATCCATATGTAGTAATTCTAGACACCTAGTTGTGGACACCATGCTTTTAGCTTTATGACTCGAATGAGCTTGTTTACCTATATTACAAGCATCACAAAAATGATGTTCATATTTTAACTTAGGTAGATCTCTTACTAGATCTTTGGATGATAGCGATTGAAGAAGTCGCATGTTGGCGTGACCCAATCTTCGATGCCATAATGTCAAGTATCATCCATAGAGGTAAGACATAGTTTATCTTTAGGTTCATTACCGATTTTAATGACATAGACTCCATGTTTCCTAATTCCTCTTCCTATGGTTATGCCATTTTAAGTATCTTACTACGGTTTCGTAAAAGTACATTGCACTTTTATCACATATTTGTCCTATAGTTAAAGTTTAGGTTTTCTACGTGACACATCGTTAATGGTTAGAGATTTGTTAGAAACCGTACTTTACCGATGATTCTACTTTTGTTATTTCCAAACACCACATTACCTCCATTTACGGATTCATATGTGGAGAATAGATTCCTATTGCGGTCATGTGCCTCGTGCACCCGCTATCCTTGACCCATTCATCGGGGTCTAGGTCGACCTTTAAGCACACCTAAAACAATAATAAACTCAAAGTTTGGTCCCCATTTGTTCATGGGTCCATTAGTGTTAAACATTCCATTCATGTTAGACATGTATGGATAAGATGAGTATGCATTCCATGGAGCAAAGTTTTGAAAAGAGAAACCGCTTTGCATATTAGGTTCCATCCCATTTGATGGTTACTTCTTGGATAAACGTTATTAGGTCTCCTAGATGCATTATGTTTTGAAAAGATGGTGCTTTGTTTCTTGCAAAAGTAGGATTATATTTTGGAGGTGGATGTCTAGTGGTGACATGAGTTGGTTTCTTCCTATTAACGATAACGAACTCGGTTCTAGATGATGAGGCTATGTTATTACCACTAGTTGTCACAGCAGATCCACGGATCCCGGCTTGTACACCAGCGGTTCCTTTTGGGGATCCGTGGGATCCGCCACAACAATGGATGGTTTTTCTAATTCTTTAACAAATTTTGTTTCTTTACTTTCACTAGTTGATGGATCAAGTTGTTGTATACCTAGACCCTTTTGGTTGTTGCGGTTTTAACACCATCGAGTATTGTATCTAAGGTGTTTGTACTCATTCTAGCAATTTTAGAATCTAGATGATCAACTAGTGTTTGAAGTTGAACACAAAGTTCACATTCACCACTTGCTATTTTACCCTTTTCCAAACGCTTTTAGTTTTGCTTTTAATTCTATGACTTCTTTATCTAAACGTTGGTTTTGACTCTTTAAAAGCTTGTTTTGTTAATTAGTTTTAAGCTAATATTGCATAGTTTATCATATTCATTATGCAATGAGTCGTCATCAGTGATGAACTACTATAGTATTCGTGACATACCTCGTCATTTGCCATGAGACAAATTTCTTCGTCCTCCTCGTCGCTCATTCCCCACGTACACTCACGAATGCCTTTTGATCATCCCGTTTGGGACACTTACTAATAAAGTGGTTTGGGTCCCACATTTAAAGCAAGTACGATCATCCTTTGGCTTCTCGTCCTCTTTGCTTTTCCGAAAGCCTTTCTTATCGTCATACGGTTGTTTGACGTATCTTCCCTTTCTTCTAAAGAACTTTTTAAAGTCCCTTACCGCCATAGCATACTCCTCGTCGTCACTACCCGAGGAAGAGTTCTCTTCATCACTTGAAGCCTTTTTGGCTTTTAAGGCAAGAGATTTATGTTTCTCTTTTACCTTAAAGGCTTCGGAATCTTTAGCAAGAACAAGCTCGTAGACTTTTAGATTGCCTATGAGTTCATCGAGGTGAGAGTTGTCAAATCTTTTGACTCTTCGATCGCCGTCACCTTAGATCTCCACTTGATGGAAGTGCCCTTAGATATCTCCTAACATGGTTACGGCTAGAGAAAGATTCATCATGTGCTTGTAAAGATGTAATAATAGTATTAAAGTTAGCAAATGAATGATCTATAGTTTCCTCATCCGATATTGAAAATTGTTCATATTGTTGAACAAATAAATCAATTTTATTATTTTTAACTTGTTCGTTGCCTTGATGAGTTACAACTAAAGAATTCCAAATTTCTTTAGAGGTTTTGAGTAAGGAAATTCTTTCAAATTCCTTTTCGGTAAAGCATTATATAAAACCATTTTGCTTCACTATTTTTCTAAAGCTTTTCTTCATTTCATCATTTAGTTTATCATGAGGTATGTTAACTAAATTTCCTTATCATCATTTGAGGTAGCCTCAAAATCACCTTCAACAATAATGTACCAAAGATCAATATCTTTAGACTTCACATATGTTTCAATCTATTTTTCCAATATATAAAACCATTAGTTTCAAGTAGTGGTGGTCGTTGCATAGATTGCCCTTCCTTATAATTTCCGTAACCCATAGTGATCGAAAAGTTTTTAAAATACAATTTTACTTTAAAACTTTTATAAACTTAGCTCTTGATGCCAATTGTGGAAAACTAGAATGGGGTTGAATAGTTTTGCCGATTTTAATTTGATTTCAAAACTTTAGATCCGATATTATGTGAAATCGTATGGATGTTGAGAACGTATAGATCTAATGATAGTGCAAGCAAATAAATAAAGATAAGGGATAGAAATGACACAACCGATTTATAGTGGTTCGCTACAAGGACACCTTCCTTGCCTACTCCACTCCCCGAGTCACCTACTCGAGAGTTCAAGCACTATGTCAACAAACTCCTTCACTGGCGGAGAAGCCTTCACAACGTTGCTTACACTTTATCCCGACAAAGCTAGATACCGAGTCCGTAGCACGGTGGACCAAACCAACACAACTATTACACAACAAATATGTGAAATATCAAATACAAGATCTTCGCCATGTAAATCTTGCGGAGTGACAAATCAATCAAGGACCCTTTGCTTGGATGACTTGTAGAATGCTCGTGATCTCGCCTTAGAAGGACCTATATGAGGATCACAAATAGAAAGAAAGAAGAACAACTCTAGATCAAGTGATCTATATGTTAGAAGAGAATGAGAGTGTATATGAGATTTAGTAAGAAGAGGGTGAGTTAGAATGAAGAAATGGCTCTCATTTATAGGCAAATTTCTCATCGTTCCACGGATCCTTCCACTGGGATCCGGCTAGCACAAAGCTAGGGATCCGTGGAACGCTCCTCTTTGCCCATGGGTTTTGGTTATGGGTCATGGGTTGGTCCATGGGTTATATCTAGATTCAATGTATCTAAGTATACATTGTATCAAGTCTCTTTGGGTATGGGTTAAGATCCATGGGTTGTGATTTTTACCCATCCTATTTAACTATTACAACAAATGCTTTAATTACTACATTTTGTATTTAAAAGATTATATGTAAATGCTTTACAAAAATAACATGTATCCTTATAATTATACTTAAGACAACATTATATATGTTATCAACAAAACACAAAGAGATCGCAAAATATTAATAAACGTTTTTACGGTTTATTTGTATTAACAGACATTTTTAATAAGACGTAGGGAGTAACAAACTTTGACCAAGTACATGGGTAAAAGTTAAAAACAAACATATCTTTGACCAAGTACACATAAAAAAACTTATGACCTTGGAGATGAAGAGATGAGCAACCAAAAACTAATAAAAGTGTCAAAAGTATAAACGATTTTGCTCAACCAACTAAAATACTCGCCTATTAAAAAGGTAAAAAGTATGTGCATTTCAAAATGATAATTCTTAAACATTGCATGTATGCATTACAAATACCCCCTCCTTCCCAACATAAATGTCCAAATTTCCTTTTTTTGTTTGTCTCAAAATAAATGTCAACTACCTAAAATAGAAAATAATAATTAACTAAATTCTCAATTCTACCCTCCACAGACACATATATCACCACCTTCACCCCTACTTCATCAAACTTGCCTTAACAAATCCCTCCATCCTTTGTAGAACCTCCACCTTCCTCATCAAACTTTACACCTCAAACCGCTTCATTCTTACCACCACCATTCCCTAGCCATGACAATGATTGCTTTCATTGTCAACATGTCCAAGGGTTAGTCCATGAAGTACGTGACGAATTATGCTTCATGTTCTATCACCTTCTAGAATGTTTTGATGAAGTCAACAAATTTAATCGTCCCCAAAACATAGGAATGCAAGCACATGTGGTGTTTCTCTAGTCTTAGGGGCAACTTAGAATTTTAGGAAATTTACTATACGTTTGTATCATTTTCTTAGTTTTAGAGATATGTGTATCATTTCTCTTGTTTTATTGAATGAAACTACATGTTTGTATGCTATATAGTTATGTGAATATGTTTGGTGCAACAATACATAACTCATTTGGATGTTTATATCACTACTCATATCTACATTGCTGCCAATAAGCTACAGGTACACGGTTCCCATGATTTTGCCTAGACGGATCCCTCATATGAAGGATCCGGCGGAACCGTCTAACATTTTGTAGATTTCAAAAATACACATGAAGACTTTGACACCCTCAACAAGGGGGAGCGTTTCGTCAAAGCAAAGCATTGCAAAACACTTGCAATATATTCACTTAGGCTTTCTAACTACTTAACGCCCTCATAAAAAGGGAGCACACGTCAAGGGGGAGCATTTCGTCAAAGACAAAACCATTGCAAAAATATTTGCAATACACTCGTTTAGCCTCCCTAATTACTTGACGCCCTCAAAAAAAGGAAGCATCCGTTAAAGGGGAGCTAAGACGAGAATATTTCTCTCATCTTACTACTTCTCTTTACTTTTCTTTTTCTAACTATCTCTTATTTCGTTACTTTTCACAAGTTTTTCTCAAAACCATTTTTCCACTATGTGTTAGTTTCTTTTCGACGCTCTTTTTGTTTCGACAAAAAGAAGGAAAAGAGAGTAAAAACTTCAATTCAAATTTTTACGAATTTTATTTTCTTCTTAAAATAATATTATGTTTTGTCATCAACAAAAAGGGAGAGATTGTTAATACAAATAAACCATAAAAACGTTTATTTATATTTTACAATCTTCTAATGTTTTGTCGATAACAAACGTAAAATTATTTTAACGAAATAAATAAAATACGTAAAAGCTTTGAGTTAATAGTTTACTAATACACTTTTACTAAACATATTAAAACTCTCAAAACATGTTTAGTTTAAGCTATATAAAACCAAAGACATTTTTATAAAACACTAACAAGTAATATTGTTTGATTACATCTTATAGAAATGTATATGTACTTTATATATGTTGTAATGGGTAAATAATGGGTAAAAGTCAAAGTCCATAACCCATGACCCATGATCAATTGACTAGATACAATGAATCTTGTTGGGTAAGAACCAAAGTCTATAACCAATACCCATGGAGCATGATCCATAACCCATGACCCATTGCATGACATCATGTATGAAGTCATGTTGGATATTATCCATGATCCATAACCCAAAGTCCATGACCCATGACCCAAGATCCATAATCCATTGACTAGATACATTACATCTTGTTGGGTATCCATGATCCAAAGTTCATGACCCATGGTCCATAACCCATAGCCCATAACCCGGTTTGCAACCCAAATTCTAGACTAAACTGACCCAGTAGCCGGATCCTAATATTTGCACTAGCCGGATCCCTTTGGTGAGGGATTCGCAGGAACCGTGGGACACTAGGCACATTTTGCCTATAAATAGTGAGCCATTTCTCTCTTGCTCTCTACCACTTTTAGATATACTTTCTCTCAGTATTCTAACATCTCTAACCACAGATCCAAAGGATCATTCTATGTAGTTTTATCTTTGTGTGATTCTCTAGGATCCTATTAAAGGCGAGATCACCACCTCTTGAAGACGTGCAAGCTCAAGGTCATGAGTTGCTAAGCTTCGTCATCATCAAGACCACTGAAGTGCATCTTGTAGTTATTTCCTCCCTTCATAGAAGTGTCGTGTTGAAGGCATTAGTGAACGGTGCCGAAGGTGTAAAATCGATATGGTGCGTCGATGTACAAGTTGTGTAGTTTGCGTTAAAGGATGTTGATATCTTTTCTAGTATTGTAAAAAGGAGTGTGTCTCCTTTGGGTAGTTGTGTTGTGGTGTAGTGTTGGGTAGTAGTTTATCCTTTGTAATGGAACTCGTATCAGCCTTGTACGGGATAAAGTGTAGGCGACGTTGTGATAGGTTTGGTTCTACACCGTGGAAGAACTCGGTGTCTAGCCTTATCTTTGGATAAAGAGTAGGTGACGTTGTAAAGGCTTCCACCACATAAGGAACTTGTGTTGTGTAGTGCTTAGAAACTCTCGAGTGGGTACTCGGGGGTGTAGTAGGGCAAGGAAGGTGTCCTTGTAGCGAACCACTATAAATACTCGTGTCGTGGTTTTGTGTTCCTTTACTCTTTATCTTTTGCATTACTTACTTATATGCTCATCTATCAATATACAACACACGATCTAAATAGATTGACATAAGTCGATCAAAATACTTTAAAACGAAGTTCTAATCGGTAAAAATTTCAACCCCCTTCTAGTTTTCCACTCTTACTACTTTACTTTCCCGAATATTTAGTTTAATTTAGTTTTATTTAGTTTAATTAAGTAGTATAAAATAACACACTCTTCAAACCCCGAGATTTTTACTTGCTTTCATAAAATATAAAAAAGAACCATCCTACACCTCTAGACCTAATTCGTCATACACTTCGACCTGCACAACACTATTCCCCTAGAGAACGATTAATCCCCCGTGTCTTGCCTATACTACACTACAACGGTTAAGTACACTACCTAGGAGGATTGTAAAACTTCTTGTGTTTTGCAAAATCTGTATCAATTATATTCACTAGTCTTAATATTGGAAATATATAGGGGCCAATACATATGATTTTCCCCAAATTCTACGATAATGATATGGATCTTAAGTCTAAGAATTAATTCAGGCAACCACATGCACGGGGCGTTAAGTTACAGGAATCAAATCATATTCACTAAGGTCTAGAAAATAAATAAAAACAAAATCAAACAAGTAAACGAGTATTGATAAACATAATCAATATCCAACGAAAAAGCAAGTAATCGAAGTAAACAAATCAAAATCAAATGGTCTTCATAAAATTGGCTAACACCAAAGGGTGTTAGCCCATAATCTCAGTAGCAAGAAACAAAGAAATAATCAAAACGATAAAAGAAATAATACCCTAACCAAATGATTAATCAAAATAATTATGTTACAATGTATTCTTCAATGGATTATGGTGTTTGCAGGACCTTATTTACATTGTCCGGGAATCAAGTTTGATGGTAAAAAGCATAGCCTAAGTCGAAACTTAGGTTTTGTATAAATAGGGTCTGGAATTGGCCCGGTACGGCGTATCAGAGTGGTCCAATACGGCGTATTGGGGTCTTTTTGCGTGGGCTCCGTGAATAAAATATTATGATATTGTTAATATAAATAAGCCGTAAAAACGTTTATTTATATTTTACGATCTTAATGTTTTGTCGATAACAAACGTAAAATCATTTTAACGAAACAAATAAAATACGTAAATGGTTTGAGCTAATAGTTTACTAACACACTTACATTTTCATATAAAACACTAAACAAGTAATAGTGTTTACATGTTATAGAAATGCATATGTATCACAACTAGTGTTTACATAATATTGATATGTACTTATATATACTTAGTATATATATTGTAATGGGTAATGTAATGGTAAAAATCTAAGTACTTGACCCATTAACTAGATACATTGAATGTAGTTGGGTAAAACCCAAAGTCCATGACTCATACCCATGGAGCATGATCTATAACTGATGCAGGTTTTACTGACCAGGTTTTACATTTATAGTAACTCGTCTACCTATGGCCTACCTAATGCACTAGCAGGCGGTGTGCGGTCGCATGTGGTGAGGGAATGGTAAGGCCGAGGTCGTCCCAAGAACGGTTGATTCCTAACCTGCCTAATTAATTAAATTAGTCAAATAGCTAAGTTTTAATGTTATGATTGATAATATTTAAGGTGTCACGTGATCAATTGGTTTGGTTCTACGGTAAACAAGCTAATGGGAGCGATAGTGATGCAATTCTTAAACCGAGTTCATCCACAGTGGCATAAGTCGATAGACTCCTTTGGTCAATTCGCCTACCCTATGGTTCTTAGAATCCTCACCAAGATGAACAGGTCACCCGGGATCATTCGGCAATCTAATAGCAGTCATTAAGAGCCAGCATTTACCATTGCAATATATGGGTTCTAAAAGTCACTAGATTCCTGTTTCAGGTGGGGTCAAAGTCGAGAGGACAACATTTGGTCGATTCGCTCTAACTTTATCAAGAAAGATGCAACCTTCGGAGAAATCGGACCCACCGTCATAAGTCCGGTTGTTCCTAGTCCCTAGCGAGTCATTAAGTTCCGCTTACATGCTAGATTTATAATAGTGAGTGCGGGCGTTAGCAACTTAAACACTCACCCCCTAATTCTTAAGTTCATCCAAACGGTAGGTGATCAATTAGTCAAATCGCACAAGTAGAAAGGGTCGTCAGTTGGTCATATCTTACCCTTCCCGTCTCAGTCTACTCACCTAGGGTCAGTTGGTCATATCTCCCAGGCAACTAGCCTCTACCGCCATTCAAAACTACCGAAACAAGGGTAGCTACCAATAAACTATGCATGCATACACTATAAACAATTAATAACGCAAAAGCATTAATAATAAAATAATCAAAACTAGGCCAAGACCTAATTTCCACATCTCCAAAATACCCTAGTGGAATGACAAATATAATTACTATATAAAACAATAAATAAACAAAGATATAACATCAAATAATTAATTGACTAATAATAAATTAATAATCAATTAAATAGAACACAATAAGAATTAATTCGCCAACAATTATATTGAGAATCAAGATTATAATAAACAATAATGGAACCAAAATAATATTATGAGTCAGAAAATAATTACATATCGTGCCAAGGATAAAGCTATCGATCCCCTAGTTGAGTACCGGGCTTGCCCCATAAAAACCTGCGCCTCTTTTTTGCTTTGTTGTACATTACATACAGTACCAAAAGGGCACACACCAATTGATGTTTTATTCCATGTGCGGTACCATCTTTTTTGAGCGGTGACTTTCATTTTTGGATTAGAGTCGCACCCACCCTACGGTGAGCCTCATCCACCACATACCCGGACTATGTTGTCTTAACCGGGTCCTTGGCGACGTAGTGGGGATTTTTAACGGTCCGTCCGCCGAAACCGCACCGCCTCCACACGATTATAATTACCGGAGTAACGGCCGGATGAAAACCGGGGCTGGCTCGGATTCGAACCTGCCCAACTAATGGCTTACGGGCTCTCCTCTTCATTGCCTAATATCAACAGAGCTTGTGGTCCACAAGTGAGGACTTCCCGGTAGATCACCCACCCGCAATTAATGTGCAGTACCATCTATATATAATATAAGTACTTTAGCTAAATGCCATTTTAGTCCTTGTTCTTTTGCCATCTTTCACATAGAGACTTGTCTTCTTTTTCCTTTTATTTACACATATAAATGTGTAGTAACTTTGGCAACTTCAGTCCCTCACTTTAATAATTCTCATATAAAATATCTGCATTTAATTAATTACGGCGTAATTAAATTATAATTACGCCGTAACCTTCGAAACTTTGCGCCCAAGTAATTAATTACGCCGTAACTAAACTTTGGGTTACGTCGTAATCCTTCGTCATCTCATACTTATCCGATCCGAAATTGTCTCTACGGCGTAACTAATATCATGTTACGCCGTAACCTCCACAAGAATAATTACGATGTAACCATAAGAGATGGTTACGCCGTATCATTCAAAGCTCATATTTACGCCGTAACCTTATTAAGCAGTTATGGCGTAACCTTCACAAATAATTCATTGGCCCTCATAAATCGATCATCAGAACATATATTTGGCCTTTTCTCACGTCTTTTCCGCTCCAACGCCTCATTTATCCTGAAATGCAATTATGAACGAGTATGAACGAATTAAGTACCATATTAACACAAATGAGGCCATAAACACGGGAATTTGATATATAAAAGATCAGGCTAATTTGATGTTATCAATAACCCATGACCCATTGCATGACATCATGCATGAAGTCATGTTGGGTATTATACATGGTCCATGACCCATGCCCATGATCCAATGTCTAGATACATTGTATCTATTTGGGTACCTATGACCCAAAGTCCATAACCCATGACCCATGATCCATGACCCATAACCCAAATAGGAGGAGCGTCTGGCGGATCCCTACGAATACACTGGACGGATCCCTCAAGTAAGGGATCCGTGGGATTCGGGGAATAGTAGATGTTTTTGCCTATAAAGAGTGAGCCATTTCTTCATTGTAACTCATCCCTTTTACACATAATTTCTCTTAGTATTGTACACTCTCTAACCTCAGATCCAAATGATCTTTCTATGTAGTTTTGTGTTTGTGTGATTTTCTAGGTTCCTCTTAAAGGCGAGATCACCACCTCTTGAAGTCGAGCAAGCTCAAGTCTATGAGTTGCCAAGCTTCGTCATCATCAATACTACTGAAGTTCTCTTGTTGATAGTTCTTTCTTCCTCCTTAGAAGTGTTGTGTTGAAGGCATAGGTGAAAAATGCCAAAAGGGTCAAGTAGAAGGCATTAGTGAAAGGTGTCGAAAGTCCATGTCAAAGGCATTAGTGAAAGGTGTCAAAGGCATTAGTGAAAGGTGCTGAAGGATCGTGTCAAAGGCATTAGTGAAAGGTACCAAGGGTGTACATTCGATATGGTGCATCGATGTACAAGATAGATTAGTTTGGGTAAAGGATATTGATATCCTTGATGATATTGTAATAAGGAGTGTGTCTCATTTGGGATATGTGTTGTGTAGTGTTGGGTAGTAGTTCCTCCTTTGCAATGGAACTCGGTATCTAGCCTTGTACCGGATAAAGTGTAGGCGACTTTGTGATAGGTTTGGTTCTACCTCGTGGAAGAACCCGGTGTTTAGCCTTGTACCGGATAAAGAGTAGGCGACGTTGTGAATGCTTCTCCGCCACAAGGAGTTTATGTTGTGTAGGGCAAGGAAAGTGTCCTTGTAGCCGAACCACTATAAATACTTGCGTTGTGGTTTTGTGCTTCTTACTCTTTATCTTTGCATTGCTTATTTATATGCTTATCTATCAACATCCAACATACACATCAACTAGATTGACATAAGTTGATCGAAATAGTTTAAAACGAAGTTTTAATCGGTAAAACTATTCAACCCCCCTTCTAGTTTTCCACAGATATATTCGATAACCACCTCTGAATGCGACTTATCAGTGATCTTGAATACGGCGTATCGACAACATGCCTGTCGTGGATGTTTTATGAAGTTAGGGCTCTAATATAGCGTATCATTTTGGGGTGAATACGGTGTATTAATGATCTGAACAGTGGACATTCTCAAATCCTTCGTTTTAGCTCCAAAACACGTCCTTTTCCTTAACTTTCTTCAATTGCTCAACTATTACTGAGATTTACAAAAGTAAATGATTAAGTACCAATTCTCATATAAAATAGTATAAAATGAGCAATATAAACAGGATAAATGATGCATATAATTAGTACTTATTTGATGTCATCACTAATATACTCAAGATACAAAACTACGGTGCTAGGTTCTTAAGGAATGTTAGATCCTCTCTTCGAGGAATGCGAGGATTGAAGGCATAAATCAAGGGAATGTTTTTCCTAAACAACTATAATTTGTACTCGGTCATAGACGAACCACTATTATTAACAGTGCGTCAAACACCTGGTAGAAGAGCACGAGGAGCCACGACCTAAAAGAGAATGGCTAACACTGACAAACAGACAAATAAAATAAAAAAAAAATCAAGAAACTAGAGACAATAGCATGGTTACAAACCTACACGCTTTGACAACGCCTGGTCATAAAATAAAGTGTAATCAACATCAAATAATGGATTGTTGTAGTTCATGCTTGACAAAAGGAACTAGCAAACAAAAATGCCAGGAAAACTTCAACAAAGATGAAGTTAGGAAAAGTGAAAAGACAAAAGGAACCCAAAGGATATAAAAACCCAAAATCTTTTGTGGGCTTGTAAAGACGTTTATAAAATTTATTTAACACAAATGGGGACACATGTACAAAATAGATCCACAAAGCCCAGAAAAATGGGAAGACATTACAGAGGACAACGCATGGTTGCAAATAGAACGGAACGCGCACATTTTAAAATTTTGAAATGATTATCATGTCAACCAAGGAAGATATGGAAGGATGATGGCTAAAAAAGCTAAGTCAAAAATCCAAGCCATCTTTGCATCTAATGCCGGGACGAATATGCATACAAAGCAAAAACTGCACACTAGCAAGCTAGGCTTTCCATTCCATCATGAAAAGCATAGCCTGAAAACATAACGTCATAAAAGTCCATCATCATATCATAACAAAAATATATGATATACTAATGGACTGGGGGACTTGATGGCATATGGGAGTTTCAGCCAAATTGGCTAAAGCTTATACACTGAAACAAAGGCGGTCAGTCCACAAAGGCCAAGACCCGTCATGATTTGCATGGGACAAGTTCATAGGCTAAAAACGAACACGACAAGCCTGATAAATGCATTCAAGAAACAACTATACTAGAATCCCATCTAGGTCCGTTATAACAAACAACAAACGTGTCACTATCTTATTCACATAAAGGCAATGTTACAAATATTGTACTCGTATGTGCAATCGTGCATGGGGCATTTCCATATATCTGGCAGAGCCAACGATGTCACGCCACATGTCATTATTGTCTCATCCATCGGATGTCCATCACGTGGACCATCCTCAACAATTGGATTGTATCCATGGGTGACACAAAACCCTAAATGCATCTCTATAAATACTGGTCCATTTCCATGATATAGACCAACTTGAAGTCAATCAATCTTCACACACCAAAGTGTTACCCGAACTCTAGATCTCCGATCTTACCTTTGAGTCCTCACCGAACGTGGTAAACCGAATATACGATTATCCCAATCATCACTGACATAATAACTACGTACCATACGTAAACATATAAGTTTTTAAGTAAGACCAAAGTTTGATCATTATTTGTTTATAGACGTTTAAACGAGTCACACTTTTATCGAATAACTCGAACTCAAGCCAAAAAATGAGCTCGAAATATTTATTGAGTCAAGCTCAAGCTTATATAGGCTCGACTTGAGTTATTGTCGAGCTTTTCGAGCATTTAATGGATATATATTTTTTGTATATATTATGTAAATTTCAATGACTTATATACAAATACATTAAGAATAAATACTTGTTTATAATTGTGTCGAGCTTTTCGAGCGGAATTCAAGTTATATATTTGTTTTTCAATTTTAGTTCCATCATTAAGAATAAAATCGAGATTTTAAAACCGATCTCGAGCCGAATTCAAACTTTATCAAGTCAAACTCAAGCTTTCCCCGTAAAAACTTGTCAAACTATCGAGCAAAAAATATAACATTGTCGAGTTGAGCTCCGCCAAAATTCGATTCCGCTTTATCACATAAACCCAATATCCACACCCAAACTTATTATACCCGTTCCGGATATCCTGTGTCAAACACCAAACACCCCGAAAACAACTTTATTATTTCCTACATCATCAATTTCATCATCACCTCCTTTAAAACCCTAATTTCACTATATCTCACCCCCAAAATTCACACAGTAACTGTGTGTAATCAATCATGTCACAGAGAGAACAAGCGCTGTCATTACTAGCAGCAGCAAATAACCACGGCGATTTAGCCGTAAAGCTATCGTCATTAAAACAAGCAAAAGATATAATAATAATCTCATCAATTGACGATGATTTCTCATTATTTGCTGATCAATTGTTTCCTTATTTGGTTCAGCTTCAATCTTCTCATCACGCACTCGTTAGAAAAACCCTAATTGAGTAATTCACTTTTTTAATTCACCTTTTTTTGTGCCCTAGAATCTTTAATTTTGACTTTTTAAAGTCAATTGGCTATGCTTTTGATTTAGTTCTGTTGATAATGTTATTGAAATTATATAGAAATGTGTTTTAGGTTGAGTTAAATTGAATGTTTTTGATTTAGTTTGCGGCATAGAATTTGTGGTAACAGATATAAAGTATCGAACTTTCAGTTGTTGGATAGATTTGAAGGAATTAAGGGGGTGTTTGTTTCGGCTTATAGCTTATTTGGTTTTGAGCTTATATTTCATAAGCTCATTTGTTTAAGCTTATTTTGAAACTTTTAGACTTATATAAGTTTGTTATGTCATAATAAGCTTATATAAGCCGAAAAGTTTCAAAATAAGTCACAAAAAATGGCTTTCGAAACATAAGTCCAAAACTAAATAAGCCATAAGCCGGTTATTTACGCCGAAACAAACACCCCCTAAGTTTTGTAGGAAGACTTGTTACATAAAGAGTGTTTTAAAATGCAAAAAGGCGTATCCTTTTTACCGGATATGTTCTATCTAGGTTACGTCCGTTGTTAGTTTTTTTACTATCTTAGGATCCCATCGAGTCCGTGCGAACCCTTTCACATGTGTTATCATTGATGTGAGTTTGTCTTCGGCCATGAAAGGGCATCTCGACCAGGGGCTTATTTTGGATGACATTTGAAGTGTCTTATAGTTTACGTCTTTGCTGTTTTCTTTCTTTCATGCTAATATGATTTTATGGCGTTGTAGGGTTGTTGAGGATATAAGTTTAAAAACAATGGAGCATTCACCAGTACTGATGCCAGTGTTGTTGACGCTACTAAATGACGATGATTCTGTTGTTGCTAGACATTCCATTGTTGCCGGAACGCATATCTTTTGCAGCGTGTTAGAGGAGTTGGCCTTGCAGGTCTTTTTCTTCCTTTTTCTCCATTATATATCTTGAAAATATGGTAGATAATATAGAGATTTAATTAACGCTTGGTTATAAATTAATGATATCAGGTTATTTGTTATAATGTATACGATCCTTGTGTTCGTGAATCTGAAAATTGTTAAGTGTGAATCTCGTGTCTCTTTGTGGCACTTATTGTCCGAGATTAGATCGTCTAATACTATCCCCAATTTCTTGCTTTCCCCATAGTAGGTATATAGTTGTTTAACCTTGAGCTGTATTTTGGAAATGTATAGTTTCACCGTCATGGATTCGTGGAGAGATGGCTTGAAGAGATGTGGTCTTGGATGCTGAAGTTTAAGGACGCTGTCTCCCGAATTGCGCTGGAGGTACTATTAAAAGCTTTAGTAATCACATTTTGGTTGTCTGAAGTGCAGTATGCTTTCGTTTAGATTGATACAGGGTTTCCTCCTTGATATAGAACTTGATTTTTTTGCCCTGTTTAAACTTGTTGGAATTATTAGACTAGAAAATATCTGAAAGTTACTACTTTGTTTTTGCTTTATAACCAACCCAAGGATAGAAGAACGTGTGCACATTTAGTGGAGAATGTCTTGCATCTCCTAGAGAAAGTATTTGGGGTTGGAGGGTGCTCTACATGCTTTGAGAATTGCACTGTATAACCGAAATTGCTGTTGCAGTGTGTTTATAATATTAGTTTAATTTTAATTGGTGTCTCTGAATTTTGAAGTAGTGTATTTTTTGGTTTTCGGTAATTTTGTCAGTAAGAGATCCAAGTTCAGTATGCTTTTCAGATTTTTTTTTTTTAATTTTATAAAAACTTAATATTCATTTGTACAGAATAGTTATTCCTAAAAGAACAAAACAATGACAACAGATGTACCGCCCAACTAAAAACTAGCCTTTTTACACTTGGAAGGGAATTGCTGATGACACCTATTGTTTTAGATCTCAGTATTGACCCTGCAAGTATGCCTTGTCCATATAATCGAGGCTACTATTTTATTACTACAATCATGAAAATTTTAACTCTTGATATATCTAGTGCACACTATTTTTTTTTAAAACAGAGGGGTCAACTTTGTTCTTCATGTTGCAGGCAAGACCTGCTGGTCCGAGGTTGCTTGCTATAAAGTTTTTGGAAACTTGTGTGCTGCTCTTCATGCCTGACAATGATTCTAGAGGGCATATTGCAGAAGGTATTGGTTGTTTTTCATCAGTTACGGCTATGCTATTCTTTTAACATCATAGGTTTCGTGTTTCTTTTATTTACCTATTATCTGGTTTTTAATTATTCACATATAAAACTTTGGGCATTGCTGTTGCTATAGCAGTGCCTAAAAGTTCACAGGTTTTCAATATTTCATGGCTAGCTGGTGGTCATCCTGTTCTGGATTCAATTGCACTCCAGTCAGAAGCAAACAGATCTTTCATGATTTTACTTGATTTGTTGAGGTTGGCCAGCGGTCACCCGGGCTCCATTACAATTTCCGTTATTAATAGGTGAAATACTACCCATCTGTTTGCCGAATTCGTGTGCATTTAAATTAGTTTTGTTTGAGTCACAATGCATATTATAAGTTCTAAACGTTTTTTAAGGATATATCTGACTGTAAATTTAAAATGCTAACTGGATGATGGAAGATGCATAGTCAACAAACTAAGAGCAATATTATTTTCCTTAGCCATAGTCTCTAGTCTTGGGCGATAATACCATGCTGCTGGTTATTATGGAAGGTAAATGGTAAGGTATACATGCCCTCGTAATGGCTGGAGATGACATGTACACACTTGTTTGTTAGTGTGTATCGGTTAGTTTTGGTGTATAGGTTAAGTATTTGTATTGAGCTATATGTGGTCACTTGTTATCAATGTGCGCATTCGTATAGGTGAGCTTGGCTACATCGCAAACTTTTAGATGCATTCGTGACTTAAGGAGAGCATGTTTAATGTGATGCAGATTGTTTTATCTTTATGAATGTTAAGTACTGGAGTCACCTGTACTTATAAGAGAGTCTTTGGTTGCTTTCGTCTTCAATCAACAAGATAATTAGATATATAGTTGGTAGGCTTTTTGAAAATACACATGGAATACCAACTTACTTTGGGATTGATTTCAAACTGGAGGTGTTATAGCACACCTTAAGTGTTTGTATGTAATATTGTAGCAGCAATGTTGGCAGCATTTTGCAAAGTTAATCAGATTGGATTATGCACGGAACTGCTGAGTCGGTGGTTCAGATAATGAGAGAACAGTAAGCTGATGTCAGCATCATCTCCTAGCAGGCCATGGGCGATAGCTTATTGTTAAGGCTTCTGTAGAATAGCTCAGTTTATTGGTTATAAACTGTTTGAGACCTACTTTTCTCTCATTATCTCGCTGTATATACATACCCATGTGTAAATGTAACTTAATTGACCTTTGACATACTATGGGTAACCGTAATTAATAAAATATTTTTTTGGTTTCGGCATTTGCTTCGTGGTCATTTCATTTGTTGGACCTTTTTGTATCCATGTTTTTGTCTTTATGGTGTTTAGTTTTATGAATATGCCAGACAAGTACTCATAAGCTATCTACCAAGAAATGTATGGCATTTTACGTCTTTCGGTATTGCTTAATCAAAGGATTTTCGCTTGCGCAAATTAGTTGTTTCTGCATCAGAAACCTTTGTGTGCCACTGTGTGTTCAGAGAAGTTGGTGCGGCATGTTTTCTGTAAGTTGCATCAATAATTTCTGAAATAATATTCAAGAAATAAAGTTGTTCATCGTTAGACGGGCTTCTGCTGCTGACAGTTGCTGTACTTTATCTGCAATAACGCAGTTACCACTTTCGTAACTAAAACTTGTATAAATAATTTGAGCGAAACTATGGAAGGGGAGTATGTTTCATTCTCGACAAAGAAGTTTTGTTGTTCAGATTCAAGAACTTACACGGACAAGAAACTATTGTATTTCTGTAGGCACAATTGCTAAATCAGTTTAGATATAAAGTTTGTGTCCTGGACTGGGAACATGTTTTAAAATTGAAATTCTGCACAAACTTTGGGGACTGTTACTGCAGTTGTTAATGCCAAAATTTTCATACTTAATTCAAGAACATCCAAATATGCTAGCATAACATGAAAGAGAACACAATAGCTGCTGGTAGTTCCTTCACAGTTGTTCTTTAGCTCGGTTAATCTGAGTCAAAAGTTTGTTATAGTTGCAGTTAGGTGTCCTCAAAGTGGTAAAGTTACAATATCGACTAATGTTATGTTTTCTGGTTGCTGTATGGTGCTAGTAGATATCATGCTGGCCTTGTTTCGTGCTATAAGTTTAGGATATCTAATATCTGGTGGCAGATAATCTTCAGATTTACAATTACCTGCAGCGTTGCAATGTTTTCTGTTTGATATTAATAAATTACCTTGAGCATCTAATATACTATTTGGATACCTGGACTCTTGTATCATTATAGTGTGATGTAAAATAGTGGTTGTTTAGTGTGATTTATGTTTTTGAGGCTGGAATATTTTGATTGGTGATTTATGTTTTTTTTTTTTTTTTTTTTTTGGTTACCATGGTTTCCGACCTTTTGGCCGACTAATCCACAGGGTAGGTAACCATGATTGGAGGTTCTTCACGCCATTGGCAGCAACTTTCATGCATAATTAACTTAGTTTCTTCTCATTTGGATGTGAGTTGCTCATGTGTATTGGACATAGTTAAATAAATCAAGTTGTGATCACAAAACTGTATGCATTTAGTAAATCTTCATAAATATATGTATGTTACCCATACGGGTTACTTGAATTTTCTATCACAATGTGCCTTTATGATCAGATCAGTATCTCTTTTTATGTTCATATGCCTTTCATGTTGGGAAAATCAACCTTCTACAATTTTGAAAATGTTTAGAGCGCAGAGGTCAAACTGAATGATTAGTGTCTGCAATTCACTGTTGTCTATGTGGATTATATTTGGATGCAAATGTATTTGGCTGCTGGGTCCCTTTAACTGTGCTTTCTACTCTCTGACTTCACTGAATTCTTGCGTAATCTTTTCTCGACCTCAAGTGAATGCACGAGTAGGATGTCTTTATGTTGGATTATGACATGATGTCCCTAAAAAAAGTTCGTATTAATGCACATAGTACATCAGCTTCACTGATGTTGGGCGTATATCTTAGACGAGTTTCGCAAAGTATTGAGTTAAGATATGATGACTTCAAAGTTGAAAGTTATTGATATTGCTGCTGTTATTGACATTAGGTTTGCGTCTTTATGCATAAATAGAAAAGTAATGAGGCAAAATATGCAATGAACCATATTTTTGTACATTTTGGATCAGTATTTCATATTAACACAAGCTTATTTCATGTTTAAGTTCTGGTTGATCCTTACAGTCTACATTTTGTTTTTTCAGTCTTGCAACGATAGGTCGAAGGAGGCAAGTCCACTATAGCTCTGTTCTCGCTGCACTGCTTGATTTTGATGCTAATCTTATATCAAAAGGAGCCCACACTCCGAGCATACAGTATTCTCTAAGAACTGCTTTCTTGGGATTTTTGAGGTCTACACACCCTGTTATCATGGAGGTAAATATTTATGCAGCATGGTCTAAGTGAAATATATTAATAATTGGGTAATTAAATTACCTGTCCACATTTTTGCAACTATAGGGGTTGCTTTTTTACCAAATTCTGAAGTATGATCATTCAGTAAGTGAATGGATGATTCCGTTTTGTCATTATTTCTGTCAAGTAAAGTTGATTTAACCTAATAATGGTTCATGTAAGTGATTTGACCAGTGGGATTGGGTATTGTTGTTGTTGTTGTAAGTCAAAGTAATGTGTGATACCTCCGTATTATAGCAACTGTCATTATTGGGTTTTGAGAGCCAAATCGATACTTTTTATCTTTATAAGATATGGATGAATCTAATAATATCTGATATGGGCTAAGAACTAGGTCTAGCTATAGGGTCGACACTAGAGATGGTGAAAATCAAGTTAAAATTAGAACCCTGCTCAATGCAGAGATGGTTTCCTTTACAAATTATGAAATTAACATTAAACATACTCATTGCTTGGAGAGAGTACCGGTTTCATTAACTTTAATGCGTAAATCTGTTATTTTTGTGTTTGATGTCGTTTATCTACCAACAGCCATTTAATGATTATGCCTTTTAATGATTTATACATGAATCTATTAATTCTTCTAGAAATTCTTTATCTTGTTTTGTTTATTGATGCTATTCTCGAAACTTATATATTTAGACTTGAAGTGCTGAACTGTAAAATTTTGACTATTCTTTGTTTCTCAATTATTCTATTCTAAATCAGTCGAGAGAGAAGTTACTCAAAGTTTTGCGGGGAATGAATGCTGGGGATGCAGCTGACCAGGTGATGCGACAGGTTGATAAAATGATAAGAAATAGCGAGCGCGCTTCACGCGATGCTCGTGCAAGCAAGGTAATTTGATTGTGATTAGGAGCGCATCTACCACTTTTAATTAGGGCATGTTTGGATTTGTGTTTTGATACTGATTATGTGATTGGATTATCAGAATCACATAATCAGCTCTAGTGGAACAGGATGCAGACAATTGTGTTTGATTGTTTGTCAAGTTCTGTTTGTTAAGGAAACAAATAGACAGAATAACCAAAGGAAAATATATACTGTTACAAATTAAGATTTACAATTTACCTTACTTTTAATCAATTAAAATATGTCTATAAATTGTTTTATAATAGAACTTTTAATAGGGTTTACTCTTTACGGTTTCAACTATTATAGTTTTCCTTTTACTATTTTTTAAAGAAGAACGATTGGTTGAAACTCGTTAAGATAGGGTAAAAATGAGGGTTATGCAAGTAATTCTAGTTTTTACTTGAATAATCAGTTTTGTTACATTGGTTATGAAATTGATTATTCAACACTGATTATATAGCTATAAATATAAGATAATCAGAATCAGTATTCAAGCAATAAAAATTGATTATTATTTGTCTGATTACTGTCGTATTAATATAATCAACCCTTTTAGGATGAGCAACCATCAAGCCATATGCTCAAACGATCAACCCCTATGGATCAAGAACATATAGTTTCTTCTGAATCATCATCCAAAAGGAGTCGTTATGGCTCCATCATTCAAAGTGAATCAGGACAAAATCACTCTGTAAATGGAGTATCCACCAAGGCGCAACCACTGGCCAATGGTCTGACTCCTGTTGAACAAATGATTGCCATGATTGGTGCTTTACTTGCTGAAGGAGAAAGAGGTGCTGAATCTCTTGAAATCTTAATATCCCAAATACATCCAGATCTGCTAGCTGACATTGTTGTGACTAATATGAAGCATTTACCAAAGAACCCTCCCCTATTAACAACTGTAACCCGACAAAATGGTCCTCCAGCCAGTTCCTCCTTGGTTGCACCAACCATGCCGAATCATGTGCTCACAAATACAATCAGCTCAGAGTTACCTACTACAGCTTCTTCAACAAATCTCCAACCAGATCTCAAACGTGAATCACGAAGGGTGAGTTTAGCTTATAGGTGTCAAAACTGGCAGGTCAGGCAGCTTTAGTAATGGGTCAAAATGGGTTTGGGTTTACAAGTTGAATCAAATTGGATCGGGTTGAGTTGACCCTCCTAACAAAGTTATCTACAAATATTATAAATATTTTGAATATTAAATATGGTTATTTTATTTTATTTCAAAATAATGATCCACTTTTTATTTGAGTGAAAACTATTTAGGAGGTGACAACACTTGATTATGTTATCGGAGAATTTTAAACCATACAACCCGTTCGATTTTTATAATTTTTAGTGAAGTTTTAAATTATACCCATGTGACCCATTAGCAATAAATAAAGTCTAAATAAACCCATTTCAGCAATGGGTTAGTGTGCTTTTTATTTTCTTTGTTCTGTTGTTCCTCTTAATCAAGTTAAGCTTTAACCTAATGTTGTACAGGACCCTCGTCGCCTTGACCCACGGCGTGGGGCATTACCTGGTGGAACCTCATCTGAGCATATTATGGAAGATTTTACAACTTCAGCTCAACCTGGTTTAGCAGAGTCCGAGGTTGATGTCTCTGCTCTTTTAAAGACAACCTCCCCTCCACGGTACTTTCAAGTGCTGAGAATGCATCTGAAATTGTTATGCCCAAAGCAGAAACCGAGTCTCATGACGCAGAAAATATAACATTTTTCTAGAGTTAGTTCCAGATGAACAAGCCGCACAAGTTGGTGCTGACATGGAATTCAATATTGTTTCAGATGTAGCAACTCCTCCTATTGATTATGTCAACAAGGAGATAAATGCAGAAAAGTCAACGGACATTGTAATGACAGATGAGGAACACTCGATGTCATTCATGGAAGATGATCAGCTTTCACCATGTACAGTGGACACTCCTGTATTGGAGGAAACATCTGTCGAGTTACCTGTGGTTCCATCATATGTTGAATTGACAGAAAAACAGCAAAAAGATATAAGGAAATTGGCAATCAAAAGGATTATTGACTCTTACAAGCAATTAAGAGGTGCAGAGTTTATGCAGACACGCATGGCATTGCTTTCTCGACTGGTTGCTCAGGTGGGAGTCGAATTTAACTACTTTTCTTGTTTTCCCATTGGGAAGACTGTTATTATTTCTAACTTTGTTTACTACCTATTATTACGTGTGAGTACTGGATGCTTATTTATAATGTATGACAGTTTTGTAAATGAGAACATGGCATCTTTTATATGTGAAATAATATATCTTCTTTTTAAGATAATTAATGTTTGAGTGTGTAATGTGGTTCTTGTTGTGATGTGGCACGTTCATGCACGATATACTTATCGTTATAAGGAACAACGCCAATTACACAGTCTGTCCAAAGCTAGCTTGGCAGTCAACCCCAAATAATAATGATACAAATGGTATTAGCGTGTATATATTAATGCAACTTCAACAAATATGGTTCGGTATATATTGTTATACAAGTTCTGGTTTGTAGTCGTTAAATGAATAGCTGAAAAGTGGTTCTGCATCTACAGCAGTCAGGTGATCCATGTAAGCACAGTTTTTTACTCAAGCTGGGACTAACTCAAATTAAAAATGACTATAAATCAATAAGGAAATTGCAGAATACTCATTTAGGTTGGCTGGTGCTTATGTAGTGTCTAGATGCTGCTAAAATATGTCATAGATAATTTTTTTTTTTATTTTTTATTTTTTTATTATTTTTTTTTCAGGCAGGATTTTAGTTTTTGCAGGCATGATCTGAGTTTTTGCGTTGTTTCTACCCAGCACTCTCTTTTGTATAATCATAAAGTACCATGTTAATAGGTTTATAAACATAGTTAGTTCTAATCATGTTTTGCAAGTCAACTCAGTTGTTGTACCAAAATGTATGCGTGGCTGCATATTGGTTGTCGAGTTGTCCAGTTATCATCCTAGCACTTTATAAAATCGAGTGTAGTCTAGTGGGTGATTGGTGGGCAGTATGGAATGCAAATATTTTTTGAACTTTGATCTTTCCAGTCTCAGGTTTTGGAGTTGCGTGTCTGTTAATAGTTAATTTAATATGTCAGGTGTCTGTGCTTGGTGCTAATCTAGTTGCTTTGCTTTCACACTATTGGGAACGATATTGACAATAAATAATATAAAGACCATATGGTAACTTGTCCCATGAACACCTCATACCATGCACTTGTTTATAATACGTGGAACTAATTTCCTGATGACATAAGTTATAATTTGACATTTTTCTGGAATAACTTCTGTATACTTGCTTATCAGTTGATCCCGTTACAATATATTCAGAAATGCGCAACAAGATAGTGTATCATATGCAGCATGTATGTATTTTTCAAAACACCAAAACAAGAGCTGTACTGAGATATCTACATTTTTTATGCTGCAGGTTGATGCTGATGATGATGTAATTATGATGATACAAAAGCATATTGTCTCAGACTACCAGGACCAAAAGGTATCTGCTTTAAATATTGTATATCTCTGTAAAAAAAAGTGTCTTAATATCGATTTGCATCTTCACCAGGGGCATGAGCTTGTGATGCATGTGCTATACCATCTGCATGCTCTCAAAATGTCAGATTTATCTGAAGACTCTTCAGTGGCCTTTGTATATGAAAAGTTCCTTCTGGGAGTGGTAAGTACTTGCTCTATTTAACATTAAACGTGGCAATTTGGACCCATATAAAGGGGTCGACTTGGTTATGTTTTATGTCTAATGGGTGATATAAAAATGTTTCTAATTAGGAAACAGGTCAATTGGTCAAGCAGCTCCAAAATCGCTTTATTTCACAAATTATTTATATAACATTGAATTTTTTTATAATATATCTTAAAATAGACATCCTAAAAAATCACCTGTTTTGACCCATTACCTGACCCACCTAATATATGACACATCTAGATGAAATGAAGCTTTAAGTTTGTGGAAATTTAGAGATTGATCGGTATTCTCTTTCTTATTGAAGGCCAAGTGTTTGCTGGATGCTTTGCCAGCAAATGATAAGTCGTTCAGCCGACTTTTTAGTGAAGCTCCTTTTTTGCCTGAGTCTGCATTTAAGCTTCTTGATGATATATGTTGCTCAGATAATAATTGTGGAAAAGATATTCGTGATGGTGATCGTGTACATCAAGGTCTCGGCTCTTTGTGGAGTTTAATTCTAGGACGTCCTAATGATCGCCAGGCCTTTTTGGATATTGCTTTAAGGGTAAGTGTGTTTACATACTCTATTTTTTTGAGGAAACCCTAAATACAGTTTAGATTCTTTCTTGATAAATCTGTTTACATGTTCTAATGCTACTTCTAATTATTATCTACAACCATCTCATGGGTTTAAGCAAATTGTTAGTAGAATATTAAGTAGAGTATTGCATATGTCTTGGGTATTTTCTCACTACATACCGGCTTATAGTAAAATCTACCTGGATGAAACACTTTTTGTTGGTTGTCACAAAATTAACATTATGCATTATATTATTTTCCGTTTCTATGTTAGTAGCAATTAGCTCATTGGTTGGAGCATTTGCTGTTAATTGAAAAGAGAATGTATGTGTTTTATAGAATTGTAGTATTTCACTCATTGCCGATTAATTTCGGATTTGAATATTTTTTTAGCACATTTCCCATCAATTTCTAGGTGCATTCTATCGTTGTCCATTTTTGATGTCATCATTCATGATCTTGCTATTTTTGTGCAAGTCACATGCTTTTTATGTTGGTTTTGTATTGCTTCTCACATTGATGCGTTCACAAATGCAGTGTGCTGTTCATCCAAAAGATGACATCCGTGCAAAAGCTATCCGTCTGGTAAGGAAAATTCTAACTTAAACATGCAAGTGGGGTTTTTATGGTCTAGTTTGGAAACACTTGGTTTTTAAGTTTATAGTGTTAGTGATGTTGTGATTTGTGTTTGATCACAAAGTCAAAGTTAGTTTGACAGAAAAATTTTGTTTTCAAAAGAAAAGATAAAAATAAGAGCAAAAAGATGAAATTAGTTTTTCATTTGGGCCTGATACGTCAATCTCTATGCATAAACTAGTTCTATGAATCACAAAATACACAATGTCTGGTTTGCAAATAATCTTTTGTGGACTGATTTGGTTTTCCAGTTTTCCAGCAACAGTTTTTTACTTCTGTCCATTGTTATTAATAAATATAATGAAGAACCAAACCAGGAGCTTTACCAGAGAATTACCAAGCTTTTTGTTGGAATGTTTGATTGGAGTTTTGCCTATGTCTGTTTTCAGGTGGCAAACAAACTTTATGTGATTGAAATCATCTCAGAGAAAATTGAGGATTTTGCTACAAATAAATTGCTTTCAGCTGTCAATAAGCCAGTATCAGAAGCTGAGCAAAGAACGGAAGGGCAGGTGAGTTTTGTTTAATTAGCTCTAAAGTGATGTCGATCTGTTAATTCTGCATTTTTTAATTAACTTTGCGGTTATGTGTAATAGTTAACTTTGGTATAACATTCTCTACTCATTCCTCTAAATCGTTTGTCTATACTCTTTAGTAATGTGTTGTTTCCCTCTTCATTTACAGATAGGAAGTCAAGAAACATCAATAAGTGGCTCTCAAATTTCAGAGCCAGGGACTTCCAATATCGACCCTGCAACGGGCTCACAATCTGATTCCCAAAGTGATTCTTCAATGTCACCTGCTCTAGCTCAACAACACCTTTCTTTGTTTTTTGCTTTATGTATTAAGGTTTGCTTGCTAAATTATCTCTACTCTCTACTACATATAAAGAGTAAATGGTCAAACTATAGTCTTGCTTAAAACTCTCAAAATGAGAGATGTATAATTACTATTACGCCCTTAATTTTCACTAAGGTAAATCACTAATCTCCTCTAAACCTGGCAACATCAATAAGATATGAATGCATGACATCAATGTGACCACAATTTGAATGCATGTCAACTTTTTGAATGCATGTTACTATTCCACCAAATTAAACTAATAATTTCCTCACAACTATTTGAATGCAATGCCAACTTAACCAAAATACCTAACCACAATATCGCAACTATAACAATTTGCCGCTGTAAAATCCCGTTGCTAAGCACGGGTACTCGCTAGTATGCTAATAAGAGTTACTTCTATTCTTTTCAGTTTGTCAGTAGTGCTGATGTCACCCCTCACTGTGTGTTCTGTCTTTGTTTTGTGCAGAAACCTAGTCTTCTTCAGCTTGTATTTGACAGATATGATCATGCTCCAAAGGCTGTTAAACAGGTATTAGATGCCTTTTTTTTTTTTTTTTTTTTTTTTTTTTTTAAATAATTAAAACTCATTAGCATTCCTTCTTCATGTTATTTTTTATATGCTAAATGCAAGTTGAAATCATAACATACAGGCCATCCATCGCCATGTTCCTATCCTTATTCGGCCTTAGGCCCATCTTATAGAGATTTACTCAAGATAATATCTGATCCACCCCAAGAAGTGAAAACCTCTTGACACTGGTGTGTATCCTTTATATATTTAATTTTTTCTCTATTTGTAAGCAACCGAATCCACTTTGAATTTGATAAATGCATTGCTTGTGAAGTATGTGTTCGCATGTCCTATGTCCTATAGATCTGCCCGTTGTTGATTGGAAATTGGAAACTGATATTAGAAAGAAACGATTGCTTAATTACATTATTGATTTTGGAGTATGTATATTTTGTGGTAATTGCGTTGAGTATTGTCCAACAAATTGTTTATCAATGACTGAAGAATATGAACTTTCTACTTATGATCGTCACGAATTGAATTATAATCAAATTGCTTTGGGTCGGTTACCAATGTCAGTAATTGACGATTACACAATTCGAACAATTTTCAATTTGCCTGAAATAAAAACTTAATAACTCATTTTGATCTAAAAGAATGGTCTTCTGCTGATTTATTGTGTTGATACAATTTTATTGTTTTTTTATACAAGGTGATGCAAGTTATGTGTGAAGGCACAACTCCTTCTGCTGATTTAGTTGCCACTGTCAAGCGGTTATATGAAACCAAACTTAAGGTGATTACCTCATTTACATGTCTGACATCTTCTTGCAACATTTTATTAACATGGTATTTCTCTTTGCAGGATGCCACAATACTTATTCCAATATTATCTACCTTTACCAAGGATGAGGTTTTTTTTTTTTAATTTTTTATCTCTTTCCTTTAATATGCCCCTCACCTTTTATAAGATTTGATAGTTTGTTCGTGTCATCTAAAGGTAATCTGGTTTTCATTTCAGGTTTTGCCTATTTTCCCCGCCTTGTCCAGCTTCCGTTGGACAAGTTTCAGACAGCTTGCTCACATTCTACAGGTTTCAATGATCCTAGTTCCACATTTCATATCATAATATATTTAATGAACGAGTTCTTAAGGACACCTTATATCGTGTGAAGACATACAAAAATATAAAGAAAATATTAAGGAACGCTGGTATGAAGAAATGCAAAATAGTGCTACCCGTGTCCCAAAATATTCAATGTTCGACTTGTCACATAGTTTAACAAAAGTTTCTGGGCTAATAACTAAATACCCAGTATACTCCTTAAATGAGACAAAATTAAGAAAACTAATGGACTATCAATCTCGCCAATATATTTTAACGAGTTTAAATGGGCGAATAGGTAAATTCGGAACTTTATCTTTCCTAGTTTTGGGTCAAAGCAACGTAGAATAATAGAGAATACAGTATCTGAACTTAACATAGAGAATACAAGATATTTATCATTTAAGCTATGTTCACTGTGTAGGGTTCAGCTCACATGGGACCCGCACTAACTCCAGCGGAAGTATTGGTTGCAATTCACGATATTAGCCCTGAGAAGGATGGCGTTCCACTTAAAAAGGTATGTCTACTCCTTGTCTCATTAGTGACGTCATTGACCAGCCATCTTTACTCTTTGACTTTGTATATTCTTGCAGGTAATGGATGCTTGTTCAGCTTGTTTTGAGCAGCGCACTGTTTTCACGCAACAAGTCCTAGCAAAAGCATTGAACCAAATGGTACTTTATTGCTCTCCGTTTTCAACTTTCAAGTCACAGTGTAGTATGTTGTGTAAATCTAACTTTTATTTCTTCTATATTTGCAGGTTGATCAAACACCTTTACCTCTCCTCTTCATGAGGACTGTAATCCAGGCGATTGATGCTTTCCCCAAACTGGTATCTACAATTCTTGGCTCGTGTATTTTTTATCTTATTTCCATTTCCAGTTTCTTTTTTCAATTTGATTTCATATTTTTGTTATATTTTTACAAGTCACCTAACTGAAATTTGCATAAGGTCTCATGGTATCATAATGTATATTTGTTTGTAACACTGGTGGTTTCTATCCAGGTTGACTTTGTTATGGAGTTGCTTTCCAAACTTGTAAGCAAACAGGTGCGTTGTTTCATACTGGGACTCATTTTCGTTTGGGGTTGACACACCAACACTTTTTTAAATAAATATAAAATTGATATATTCTTTGTAGGAGCTACCCATACTATATTAACGATTTACTAGAACTATTATCAAAACAATGCTTCTATTTTTTTTTAATACAACAATTCAGGAAGTTGTAAACACTCCGAGTATGCAAAGGGTGACTAACAATTTGTTAGACCTGTTCGTACGGTTCTACTTTTATCTAGATTATATAGTTTTACTCGTTGGCTGCTATGTCCCCTTCTAAAAATTTCATTTACTCAACAAATCCTTGTTTAAGATGAAATGAAGAAGGAAAGGGAAACAAATGAAATTAGTAATTTGCCAAATTTTAATGCAAGAATTCATTGCAATTAGTATACTAAATTAGATAAAAAGGTTTCTGAACTGCAAGTAACTTTGTATGGGCGTATAACTGCTGTTTCTATGGGTGGTCCAGGTATGGAGGATGCCGAAATTGTGGGTTGGATTTCTGAAATGCATTTCACAGACGCAGCCACATTCTTTTCGAGTGTTATTACAAGTATGCTCCGTTCTAATCCTTTTGTGGTCCCTACGTTGGCTCTATTATTTCATGACGCTTTAATCTTCTAGTTTTTTAACATCAAATTGTACTTGCAGTTGCCGTCACCACAACTTGAGGGTGCTCTGAACAAATATGGTAGCCTCAGAGGTCCTCTTGCTGCATATGCCAATCAACCTAGTATCAAAGCCTCGTTGCCTAGGTATTGGTTTGGAAAAAAAACTAATCAAAACATAGAATTCGTTTTAACCTTGCACAATTATTAGATGTATTCAAAATAAACCCTAAACTTAAAACATAAAACTTAAAAGCTGATTAAAAAAACAAAGAGGAAGGGTCTGAGCCTCATTGCGGTGCAATGAAGGTTCTAGGGTCGCGTTGTGGCACAACGTAAGCATTGTGGCACAATGATATATCAGAACTCCATCACCGTGTATCATGCTACTTTGGCGATGTGGGTCATGGTTACTGTACAAGAATTGAACATTATAATTTGAGTATTGTTTCTTAGGTAGGTGTTTGGATGTGCATTTTCAAATAACCATTGCTGCATATAAGTTAGAATACGAAAGTAGATCATCAAGTGCTTAAAGTCAGATATAGGTAGATAAATTACTTTCATATAAATATGCATTTGTAAAATATACATTGCGCCTCAGATGATTAGAAAAACAAAATCAAAATAAGTTTTTCTTCATCAAACACACTACTAATTTCGCTTAACCTCTTAATATATAGGTCAACTCTACAAGCCCTCGGCCTTGCAAGTGAACCACAGTTACAGCAGCAAAATCATGCTGCCTCTTTCAACAACCCTGACAAGAGTGCCAAAGTTCAAGGAACATGATTATCATACAAATTGACTGTATCGGATCATTGTATGAGTGTATAAAGAGGCGTTTGACTCTTCGAGCTTCCCCAAGTAAATATTGTTGGATTCAGCATCTAAGATGCCATGTTGCTTAACGAGGATTTTAAGTCGAATGGGCCTTGTATGTGGGGACTGGGTGTACCATTTATTCATTTTGTCTTATGTAATTTTCTGTTTTGTATTTGTATCAGCAGGGAACAATGTAGGACTTTTTAGCGTTGTTTTGGAACTAGGCTAAAACATAAGGATGTTTGCCTATGCATGAAGATCCATATCAGATTAGCACACAACATTCTGCAGTTATAGTGACGTATTTGTTGATCCGCCACATCTTCGTTGATTTCTCTTTTAAGTTTTTATCGGCTTGGTTGTTGAATTTACATGCATATATAGCTCACTAAAAGTAACGGATATATTACCCAAAAAAACTTGTAAAGAGGAGAATTGCATTTAAAAATATATAGCGATACACTAAAAGCTTTTGTGCATCAAAATCGGCTTTTTCACCCAGCATCTAAGATGCCATATACCCGACGAGGATTTTAAGTCGAATGGGCCTTGTATGTCCAAAAGGGTATAATAGGGCTTTTTTAAAATTTTAAATTTTTATTTTATTTTATTCTTTTTTGCTTTTTTTGGGTGTACCATTTATTCATTTTGTCTTATGTAATTTTCGATTGAAATACAATTAAAATACAAATTTTGTATTTGTATCAGCACTAATTATATTTAAGCAAACAAACATATGGAACAAATGTAGGACTTTTTTAGCGACATACATTGTTTTGGAACTAGGCTAAAACATAAGGATGTTTGCCTATGCATGAAGATGTCCATATCAGATTAGAAAATAAAATTTTCGACACAACTTATCATATTCTGCAGTTATAGTGACGTATTTGTTGATTTCAATAAAGAAGATACGAAATATACATCGAGACACATCTTCGATAAATATTGAAAGTACCACCATTTTATCGTTTGCAAATGTATTAAACAAATGGTTGTTGAATTTACATGCGTCATCGTTATTAACGGCATATAACAAAGATACTTATCATATTAACCATGAGTTCCAAAAAACTTAGCGATTACTTATCATATTACTTGAGAAAACGCTTGATTATGAGAAGTTCACAAATTACCTCCAAGTGAAATATACACAGGTTATCTTGCCAATAGTGTAATTATCCATTTTAATTTAAAAAAGGTTTACTAAATTTATTGGAAAAATTTGATACACTATATATATATATATATATATATATATATATATATATATATATATATATATATATATATATATATATATATATATATATATATATATATATATATATATATATATATATATATATATATATATATATATATAAGAGGTTATCGCAAGAACCGCAAGAACCAATCTTGGCCATTAAATATTTGATCAATGGTTGAAATTACTTGTGGCATAATTGTAATTATATAAAAGATCATGTCATTTTTTATAAGAGGAATGATAGAGCCAAAAGAACTTTCAAAAACTTTTACAAAATGAGGTGTGATTTCATGATAGGTGTATTTTATATAATTTCTATCTTCTCTCTAATTAAACCAATCATAAACGACATCTCGTTTGTAAGAGTTTTGTAAACTCTTATGATTCTATCATTCTCTTTCATAAATGGAAGAGGGTAGTAATGGTATTTCGGATTAAACTTTTCAATAACTGATCCTAATTATTAGGTCAAATGAAAAAAAAACAAAGTAAAACACGGATATTTTTTTCTCTCTCACACGCTCCCTCCTTCACCTAAACCTAGCCGCTTCTATGCATCCCACAACGAATCAGTTGCTTCCCTTATCTTTCAAAATCGTCATCTACCCTCTTATGCCTTCATTTTCAATCTATGTCAATTAAACATCATGTTTTATTGGTTCTACCTATTGTGATGATTAATCAAATATATTAGTATATAAGTTGGGGATAGATCGTGGTGTTACATTCAATGTTTATTACTTGTCACGCAATCCCACAAATTGAGAATCGCTTGAGGTAATTAATATAGTTTATTCATGTGATAATTGCTTCTTAATTTTGTGTAGTAACGCTTGTCTGCATAACTATTATATTATGTCATAAACAAGTAATCTTGACTTTAGTTCTTATCTTAATTTAATATGATTGGTTTGAATTAGGAGGTATGGCGGTGATGAATAAATTTTGTTGATAGTTGTTAATAAAAAAATTGTTAAGCAACCAAGCATACGCCTAGTAATTAATTAGTGATACCATACATGTAATTAAAGAATAGAAAAAAATGGTTGGAAACGTGGGGCATATAATTGTGATATCAGGTTGTGTTATATCAAGTTTATTAAAGAATCATGGACAAAAGGACTTATATGTTCGAAGTAGTTGCAGGTATACAGGTAAAATGATATGCGGTTCCATGTAAAATAATATACATGTAAAATATCAAAAAATGTGTTTTTACATATTTCGTTGAATTTGATGTCTTGTATGCATATGTGTTTTGGCTAAGTACATGTGCAATATATTTATATATTTCGATGTACGTAAATATCGTGAATATGTGTTACGCTAATTTCTATGATTAAAAATTCGTTTATATCACTTGATAAAAATTCATTTTATTGCATTTGCTATTGAATATGTGTTGGTCAAATAATGCACATGTGTTTACGTCATGAACATGAGAATTTGAAACAAATGCACATGTAATTATGTAATGAAAATGATGAATTGGCAACGAATACACATGTGTTTAAGGCATTGAACTTGTTTTTAATTTCAGCTTTTACTGACTTTATGAACTTGTTTCTTTTTTTAATTTCAGTTGTTATGAAAGGATTGTGCATATATGTTTTGTTAGTTGTTATGATTAAATAATTCCTCTATTATTTGTTTGTGATTACAGGTTCGAGTGTAATGAAGCGATATGACATACGTATATATAAAGGCATATGATCTAACTCAAAAACACATATGAGTAAAACACATGTGCACAAGGATTAAAAACACATGTAGATTTCATTTGGTTTTTGAACAAGACGAGGAATACATGTGCACGCCTAAAAGATGAACCAACTATTAAAGACATTGTATTATGCACATGTGCACGCTTTATATATTTGTGATAAAACATATTTTATGTAATATTTTTTAATAAAATTTTGTTGTTTGTATAAAATTGCATAATGTATTAATAAAGTTTCATTGTTTGTATACATACTTATGTAATATTTTTTATAGATACATGTGAAAATACAAAACACATATGCATAAACGGAAAATACTATTATCACATAATGCAAAACACATGTGCACACAATGTAAAAAAAAAAAAAAAAAAAAAATCCTAGAATAACGTGAACTTAAAAACGTTTTTTGTAAAAAAAATCAAATATAAAAAAAAAGTAATTTTACCATTATGCCCTTTTGAAATAAATAATAAAAATTAATATAAGAAAAATCGATTGGTTGATCTTGGTTCTCAGCTTCTCGCATTTTTTTTGTTCTAAAATAACCCTTCCTATATATATATATATATATATATATATATATATATATATATATATATATATATATATATATATATATATATATCCAACTTAAATTTATAATTACATATAAATTAGGTGAAAAAACAACATATCAAAACAATATTTAACCTAAAAAAAAAAAAAAAAAAAATCATTGTATCTCATATATACTACATGAAACAAACTAATTATAGATACCATGTTTTCAATAAAATGATATATTCTTGCCTAACTATTGTAAACAATGAATAAAGATAACAAGATTACAAAGAAAAAAGAATAAATAATGAAAAAATTGTTATTATTCATCTCTCAAAAAGACTTATATTTATAGTACAAGTTGGAGTAATTTTCGAGATACATGGTCTCCTAACATAACTCTAATTCATCACAATAATACCTTATGGACATCCAACTATAATTATCTATAACACTCCTCTTTGGATTTTCATTTTAGAATTATGCCTGGTTAAAACATAACTAGATAAGACCCAGTAGGACAAAAATCTAGTGAAGGAAATAGTACATAATTCCTTTATACGCCAAGGATCTTGCCTCATTAAAACCTTGCTAGAAACCACTGGAAAAAAATCATGGTCAAGAGAAAAGAGTGCAACGCTCTTCTCTCCCCATGATTGTTTTCAAACTCCAGCAACCGGTTATATTCCTTCTGAGAGGGGGCATGCTCCAGCTGGAGTCTTATGTCCGACCAGTACATCCCCTTCGCCACTCATTCAGTCAGTGAAATGCACATTAAAATTTCTTGATAGAATATATATAATTGATTCTCGTATGAACAAATGTTCTCCACTTAATCTTCACATATCAAGAAGGACCAAACATACGCCATACGTATCATTATACGAGTACATCCTCGTACTTCATAAATTATAAAGTATCAACGAATGCAATGTTAATGATAAATTATATCATTTATGACCACTAGTAAGAACGATAAGTGTTTTATATGCATTTCACTATGACACCAATAAATCGATATTGTGATCATCATCTTTATAAGTTAAGGGGTCTTTCTTCATCATGTGACCTCATATACATGAGTGTCATCTTATGATTTCGTATACATGAGTGTCATTTAAGATGTTTAATTCATAAAACAAGACAAAACTTTGTATTGCATTTCAAAGTATTCAATCGCTTTGGAAATCTCCTCACGAGTTCCATTCAAATTTAATTCTTCAAACCATACGTAACTTATATCATATTCAAATAGGAAGCTCTTTAAAACTTAAATAGGTAAACTTTATTATTTAAATGACACATTTAAAACCAATATACTCCAGGCCGTCCAGGGCTATTGTAACACATGTACCCATATCCATATTAAGACATATGCTCAGATTGCTTTAACTCATATAGTGATATATTCAACTTGATCAAGTATTGTTCTTGGAAACTTCCTTATATGCTTTAAGCCTTTTAAATCACTAGACATGTTTTCATGCATTTTATATCCCTTACGGAATCTCAACTTCAAATGAGCTCCAATCATTTTCTTTTAGCCGCATATAAATTATTTCTTACATTGCCAAACTTATACATTATTAAATTACATTATTGGATCCACCACATGTGAACATGTATCGTCATTATCCTTTCAAAGTCTTTGCGAAAATATATGTGCGTCATCACTTGTGCCTTATGAAGTCATTTTTTTGTCACATTGGGTTGGGTTTGGGACTTTGGTTGGCCAATTGTTTGAAGTAAATTTTTTTTGAACTAATAAGTATATAAGTATATAACAAAACACAAACACAAACACAAAACATATTTAAACATCAAACATCAAATTCTTTCTTGAATACATAAACGGAATACATAAAAGGAATACATCGTCTTCTTGAATACATAAAAAGAAATTTGAGAAAATCGTGTTCTTCGTCCCGGTCTTCGTCATGAATTAGTTGTCTTGGTTGTAGCGTATTGCGTCTTCGTCAAGAGGTTGGGACATACCAAACGTTATTTCTTCCATGTATTTCTTCTTAAACCCGTTCCAATTCGCCTTCGAGTGGTGTTTTCATGCTATCGAGGTGGTCTTTCAAACAAATGCAAGTTTCCATCGCCACCGGAGTGAGTTTTGATCTTCTCGGTGATATAACCCTCCCACTAACCGAAAAGGCGGATGTCAAGCTATCGTGTTCGAAGGTTTTGTCATGCACGGACATGAAAGCAAGGTATGTAAATTGAAGAAATCATTGTATGGTCTCAAACAAGCACCAAAACAATGGCATCAAAAGTTTGATGATGTGGTCTTATCTAAAGGTTTTTCTTTAAACCAAGCTGACAAGTGTGTGTATAGCAAATTTGATGCTTCTGGTAAAGGAGTAATAATTTGCTTATATGTGGATGGCATGTTGATCTTTGGTACTGACCAAGATCAAGTTAATAAGACAAAGGAATTCTTGTCATCTAATTTTGATATGAAAGATCTGGGGGAGGCTGAGGTGATTCTTGGTATTAGAATCAAATGAGGAAACAATGGTATCTCTATTTCTAAATCTCATTATAGTGAGAAGATATCGGAAAAGTTTAACTTTGCTAATTGTTCTCCTGTTTATACTCCAGAGATCCCTTGTGAAGTTTCGACATAATAAAGGAACTCTAGTGTCTCGGATAGAATACTCTAGAGCTATTGGATGTCTTATGTATGCCATGATTAGCACTAGACCAGATATAGCTTTTGTTGTAGGAAAGCTTAGTAGGTACACTAGCAATCCTAGTGCTTTACATTGGCAAGCTCTGGGTCGAGTATTTCAGTATTTGAAAGGAACCATGGATTATGGTTTGACTTATAGTGGTTATCCTTCTGTTATAGAAGGTTATTCCGATGCCAGTTGGATTAATACCATGGAGGATCACTCGTCTACGAGTGGTTAGGTATTCCTTCTTGGAGGAGGTGCTATTTCTTGGGTTTTAAAGAAACAAACTTGTATTACAAGCTCAACTATGGAGTCTGAATTTGTTGCTTTGGCTACAGCTGGTAATGAAGCTGAGTGGCTGAGGAATTTGGTTTATATTCCTTTGTGGCCTAAACCGATATCTACCATTTCTATCAGATGTGATATTGCTGCTACCTTGTCTAAGGCTTATAGTCAGGTGTACAATGGCAAGTCTAGACACTTAGGTGTTAGACGTAGCATGATTCGTGATCTTATCATGCATGGTGTGATATCTGTGGAGTTTGTAAGAACTCAATTGAATGTAGCCGACAATTTAACCAAAGGGTTAGCAAGAGATCTCGTACGCAAGGCGGCTATTGGGATGGGTTTAAAGTCCATCTAATTAAATCCTTGTATCAAGATACCCAATTCCCATTTAACGTAATGTTAAATGCTGAATTCAATGAGGAAAGCTTGATATCATTGGATTGAAACACATAATTACATCATCTTACAGTATGTGTTCAGAACTTCAAGATAAGGAGGTTGAAATTATATTTCTTAATGGTTTTTTTGACAAATTGCATGTGCAGGTGCAAGAGTAAAAAACTACCTATATAAGCATGAAGTTTAGCTACTTCAAGAAGCTTGGGACTTGGCTTTGATATCCTTATTGAAGGATAGGACACAAGCTAGTAAAACATAATGTCAAGTAGAACATGTGAATGTGTAAACTGTTGTGTATATTATGTTCATGTATTCACTATGAATAGAAAGAGTTCAATCCTTTAGTGACACTCTCAAATTCGAATATTTGGAATGCTAATGTACTAATGAAATTCAATCGTCTCGATATTTCATTTATGCATCAGTTTGTTGTTTGTTATGAGTTTGTTTTAAGTTAATCAAGATTACACTTAAATGGTGGATGATTGTTGGCGATTTTGCATCACGAATATGATTTAAGTGTAATGGATTGACTTAGTTGACAAATGTGTAATTGTGATATATGTTCAACAAGTCGAGGTTGTGCGGAGTGCACACTTGTATGACGTTATTATTAATATCATTCGGGGGCAAAGCCCCGAATGACAGGGGTCCGGGGGCAGCGCCCGTGGTAGCAGGGTCCAAGGGGCAGAGCCCCTGGCTGGGGTCGAAATTTTTCCCAGGCTGGTATTAAGTGCTATGTTAAAAACGCACTTGAAAATAAAATTCCCTGAATTATGGACTTAATTTTTTCCCTTTGATTTAACTATTTCGGTAGTTAAATAACGCTATGGCGATTACAACCGTTATTCGATTTATTGGTCATATATTCATTATCCATCTCGGTTCGTGTCATAACTACAAAACATATTCTCGTTACTAATTTGAGTTTTATCCGATTTAATAATTCGATAGAACCATCAAAATGCTTCAATCTGAAAGTGTTTACATGACTCTCAGATTTCTGTGACCCTATTTTCTAACAAGAGATAAACTAATTATTAAATTACAAAAAGAGGGGAAAATCAATTACATCTCATGAACAAAAGCAAGTGCAACTTGAGATGGTTGTCACCGTTCATCATCTCTGCAATTTTAACAATTAATATTGAGATATCTACAATGATAATTGTGTAATTGGAGAATGTATTAAAAGACATCTTTTGTCAAAAAAAATATCGTTTCTTTGATGGTGTACAGGGTTTAGGGTTGTGGAGGATGATTTTGTGGTTATGTGTTATGTTTTTCTTTTTATTGACGATAAGAAACTGATTGAGAGCTGGTGTTTTTAAATGTTACAATTTGATCCAAATCTATCAAGGTATTAAATCCAAGTACATGTGTATTTTTAGATTTTGTGTATCTATGTGATATAAAAAGTTTTTTAAAAAATGCCATAAGAAATATTTAAGTTGTTTTAGTTAAATAATTGTTTTATTAAAAAATAATATCAATTCAATTATTACTCAATAAGGGAAGAATGGGTTGTTTTGAAATGTAAAGTCCTTACATGAGGTTTGTTTTATTATATAATATATAAAAGATAAGTTTATTTTTATATATATATGAAATTTTGAGATTTTGAAAAATATGTATCCATTATAAATTTAAGATGATATATATGTCATATTATCTTTTGCTTTATATTTTATGGTTCGAGCCAAATGACATAACTATAAAGGATGGGTCAAATGGGTCAAAAGCCATCATGGTGGTTCATATTCTTTTTTTCAGTTTCACATGTTATATTGTCCATTTCTTAGTGCTTATGTTATGCATACTATCAATTATAGTTGTGGGGCCTTACTCCAACTACAGTTAAACAAACTTACTCATTTATATAAGATATTATAGGGCAAGATATCTCCTAACTATATTATTATATTCACCAATAGGATTAAAATACTACTAAACATCCTGGGCTAACTTGCAGTCCATCAAGAATAGTTGCCGACCCATTATATTTTTTTTTCTACGCAATATCTTCTTTGTAGATAAGTTTCACTTATGTTCGCCGACTTCCATATCTTCAACCTAAATCGCAGGCTCTAGATGCAAAAGTGATCATATTCATGAAAAATAGCCGACACAAAGGTCGAAGCCCATATACACGCTCTCAATTTTGCGTCAAAAGGTATGATCTGAAAATATCATCACAGGTTATAAGAGTTAAGGTTTTAATTTTGGGTATTCTTGCTGCTCGCGTTTAGGCTCGATCCTATAACAGGAGTAACAAAAAGGTGATCCCGCTTCTTTCAATTTTCATTGGATTTTGTTTTTCGCTGCGACTATTTATTGGTGTCAAAAGTATAGTTTTGTTAGATTTCACTGCGTGTGTGCTAACTTATATTTGTTTTAGTCTGTGCAATTTGTTGTTAATTTGTAAATTGCTTATTAATACTATATGATTAGTGTATGTGTTAACTGTTTGATTTTTGTTTCGTGTTAACATGTTGTTGGATTGCTTTTGCGCTCGTTCGGGTTAAAAGTAATCTTGAAGTTCAAACATATTTTTCAACAAATTATTAGTTTTACATCAATGAAAAATAAAAAACAATCAAGGATAAAAAATGGAATAGCGAGGTTGTCAAGTGGCGCTTGGATTTGCTTATTGAATTCTCAATTTGTTGTTGCCAATTGTTGTTGGATGTTATTGTTAATATCTTGCTTATGTGGTATTTGTTGGTTACAAACAAGAAAAACAAATTGAAGTTAGCATGTGTAGGAGATGTTGATTGTATGTGGTTTGTAATACTTTAAAACCTTTTTTGTGTTTATGTTTCAAGCTCGGAACATGTGCTATTCAAGGTATACTTTATTTTCTACATTATGTTTTTGTTTAGCGCTATATGTAATATATTTGGTAAGTTGACGCCGAACAAACGGTCTTTTGTTTGAATGTTTACATTAATACAAATAAACCGTAAAACGTTTATTCATATTTAGCAATCTCTTTGTGTTTTGTTGATAATAAATATAAAGTTATCATAAGTTAAATTATAAGGATACATGTTATTTTTGCAAAGCATTTACATATATAGTCATTTAACATAAATTGCTGTAATAATTCATTTGTTGTATAGTTTATTAGGATGGGTAAAAACCATAACCCATGACCCATACCCATGGAGCAAATCCATAACCCATGACCCATGCCCATGATCCAATGTCTAGATACATTTTATCTATTTAAGATAACCATAACCCAAAGTCCATGACCCATGATCTATGACCCATAACCCAAATAGGGAGGAGCGTCTGGCGGATCCTTGGGATAACACTGGACGGATCCCTCAAACAAGGGATCCGTGGGATCCGGGGGACAGTAGACATTTTTTACCTATAAATAGTGAGACATTTCTTCATTGTAACTCAACCCTCTTCTTATAAACTCTATCATATATTACTTCTCTCTTCTAATCTCAGATCTCTTGATCTATATAGTAGTTCTTCTTTCTTTTGTTGTGATTCTCATATAGGTCCTTCTCAAAAGCGAGATCACGAGATACTACAAGTCATGCAAGCAAGGGGTCCTTGATTGATTTGTTCCTACACAAGATTTCTGTAGCAAGATCTTGTATTTCATATTTCACATAGTTGTTATGTTATAGTTGTGTTGGGTTGGTCCTCCGTGTTAAATACTCGGTATTTAGCTTTGTACCGAAAAAAGTGTAAGCAACGTTGTGAGGCTTCTCCACCGAGTTGAAGGAGCTTGTTGACATAGTGCTTGAAGTCTCGAGTAGGTGACTCGGGGAGTGGAGTAGGGCAAGGAAGGTATCCTTGTAGCCAAACCACTATAAATCGGTTGTGTTATTTCTATCCTTTACTTTACTTGTTTTTATTGCTTACATTACTTATTGCTTTATACTTTCTATCCATCCATACGAATTTACATAAGATCGAATCTAAAGTTTTTGAAACCAACTTAAAATTGGCAAAATTATTCAACCCCCCTTCTAGTTTTACACAATTGGCATCAAGAGCAAGGTTTACAAAAATTTTCAAGTAAATCGTATTTTAAAAACTTTCGATCACAATGGGTTCGAAAATTATAAAGAAGGGCAATCTATGCAACGACCTCCACTACTTGAAACTAATGGTTTTATTTATTGGAAAAATAGATTCAAACTTATGTGAAGTCAAAGATATTGATCTTTGGTACATCATTGTTGAAGGTGACTTTCAAGCCACTACAAAAGATAATAAAACCGCAACCAAATAAACACACCTCATGATCAACTCTCCGATGATCAAAAGAAAAGCTTTCAAAAATAGTGAAGCTAAAATGATTTTATACAATGATTTACTCAAAAAGAAAGAATTTATATGTTTAAAACCTCTAAAGAAATTTGGAATTCTTTAGTTGTAACTCATCAAGGAAATCAACAAGTTAAAAACAATAAAATAGATTTATTTATTCAACAATATGAACAATTTTCAATATCGGATGAGGATAGTATAGATAATTCTTTTGCTAACTTTAATACTATAATTACATCATTACAAGCACTTGATAAGTCTTTCTCTAGTCGTAATCATGTCAGGAGATATCTAAGGGCACTTCCATCCAAGTGGAGATCAAAGGTGACGACCATCGAAGAATCAAAAGACTTATTGTTAGGATTTATAAAATCCAGTTGTTAAAGTGTCGATCGTCTCAAGTATATGTAATCGTTAGAAAGCTCATAGTCGTAGTTATTTAATGTTAGTTAGTATTTAGTTAAGTAACACCGTGGAGAACGGACGGGTCTTTACCCACTGTATGCCTGATCCACAACCCGTAGGTGGCGTTTTATGTAAGGTACTATAAATATCCTCTACCTCCCAAGGTAGAGGGTTGGAGCTCATAATCTGATTTTTCTTTCTCTCACTAAGTTCCCAAACCTCTAAACTTTATCTCTCTAAAACCTTAAAGTGTACGCCCCATATTAGCTATGGTTTGATGTATTTGTGAAATCCAATATGTTACAAATGGTATCAAGAGCCATGGTTTGATCATCTCTCTTACATGTTCTTGGATTTCTAGTGGTTTTATATGGTTTTTTGGGTTTGAAAAAGTTTAGTGGTATTTGCATCATTTGGACTATTTCTAGTGTTAAAGTTTGGATTTTGATTGTACTTTTGTGTTTAGAATCATTATAAGTGCTTAGGTTTTGATTTGGAAGGCTTGAATCAGTGTGGTTGGGTTGTTTTTGGATTTAAAAGTGGTGTTTTTGAACATTTCTACCTAGCGACTTGTGTCACGGACTAGATTTCTTCTTAGCGACTTGTCTCTATGATTCTTCAGCGACTTGTCTTTGTTGTGGAAGCGACTTGAGCCCTAGCGATTTGTCTTTTGAGACAAAGCGACAAATAGTACAAAGTAGTGGTCGTACTGTTTTGGCCAACAACTTGTCATCTTAGCGACTTGTCTCTACATTCTTCAGCGACTTGACTTTGTTGTGGGAAGCGACTTGTGCTCTAGCGATTTGTCTTTTGAGACAAAGCGAAAAATAGTACAAAGTAGTGGTCGTACTGTTTTGTCTAGCGATTTGTCCCTAGCGACTTGTCAATCTAGCGACTTGTTATTCTAGCAACTTCTGTGTCTAGCGATTTGTCACTAGCGATTTGTCTTCATAGCGACTTGCGTCACTAGAGACTTGTTCTTCTAGCGAGTTGTCACTCTAGCAACTTGTGTGCCTAGCGACTTGTCCATTGAAGCGACTTGTATACCTAGCGACTTGGTTTAAAGCAACTTGTCTTCAAGGTTTTAAGCGACTTGGTTAATTATTGTTTCTGATACGGTTTTCTCTCAATTTAGTAAAATCATGTGAAAGAATCTATTTCCGGTTTAATCATAGAGTTATAAAATCCGTGAAATCGTAATCATGTCTACCAACGTGCCTACAATCATCTCTTCATGGTGAGGGCGTTCAAGCATTTGGATCAGATACTCGTCCACCTATGCTTGCGAGGCGATTATGACTCATGGGCTCAACGAATTAGGTTGTATTGTTTGGGAAGCGAAAATGGGGTTAACATTCTCAAATCAATTGATGAAGGACCTTATCGATTGAGACTACAAGAGACACACTTGAAAGCTGCGGATGGTACAATGATCTTAGGTTTGGACATACCAAAGGCGTATGATGAGCTTAGTGATAAGGAGAAAAGAGATACGATCTTGATATAAGGGCTTCAAACATTATACTTCAAGGTCTTCCAAAAGACATCTACAAGTTAATCAATCACAACACTGAAGCCAAGGCGGTTTGGGACAATGTTAAGATGCTTCTCTCTCGGTTACGAATTGACCAAAGAAGGCAGGGAATCTCAATTGTATGATGATTTTGAGAACTTTGACATGAATCTCGGAGAAAGTATCACTGAATACTATGTGAGGTTCCACAAACTTGTGAATGATATGAGGAATATTAAAATGACCATGCCAAATATTCAGCTCAATTCAAAGTTTGTGAACAACATAAATCCCGAATGGCACAAGTTTGTCACCTCAGTCAAGTTAACCAAAGGATTAAGGAATACCAACTATGAGCAATTGTATGCCTTCCTACTTCAGAATGAGAAGCATGCTATGTTTGAACGAATGATTCTTGAAAAGTTCAAATCTAATCAGGGAGAGGCAAGCTCATCAAATGACTCAACAACATTCTACACAAATGTAGGTATTACCACCAAAGCCTCTCAAGTCATACCAATGGGTAATGGTAACCACAAGCTCATTCCCGATCCAACATATAAGCCTCCGACTCAAACACGGTCATGGAACATTTCATCAATCAAGCGGCTCTTATGGTTAAGCAAAATCGAACCTCACTCCACACACTAACAATGAGATCAGAAATGCATCCAATCTTCACAATCATGCTATTGTCAGAGATGGTAAGATCATGGTGCAACCAGTGCAAGGAAGATAATATGAACAAGGAAAAGGTAGAGTAGGTGGAGGGTATGTGGCTAATCAGAATCGTGGAAGGAATGCAATTCAAGGACAAGGAAAGCCAATCAAGTGCTACAACTTTGGTGGTGAAGGACATATTGCAAGGAACTGCACATCTCCAAAACGCTCTCAAAATGCAGAGTATTTCAGGACAAGATGCTAATGGTACAAGCTCGGGACAATGGAGCGGTTTGAATGAAGAAGAGTTGTTGTTTCTTCGAGGAAATGCCAAAACATATGATCTTGATGTGGATGAGCGACCAATTCAGAAATAGGTCACAATCATCAAAATGCCTTTCAAGTTGCGGATGATGCATTTGACTCGATGTCGATAATGAACCCTCGCCCATACAATCTTCATGGCTAGCATTTCACCAATGGTCTCTCCAAAGGTCTCATCACCACAACAGTTGGTCCGTCCAAAGATTCAATCATTTCGTAGGTATTAAAACTATACGATGAAGTTGATGAGCAAAAGATACATAACGGTACAATCTCATGAAACTTATGAATAAGATATAGATAATTTGGGTAATAGTAATATTGTCCCATATGATCAATATGTGATACAAAGTGAAAGTGAGATTGTACCAAGTGATGCATCTTCTACGATCAATGATGACTATGTTTTGATGAATACACTTGCATGTGCCCTTCGATGATTCTGTTATCTCCGAGGCGAATGCCTATAAAGAACAAATTGCTATTTATGAACAACGTGCTAAGTTTGAGTTAACTACCCGTGAGCAGGAAATGAATAACCAAATGCGTACAATTATTAGAAAAAGTAATTTTAGAGAAGAAGTATTAAAACAAGAGTTAAACTCCTTACAAGAAAAGCTTTCTAAAACTGGTAAGCAAAAGCAAGAACTCCAAGATAATGTTAAAGTGCTTAAACAAGAATTTAATGCTAAAGAATCAAAACTTTTGAATGACTTTTCCAATCTAAAAAATTTGAAAAACAAGCTTGAAAATAAGTTGTACGTACAAGGGAATACCATTTAGACTGCTCACATGATCACCAAGCACAAAGTCTTAAGCGATAAGCATAGTAGTCCCCTAGTAAAGGAGCCAAATCCCGAGTATTGTAAAAAGGATAAAGCTTTCCATACGATTGTATATGATGGTAATGAGATCCTCAAGCCTAGGCAAACACCATCATGTATTGGAAGGACGGAAGAGGATAGAAAATTAGAAGATGCCTCTAGGAGAAAATGGATAAGAAGCTAAAAGATCCCGAGTGTAAAAGAAAAACATAACATATTGGATTTCACAATCACACAAGCAATCACAAATATGGGCGTATAATTATATGGTTTTAGAGAGAGAAAGTGGGATATTCTAGTAAGAGAAACTCATGGAAGGTTAGATTCCAAATGAACATCCAACCCTTTCCCTTGAGGGGAGAGGGCTATTTATACAAAGTAATACGCCCTCCTATGGGCTGTGGATTAGGCATACAATGGGTAAAGACCCGTCCTTCCTCCACGGTGTTGCACTAGACTAAACTATGCTAATAACAAATAACATAATGAACGATATGTCTACGAGCTAACTTAAGCTAGATTATACTTGGGGTGACCGATGCTTCACAATAGAATTTCCAATTCCTAACAATCTCCCCCTAAGGGAGGTCACCCCATGATTTACATTGTGAATCCTAGCATTCTATTTAATCTTTAATCTTGAGCTCGTAGACATCAAATCATCAAAATATTCAAACTTTGTGCTTCCGTGGTGATTTCATCATTGTTCAACTACAATGTATATTTCGTGGAGGTTATAGAGCTGATCCACATTGATGACCTTTGAGCTTTAATAGAGATCATCAGCCACAGTTAATCTCAGCATCACCCATTGTTGTGTTGCCAACATATGATGTTGTGACATTTGGACCAACATGCTCACATTCTGGATCATGATATCTTCTCATCAGAGTAGCGGAAGCTTTAGTTGACTCAAGATATTTGCAGCGTAGCAGAAGCATGGAGTGAAAATATCGAGTCATTGATGCACTAATCATGATTTCTTTAGAAATGAATGTGTTTGAGTGAGCATGCGGCTATGGATTGACCGCTTCATTTCGATCACCGCAAACGTCGGGCGTACTGCATACAACAGTTAGCAATAAAGCGCACGAAAGTGTCTTTGATCACTTCGTTGAATTGAGGTACACGGCCCACGGTTCCCGTTGATCGATTACAAGTACTTTGTGATCGGTATAATTCAAGAATTTCCTTGATAGGGTTTCGCAATGCTCTAGTTGTTCTCAAACCGAACGTCTCAAAGAAGACAACACGGAGTGAGTGAACCAATGAATTGAGATTCACCGATTGATGAAAAGAGATTTGAAAACAATCGTGTATCGCTCAATAGAAATTGTTTTGCAATACAACGAAGGTTTTAATGAAAATCAATTATCAATCATAAACACCTTTTATTTTGAAATATTAGTACACGATCGATGTGCTAAAGAAAAGAGTTTTAAGCACAACGACCGGTTTTCAAAGGTATCCGTCAATCCATAACTCGAACCAGATTGATTCAAAAGATTGAATCGCCCCATTGTTTCATTCGGTTGTCACATGGTTGATCTATTGGATAGATCTCACATGCCACCTACCAGAGCTTGTTTGATGTTGGCTCCAGAAGGCTTTCCATCTTCATTGTGAATATGTTTGCATATCACTCAGATGTTCTGGCAATACCACAAGGATAATGCGTAGGAGTCATAAGATATAATCTCTCTTTCCACATTGTGTGAAACAGAGAGTCTTCATAGACAGTGTCCTAATGAGATTTATATGATGATCTCGTGGCTCTAGACTCAATTGTGCACATTTGATTTCCTATGTCGGAGACTAAGGAGAGGGTCTCCTTCTTCAATATCAACAATCTTTTGGACAAAGTCGATAGATTATGTAGGTTCCCCGTGAGAATGAAACAAGCCCTTTTAAGAGGAACTTGAGTAGCTTGGGAAGTTTAGTGCAGTGCGTCACAGGGTCCATGATGTCTTGTCTTCAATACCAGTGTTACCTTGGTAACCACCAAGTAGCATATGAATTGAACCGGTTTACGCCCTAAGGTTGAATAAATGGAGGGCTATTTATTTTCACCCTTTTCTCATTCAATTCTTTTCATTCTTCAACCCTTTAGTGCTTACCGAGACTTCATAACTAGAACCTTGTTGGGTTTATTCGATTACTAGCTCTGTCTCGATCCGCACTCTTCCCAATTCTCTTTTTCTCCTTTTTCATCATACCTAAGGACTCTACACTATCTAGTGGATTGTCCTCGGTAGATCCCTCCGCTCTGGCGGATCGTGGGAACTAATACCTAACCTCACCAACCTTATAACTCCATACATAAAGTAAAATTGGTCGGTCTTTTGGTATTGTTCTTTCCTTCCATGAAACCAATTGAAAAATCATTTGGAAAATCAATCAAGGTACTTGTGATATAATATCAAAGCATTTTGTACCTTAATAGTTTTGATCATTTAGAAATGCTCCCCCTCAACATGTGCATATGATCTTGAAATTGTTTAGCACATGGAGGCAAGAGTTCTTTGAAATAATTTCTTGATCACAATTTCCGTAGACAAAGCCATTTGATTTTCTTGGTAAATTCTCCCCCTCAAAATGTGCATAGGATATTTGAAATCATTTTATCACATAGAGGAAAGAGATCTTTTGAAATACAACCACGATTACCAAATATTTAGAAACCACTTAACACACAATCAAGGTACCTTATGTTAAAACATGGAAATCTTTGTACCTTGAAAGTTTGTATTTGTTTTGAAATGCTCCCCTTAATATATGCTCGAGATTCGAAAAGAGTTTAGCACATATTAGAGAGCGTTATGCACTTTGAGACAAAATGGTCATCTTTTATCATCTTTCATATTTATATCACATTTTCTCCCCCGATCAAAAATTTCAAATCCTTTGAGATTTTGGATCTCAAGTGATTTAAATATGTATGAAACAAAACATTTGTTGGAGAAAAATGTGTCCGGTTTTATATGATCTGAAGTGGACAACACTGAAGTTCCCTTTTTAGATAAAAGGGAAACCACAATACATAACCTAACACTATTACATACATTATAGTTGTTCATAGTACATACACCCCATTTTACACATCAAAAGTACAAAACAGAAACAACTTCCGGAGGATGTCTTCATTCAGTTCTTTGAAGCAGTTTGTAATGACCTTCACGAAGTCTACCACCCACAAAACTTTCAAGGCTGCGATAAATCATTCTAGTCTTTAATCTTCGTCCGATTGCAGCAATGAAATCTTCACACATCTTCAAGTCCTGTTCAGACCAGAATCTAGTTTTGTTCCACGGCTTCATGTCAATCTTGATTTCCTTCACTCTTGAGTTCAATTCTTGTTCAACCATCCTGAGTGTACCATCACTGAACTTGTATAGCTCGCATAGCCTCATTAGCATTCTTGTCCCGTATCTGTCGGTAAAGATGATGGCTCTAGGAGTGTCAATCACTTTATATTCGTGGTGAAATTCAAGACCTGAGGCTTCCCATTGCGGTCTTGTTAGGTTGACGCAGGTCTGATAGCTTTCCATTCCTAGCTGAAAATCCTCAACCCTTTTTGAATGACCAAGCCCTCGATCCGAGATTGACAAAAGAATGAGAGAGCCTTCTTCTCACGAACCGGAAGGTGGTCAAGGTGTCCTTGTAGGTTCGAAGGTAGAGATCTTCAAAGTCATTTGGCATCAAGTGTTTGAAGTCGTTCTCTTCAATAACATACTCTTTCAAATCTGCTCTTCGAAGAACAATCTTCTTCAAGTAATCATAGCCATAGATTGAGAAGATCTCTATATTGATGACACTTAGAATGCGAAGCTTGGATCGAACAGCTTTACGACTCTTGTTAGCACTATGTCGGTCAATGTAGAATTTCTTCTTCTTGAACCACCAATGAGAAATGCCATATGAGGCAGCAATGTCATACTTTTGTTCTTTGTCAGCCCATAATTGATCCGGTACCATCTGTTCAAGACCCTGATCAGTGTAGGTAGCAGCTTTCATCTTCGAAATCGATAAGGCTGGTCTTCTTTCAGAAGTTTGAGCACATAGATATTCCAGGTCATGGTTGAAAAAGAACTCTGATTGAATGGTCATTTTTCTGGGTTCACCACCGAGAGGAAGAGGCATATTCACATTGAAACGATCGATCGCTCACCGACTTGATCACTCAAACATCTTATGACATTCTTCCATCCGGTATTGAGGTGATTGGCATCCGAGTGAAAAACCTTGACAATTTCAAAAGCTTGTCCTTCAAGATCCTTTGGAGTAATGGACGAGATTCCTTCATTCACAAAACCACTTTATAAAGCGCCCATATCTCTGTGATGTGAAGAAGAGTCTTTACTGGGGCTTCATAGTTGGCAGTTATTGTTGAAGCCCAGTTGTTGTCAGGGATCATTGTGTCAGACTCTGGAATGGACCATGAAGGTTCTGGAGTTTGAGGCCTCTCTTCGGTGAGCCAGCTTTGAATTGTGTCTTTTGAAGGTGCAACTCTAGTGGTATTAGAGCGTTCACCTGACACGTATGCATCAAACCAATCATCTTCAGATGGCATGGGGATATGTTTGGTGGATGCATCATCATCATCGGATTCTGACTCTGCCATGACATGCGATTCTTCATGAAGCACCTGGTCTTCTGGTATAGTGGAGAATGTGGGTGTAAACCTTGAATCAACTGTTGTCCAAGCTGCAGATTTCTTATGAATTCCCTGATCTCCGGATGGACTAGATTGATTGGAAGGTTTTGGTGGTGATGATGGTGGTTGTGGTGGAGGTGTAGAGGTTGTATTAGAAGATCCACCAGCCCCAGAAGTTCCAGCTCCTCTAGTTGGAGGTGAAGGAGGTGGTGGTGGCTTGGGGCCTCCAGACTTATCCTTTGATTTCATCGAACAAGTCTTTCTTTTCTTCTTATCTTCCCTTTCACGTACATCCTCTACAAACTGCTGATAATTATCAAGCCTCATCGATTCCTCGAGTGCTTCGTATAATTTCTTATGCGTATTGTCGGATGCTCTCTCGCTTCATACATTCTTTTCGAGGCGATCTCATGTCGAGATCGGCAAGTCTTTGAATCATTTGAAGTAATGGAGCCTTCATTGCCCATTCAACCGCATCTTTAATATCCGCTTCTATTGCCTTTGTTACAATCTCATTGAGGTTAAGATTCTCCGACTTTTGACACGACTATCAAGATTATTGACGGCGATAGGAAAGTGCTTCTCAATAGTCGCAATACGTGTCATAGCCTCTTCGAGCAATTGCTCAGTCGTTTTGACAAGAGGAGGTGAGGCAGGAGGTGGTGAGGCAGGAGGAGTGATGGTTTCACTGATGGTGACAACTTTTGATGGATCATTAGCGGGTTTGGGTGGTGGAAGTACGGTTGTATGAGACGGTGCTGACATAGGAGGGATGGTTGAAGTGTCTTGCTGTATGTCGACGGTAAACATGGACTCTACTTCCTCTTTCTCATTACCTTGCTTAAGAGTCTCGATGTAATCGAGGGTTTGTCATTTATAAACCGATCACGAAAGAGAAGTTTGTATCTAGATTCTTCAATGAGGATAGAGAATCAAGAGACATGATAGGTTCCTCCATATGCCCGGTTTCATCGGATCTCGACTCAAGGTTCTCCTGTAAGTCTTTTCGCAACTCTTCATCATCATTTTGATCGATTGGGTATCACTTGATGCATGAGTTTCTTCTTGTGCTTCGGATACCTCCTTTTCCAATCCAGATTGTTCTTGAGTGAAGATGATTCAACACTTCTTTTCTTGACTCAAATTGAGTGGTAGTTCTTGATGGTGAAGAGGAGAAGGTCAAGCATGTGAGTGGCTTGTTCGGCATCTACACCAACAATCCCTTTCCCTTTGTCTTGTGTGATTGGAGTTGTTTGGCGTGGCTCGGTTCAGTTCTCTTAACACGACACCTCCAACCTGGTGGTCTCATGTTTAGGCTTTCTGTGCTTTGTTTAATTCCTTCGCAAATTAGCCTCGTCTTCATCAACCAATTGACTGTCACCCTTTGGTGTCTCGGTTCCCCAACAATTTCCTTTTCCGCATCATTCTTTCTCTTTTCGCTTCTTTGAAGAAGTGTCGATAGGATGTGATATGTCACGTCTCTTCTTGGGAAGGGCGCATATGAGGACTTTGTCTTTGGAAGTGGGCTTTGTAGCTTTGGGTTGGGATGGAATGGGAGAGTCCTCAACATTGGGTCTGGATGCCCTTTTCTTGTATAATTTGAAGTGATCAGTCTTCTTAATATCGTCTGTGAGAAGAATATCAAGAATGGGCAATCCAAAGATTTCCTTATTGACACCTCTCGCAATGTATTTGAGATTACCCAGAACAAATTCATCCTTAGCATTATGGAGGATTGATTCACTCACGGGATTGAAGTTATGAGTGCATTGCAAGTCTTGGATAACAAGCTTGAGAATCGATGCTAGGAATCACAAGTTTGTGTACTTTCTTTCTTCCTTGAGCTTGATTCTGAACGTTTGTTCTATCGGTGATAAATGTGTTCATTGACAACGAGAATTCTTCCCAAATACGTTCCGAGACATTAATGTTCACCCCATTGACGAGACCCCATAGGATTTGCAGAATAGGTATCCTTACTTTATCGAACCACGAGGTTTTGCGGATAAGCATAAGTTGAGAATGGTAGTTATGGCTCTCGGGGTTGATACATGTGTCCGATGATGATATCTCAAGCCCTTGATATGCCAACTTGATAACCCAAACCAATCGGAAAGACTATTAGCTCTTCCGCACTAGGTGGAGGGCGGATCGTATGGTGGGGTCACGGTGTGATTCCTAGGGCCTTCTTGAGAATGTCGATGTGATTTCAAATTCCTTATCATCAAGCTTGCGAGGAATAAGTGGCGGAGATCTTGTTCCATGTGAGGGTGTTCCAAAATTGTTGTAGGTAAATGGAAGGGATAGTGCATTGCTTGGTCATGGCACTGAAGAAATTAGTGTTTTTAAGAATATCAATTGCCACTTTGAAGATAGGATTTTGTTGAATCCTTTCCATGTCCACATAACAGTTACTTTTCCCAATCTCTACCCATTTGTCTACTGGAAGAATTTCATTGTCTGTAAGAATTGTGGGTGGAGCAGAGGTAGCAAGGTTCTCAGATGAGGTAGTGTTTGCCATTGATGATCTAAAGATACATACATACAACAACAATGATTGATAGCATGTTAGTTTAGATGTGGTTAGTTAAAGCAAATTTTAAGGCAATTTCATGACAAAACACTATGAGTAGCACCCATGATAGATTACAGATAAGTAGATTGACTTGCATAGGAAGTAGATTAAGTAACTTTTGTAATTTTCAAAGTAACAAATCATGTTGACAAAGTTTTTCAAGACACAAGTTGATTTGAGTCAAAAATGTGAAGAGCAAAGTTGCTATAATAGGATTTCATGAGACAAGTTGCTATTACGGAAGTGTTATAATAGATTTCTTAAACAAGTTGTTAATTCAGGTTGCTGCAAGAGGAACCAGATACAAATTGCTTAGACAATAATGTTATAGCAAGTCGCTAAGAGCAATTTGTCAATACAAATCGCTACAAGTAATCCTGAACCAAGTCGCTAGCATGAAATACTTACAACAAGTCGCTTTACACATTTTGACAAAATCAAGTTGCTACATGAAAATTATTAACAAGTCGCCATGGCAAGTCGCTAACTTGTCAAAACAAGTCGCTATAAGAAAAATACATAGCAAGTCGCCTTAATGAAAACATTTAAGTATGTCGCTAACTTGTAAAGACAAGTCGCCATCAATATAAACAAGACCAAGTCGCTACAAATGAAATCACTAAGTCGCTAACTTGTAAGGACAAGTTGCTATCAAAAGAAACAAGGCCAAGTCGCTACACATCAAATCACTAAGTCGCTAGCAACAACGCTATACTGAATCTATGAACCAACTCGCTATGAAGAACACTGGTAAGTCGCTACCAAGAACAAAGCTTATCATACGCATTTTACCACAATCCAATCAATATAGACACACAATCAAACCGCTATAATGAACGCGTACAATCAATCCAAAAACACAATCAATTTCAGAAACACAACCCAAATCGAACCACATACAAATGATACAGCAAGTCGCTCACAAACCCATTAATACATACAAATATGCAAGATTACATCTATCCTAGTGAACCCAAACAACACCTTAATCCATTAACATATATATCAAGTGTTTCATTCAACGAGTCCATTAACAAACCTAGATGAGGGGAGCAAATGTCGAGGATCAAGTGTACGATGGAATCATTAAGGAAAGCGAGTTAGGGGATGCATATAATTCACATGATTTGAGACAAGAATGATTAACATAAACTTTACCACAATCAAATCGCTAGCAAGAAGTCACGAGAGAGAAAATAATCTTTTGAGAGTTTTTGAAAATATGTAAGTGTGAGACAAGTCGCTGGGGATAAGAGCGATTTTTAGGTTTACCAAGTTAACACATTCATCCTTGTACTTGTGCAAAATAAGCAACTCGCTAGTAAAGATAAAGGACAAGTCTCTACCACTTAGAAAAGCCAAGTCGCTAACCCCGATTGAAGCAAGTCGCTATCTATCAAGTCGCTATCTATCAAATTTTGTATTGTTAACACTTTCGGTCCTTGAACTTATCGGATAGTCATGCAAATACAATATCTAAAACATGTAGAATAATATGACAAGTACCCAAAATGACATATCATAGATAAGCAATCTAGCACAGAGGACATAACGAAGCAAGACTTAAACATGCATCAAGACACAATACATATCAAACAATGGTGCAGAGAGAAACAGAGATAACGAGATAACTTGAAATATTCTCCCCCTCAATCAATGTCACCAATGAACATTGATTGAATTCTAACCCCCCGTTATAAAACTAGATAATATCTTTTGTTCGAACTTCATCTATGGACCCGTGTCATTATTGAATGACATTTCTAGAACCGTAGATGTTATCGATTACAAGAGATACACCTTTTATCAGATTGAGGGTAAAGAAGAAAAAAAATGATTTAATTAAGAAAAAAAATGATTTTTTTTAAACTAATTTGTACACAGATTCATGAGAACGAGTCCTGATTCAAGACGAATAGGAGTCAAATTACAAGGTACATCAATTCTGACAAGCTACCATTCCTGATTGAGCAATCTTCATTTCTGATGGAAACCAAGTCATGATGTTCATGATTGAATTGAGCATTGTACCTGAAAAAGACTGAGAACACTTTGCACTAGAGGCACATGTAGTATTGCAAATAGATGAGTTAGTGACCTGAGTGACCTCACTATTGGATGTTGCAGTTTGATCTAGGAGTGTCATTAATAGAAATCCTTTAGGTTCAATATTCTTGAAGAGTTTTCTGTGGGCATCCACTTAAGGTAAGATCTAGGTATGTAAGTCCGTTTGGATCCTGAAAACTGAAATAATCTACCAGTGGGAATCCATTTGAAACAACTGCTAGTAGATTTGGATGTAGGCACTTCCCTGTTTTGAATATTGGTCCTTTTGTAATTAGTTTGTTTCTTAGGGGATTGATCAGCCATTTGATGCTTCTTATGAGAACTAGATGAACTCCTAGTATTCATGATTTTAGGACTTTGAACCTTAAACTTGGGTTTGATATTCATCATATCGGAATGAAATAGTGAAGTGACTGGTTTTGACAAAACAATATTCGCATCAACTTGGGAGGCAAGCTTAGATTTCGATGGCTTATATCTTTCAGTTCTAAAAGCATTGGGCTGCCTAACTACAGTACGTTTTGAGTTGTTCAGTACAATTGGCTTTCCCAAGGTTGATGGTTTTGCAAACTTAGTGTTCACCCTATTTCCAATAGATTTCCTAAGCTCATTTTTTAAGGCAACAATAGTGAAGCTCTTATCCTGAATTTGGGCTTTGAGGGCATCAATGTCAGCCAAGAAGGAATTAGTTTGATCTATCAACTTGGAATTGTTCTCTAATAAGTTCTTTCTTAAGGACTCATTTTCCCTTAATAGGTTGGACACACACAGAGCCAATTCATCATTCCTAGATTTAAGCGTATCACTCACCTCATGGTTAGGATTGTTCATCCCTATATTACATTTCTTATGCAGATCTGAGAGTTCTAATTTCAGATTGCATATTGTTGAATCTTTGTCCTGAATCTGGGTTTTTAAGTGGTTAATTTCAAAAAATTCTCGAAATTCTGGGAATTCCGGATTTATGCTGGTGTTTGTAGTAAGAAAACTTTCTTCTCTTTGTTGTATTGCAATTTCCAAGGAAATGCAATGTTTTTCAAGAATTGAGTATTTGTTTGAAAGTTCATCATAAACCCCTTTTTCAACCATGTCATTTGTTTTGAAGATTTTAGATTCAGGCTTAACCAAGAAACATTTATCAATATCATGATCAGAGTTAGGATAAAATTGATCAGGTACATTAGTGGATGCATTATGTTGATCAGTTAAGGGTACCTCATCACATAACTCCGGATCATTTGCTGGGATGGCATCTGTATTCTCCTCATTCATAACAGGAGGTACTGAAATGCAATCTGTTTCAAGCTTTTCTGACTCTGAGCCTTTGTATTGATGACAATCGGTTTTATCATCCTTTGTTGTATCGATATATCGCATTCAACATCATCTGTTCTTTCAACTGATCCATTACCCGATTTATCACAACTTTCACTTAATTTAATCGACACCCATTCAACACATTCAACTGAACATTCTCTTGAGCGAGCTTCCCTAATGTACATTTCCACATTATCCATAAGTTGGATAAATGTGTTGATGTACTCATGGATTTCCATTCCAGATGTTTCTTGAATGAAATTCCATCACGTGTTGATCAAAGTCATGGAATATTCCCCATTGATAAATGGCTGAAATTGGTTGTAGATTACTTGAAGTGCAGCATTCGAGTCTTCCATTAATACCTTCTTTTTGGTAATTTGAAGCTTCAGTTGTTCTAAGTTCAGCAACACAGTTCTTGTCAATGTGGATAAGTCCTGACGGAAAAGAGCACTGCATGTTCGATCCCTAGTTGTGGATAACAGTTGTGTGAGGTGCTGATGAAGTAGTTGAAAGGACTCAATGTTGCATTCCATTTGCCTTGCATCATGTGTCATTAATAAGTGTGATTCAGTGAAATTTGACTCAGAATGTGAAGGGTTTTGATCATAATTTGCTGAATCAATCATGTTTAAACATTCTGAATAGCAGACAGTTTCATTGTTTTGTGCGGTATCATAGAGTTCAAGTACTTTGGAGATTAAGGGGTCAGTGATGTATGTCATTGTGTTGATGGATATTAGATATGAGTAACTTGCATCAATTCACCAAGTTGCTATAAAGACAAGTCGCTAATAGAACAACTCGCCAAGAACAATAAAACCAAGTCGCTATAATCCTTGAACCAAGTCGCTAAGTAGCAACTCGCTAAACCTCAAGTCGCTGTGAATCAAGTCGCTAAGCACAAGTCGCTAAAACCCAAGTCGCTGAACACAAGTCGCTAACGAACCAAATCGCTAAGCATACAAGTCGCTAAAGAGCAACTCGCTAAGTATCCAAGTCGCTAAGATCAAGTCACGAGAACAATAAGTACAAGTCGCTAGAAATAATTAAAGCAAGTCGCTAACCCCACCAAGTCGCTAGCCAGTAGTGGAGAATCCACTAACTTGTCTTGTTTGTCGGCTTGTCTCAATAGACAAGTCGCTAAGCTCAAGTCGCTATGACTAACACTACAACTCGCTAGAAATTATCAAGCAAGTCGCTACGAAGAAATTCACAACGAGACTCAAGTCGCTACCATGAAAACTTCAAAAACACACTTTTCAATCCAAAACAAGCTCAACCACAGTGATTCAAGCTTTCCAAATCCAAACCCAAGCACTTACAATGATTCTAAACACAAAAGTACACTTAAAATTCAAACTTTAACACAAGAATTGATCCAAATGATGCAAAAACCACTAAACTTTCTCAAACTCAAAAACCATCTAAAACCACTAGAAATCCAAGGATAAGTAAGAGAGATGATCAAACCATGGCTCTGATACCATTTGTAACACATTGGATTTCACAAACACACAAGCAATCACAAATATGGGCGTATAATTATATGGTTTTAGAGAGAAAGTGGGATATTCTAGTAAGAGAAACTCATGGAAGGTTAGATTCCAAATGAACATCCAACCTCTCCTTGTGGGGAGAGGGCTATTTATACAAAGTAATACGCCTCCTACGGCCGTGGATCGAGCATACAATGGGTAAAGACCCGTCCTTCCTCCACGGTGTTGCACTAGACTAAAAAGGTTTTAAAATGTACCTTTTGAGGGTCGTTTAAGCCCTTATTTGATCACTTTTGTATCCGTTATTACTTAATATCGTTCCTTTTCACTTTTAGGTCTCTTGAAGGCAAATTGTCTGTAATAGCACTTATTTGGACGAAAAGGCGTGGATATCTGAAGAAAATGGCCAAAGTCAAGAATCCGGACATTCAATCTTTGAAGTACAAGGTGACGGCGTCATCGCTAAGCTGCGACACCGTCGGAGCATTTTGTGACGGACGAAGTCAAATTTCTTATTTTCAAGTGACGGTGTCGCTTTAAAAGAGTAGGCCGTCGCAACTCGAGACGACCTAGATTTGATCCGACGGCGTCATAAGTCAAGAGGACGGCGTCACAAGCACAAGGTGACGTCGTCGCAAGACTAACGTGGCCAAGACGAAACCCTAATGACGGCGACCCGGCGTCACAAAACATAAGGTGACGCCGTCGCATATGTAATCTTATACATAGAATCCGAATTTTCAAGATTTGTGTGTAGTCTTTTGGAGTAAAACCTAAACCGAACCAAGGCTGTCTTGTACAAGATTTTAGGGTTCCAAACCTATCTTACATCAAGATAAGTGTTTTACTTCATTAATTCAATTATGTCTTTGATTATTTGTGTGTATGCTTGCATGTTCTCCATGTCCGGCTAATTTACTTATGTGTTTGCTTAGGGAATATGAAACTTAATTATTAAATATTGATTGGTTGTCTTTTATCTTAATTGATTAATGATCTAGTAATGCGATAGGTCATTCGTTGTGTAATTAATGCTTGATTAATCTTTGTGAGCCTTAGGCTATAGCACCTAGAGCGGTTGTAGGCTAAACCATCCAAAGAGGCCTTAGAGTTAGAGTTTATATTCCCTAGTGGGTTTTGTAGACGAGACCCTTTGGTAAGTTCAAAGAGTTAGGGATAAACGCATACCCTACAACTTTAGACACACAACGCGATTAAGAATAAGGACGTGACAATTCAACCATCAATAGGAGATAATTAAGGAGTAATAAAACCTAAGTGAACACATTTTTAAACTATCATACGAGCACACAATAATTAGACATAGACTACACACACCTTAGATTAGATATTTAGAGAATTAGAGTAATCGGTAGAAATACCAACCCCCAAATCCAAACCCCGAGATTCGTACCTTTCCATTTCCTAAAAAAACATAAAAAAGATAAAAAATAATCTTCCTCAACCCCCAACCTTAGTGTAGTAACTTCTCACTAGCATTCCTATTCCCCAGAGAACGATATCAATACCCGTGGCTTACCCTAATACTACACTACAATGATTAGGTTCATCGCCTAGGTGTTATAAAACTTGCTCGAAGAAAAGGAAGTTCCTTTGACCCCGAACGACGCGTGTAGCGTTATCAAGTTTTGGCGCCACGGGAATAGAATAGCTAGTTAGTAGTCCACCTCGTTTAGGTTTTTCGCTTGATTCCTATCATGTAAAATTTTCTCATTTTTAGCTTCCTCGTAGTCTATCCCCCATCTTTGTGACCTTTGTTCGTAACACCATTACTTTTCATCATGGAAGGTGATAACCACCCACCATTCATCAACCCACCACCAATTGACCCGCCAAGAGCCCGTATTCTTAGTGAATACTCGAGACCAAGCCACCTAGGCTACATGAACGCCATTGAACTTCCCGACCAAGCCCAAACTACGGCCTGCGATCCGACACCATTCGGTTGGTGCAAAATGGATGTGCATTCCATGGACTTCGTTCAAGATCCAAATCGACATCTAAAGGATTTCTTAAAATTGTCGATTCCATCGACCTTGATGCTACTACTCGGGAGACCACGCTGCGTCTCTTCCAATTTTCTCTACGGGACCAAGCTAGTAATTGGCTTGAGCGACTTCCACGGCTCCATCTCAAGTTGGGATGATCTCACCTCTCGCTTCCTTGCTCGTTTTTCCACGGGAGAACCACTAAACTTAGAATGACATCTTGATGTTCCAACAACATCAAGGTGAATCTCTCTGAAGCATGGACTCGATTCAAGGACTTACTTCATAAAGTCCCTCATCACGGCATTGATCTTTGGCTCCAAGTCCAAATCTTTTATGATCATGTCAACTTCCCACTAAGCGATCCATTGACCAAGCGGCGGTGGAAAACTTAGTGATCTCACCGCGGAAGAATCATGGGGTATAATAGAGGACCTTGCTCTCTATGACAACGAAGTTGGAATGACCCCGTGAGTTGCCCAAAACCGTTAAGGCAATCTCCTTGCCTCCCATTGACTCACAATCTTCCCCATAGGATGATCGAACTTGAAGATCAAGTTAAATTCCTAATGAGTTCCTACGAAAACCCTAAGTCTTCACGCTATGTGAACAAAGTTTCTTCCTCGAGTGAGCCGTTTTATGATCCTCATAACACGCGCACTTGTACCCGATCCCCCGAACATGCTTTCGTTGACTACGCATCCTCGCGTATTAATAGAACGGGAGGAAGATTCCCCACGATACCCGGACCTAGGAATTTCAATGAAACCCGAGAAGCATGGAAGGGCAAGCCCGACTTCTATTGGGGACAAACCAAAGAATTCACTTCCAATGATTTTTCATGGGCCCCACCTCACGGTCCTAACCAACAAAACATCGAGGGGATGTTGCAAAACCTAGTTGCATCCCAAGAAGCCCAAATAGCTAAACTCTCGGACCGCTTTAACCAACAACAAGCCGAAATGGATAGGAAGATAGATAACCTTTTGAAAGCCATGACCAATAGTGATAGGAAGGTTAATGCTATCTCAACCCCCAAGCCTTCCAGTGTAGAGATTAAGGACCCAAGTAAGTTAGCTAAGCACGTTCAATTCGTCAACACCATCACCTTAGTAGAACCCAATGGAACAAATGACGAAGAGGACCATACACTTGAGGTTAGTAAACCACCGACGAATGAAACAACCGAGAAAATAGATGAAGTAGATACTGATTATTTCAATAAGTTTCCTACGGAAGAAGAACTATCTCGCCACCCTCACTTAGTGCGTGACCTCCATCACATGTATGTTAGGAAAAGCCCTAGAATCAAGTTTGGGAACCCTTGGAATCTTAACATACCATGTTGCATAGGACACCTTTTTGTGGCAAAGGCCTACATTGATCGCAAATCCCCAATCAACATAATGACTAGCACCTACTACAATTGGGTAGTGAAGAAGCCTATTCCAACTAGGCAAGACCCAGATGATCCTAGTGTTAGTTGCAATTTTCTTGGTAGAGTTAAGGGATTGCCTGTTTATGTAGGTAGTTTCACGTTTCCTACGGACTTCATAGTTGTGGATGATATTAGCACGGCCATAGATCCTAGCTTGTCCCACGTTATTCTAGGAAAACCTTTCATAGAAAGCACCGGGATGCCGTTTAAGATGAGACCGATAACATAGCTTACCAAATGCCGTTTAAGATTGAGAAGTTTTCATCACTCTCTAATGATGAAAAGGAACTTAAACTATCGGTCTATTATAGGAATGAGGAGGATAAAGAAAAAGGAGTAGATTATGTTATGGCTAAGATCTTCGGATTCTATAAGGATTGCTTGAACCTAGGACCGAAATATAGGACCGATTGGGGAGAGGATGAACTCTTAGAGAAGTGCATCATAGGGCACTTCTACAACATGGAATCCCCCAATAAAGACTGTCATGAGAAAGAACATGGCGGTAATGAAGTCACGTAAGGGCACGACTACTAGTCTAGCTACAAGACTCTTAAATAAAGAAAAGCGCTTCGTGGGAGGCAACCCATGCTTAATTATTTGCTTGTTAGTGTCGTATATCTTTTATTGATTGTTTATTCTCATGTTTAAATTTGTAAACATGCTTTATTTTGTTTTAACCTCGTCTTGATTGCATATAAAGGTATCTTACTACTTAATAATGCATTTGGGACTTGCTTAAAAAAGAAGTCTTAAAAAGTGTAAGCCAACACACTTGCTAATATAAGGAAGTCTCACATTGTAATATAAGTCAACACTTATAGTAATCTTCCATAACACGTTTCATGAATATAAATAAGTAACAGTTCAATCTTGAACATAACAATTGCAACAAAATAAATATCCCAATAATATTGACTGCTACAAATCTGGTTATTGAGTTACTGCTACATAATGAAAAAGGCTACAAATTAGGAATTCAACTTCTAAAATCAAGCCCTCCAATATTGCTAATACCACTATAAAAACATACCACATGATCATAGTTTTTGTAAAGTACGATATCAACTTCTGCAAAAATCATGGACAACCAAACTGCACTTCAAAATGACTCAGTTGTTGAGCATAATCTTGAAGTAACATTGGTACTCTCATCTCTGTCCCTGCATCCCACTGTTGAGATTCCGCATGAACAACTCATATCAGGCCTTTTGTCATCTTTGACGCTTTCTCCACCCACTGAACCTCCACTTCTTCATCCAATTCCAGCCCCTCAACCTATTCCAGCCCTTCTTCCAGCCCCTCCTCTTCCAGCCCCTTTTCAAGCCCCTCTTCCAGCTCCTCTTCCAGCCCCTCAACCAGCCCCTCTTCCAGTGATAATTGAAGTTCAGCATCAAAGAAATCCAGCTCTCGAGGTATCTTACTTACCTTTGGCAGTCTTTATATTTCCTTAAGAAGCATTTAACATACCTGTTCAATAAAACAACATTACTAATTACTAATTATTTGTTTTATATTTCAGATGAGGAAGAAGCGTCAAAGGTTCATAAACTTAATACACTAGAAATGGGACGCAGTCATTACTATTGATGATGAGGAAGAAACTCCGCCCGAGGCTTCCTCAACAAGGAATGTGAAGCGCAGAAGAAAAAATCCAGTTTCAATCTTTGGTAATAAACGGGTTACTTGTTTTGGACACGATAACAATGAATGGATTTAACAAATTTGAACTATTTGGGATTTTGTTGTTTCGATTTGGCCTCTATGCATATTATTCTTTCATATAGTCACACGTTTTAATATGACATTCTTCATGTCAAAAGTAAACAATAAGAAGTTACATCTAGATTGAGCAGAACATACCTATTGTGGATATACCATGTGCTTGAAAGAAACGTAGCTGCCTTTGCTGATGTCTCATCTCGACCTTAACTTGAAATCCTATGTTACTTGTTCAACGATATACTGTCACACCAAATACAAAGAGTGTCTGCTGAATTGGCAATGTCTTTGTTTTTTTCTCTGTTTTTAGCTTTATGAAGGGACTGTTTCTTTTCCATTATAATTTGTTGTAGCTGCCTTTGCTGATGTCTCATCTCGACCTTAACTTGAAATCCTATGTTACTTGTTCAACGATATACTGTCACACCAAATACAAAGAGTGTCTGCTGAATTGGCAATGTCTTTGTTTTTTTCTCTGTTTTTAGCTTTATGAAGGGACTGTTTCTTTTCCTTTATCATTTGTTGTAGTTCATATACATCCTTTGTGATACGGTCAATTGGTTGTATAAAAGAGAAATCTTCATCAATGTCAGAATCATTCTGGAAGCAAACAGACCCGTTAGTCAGATAAACAAAACAATAAAGTATCACAAACAAGAAAACTAATAAGATAGTGTGATGCTTACACAAGTTAAGTTTGCTTCAAGCTCAAGATATGAATTCCTTCTCGCACAAATGTAACAAGAGCACCGTGTGGAACTACATTTCCATCTATTGTACTTTTATTCGGTGCGACCTCATAACCTAATGTGAAGGCGATGCGTGAAACCCGAAATAAACTACGGAGTTATTATTAATATTCAAAACGATTCTATAATATAAAAGGCCAAGCTACAAATGTCAATAGAATTTATGATACATGTGTTAAAGTTGGTTTAAATTTTGGACTGTCAAATAAACTACTCTATTATAAAGCATCTAACGTTCAGTAAACTTATAGCAGTGGTTAAACTTGTATAAAATAAAAATAAAATAATTATAAATCAAATATATATACAGATATGTTGTTACTTGAAGCCATAAAAAAACAAGGTAACAGATATATATGCTAAAATTATGGCATGAAGTATGGTTATCAATGCTTTTGATACATGTGCTATTTATATGGCTTATATTTGGCCTGTCAACTTTACTACTACATAAAAAATACATATCTCACCAAACTATTTGAAATCTCATACCCTGTCTCATACCCTGACTTTGAAGGAATCAATAGTTTAGAACCAGTACGGTACACTCTAACCATTATGCTATATTGACATTATTCTTTGCTTTATGCTTATATCTGTATATTTCATTTTATTTTCACAAAATTGCAAATGCTTGATATGCTGGATGGAATATATGATCATTAACTAACATCCTAATCAAATCACACGTTTCATCTTAGGTCGATTAATGTTTACCAAAATGCAAAATGACCTCATCTAAAACTAACATCCATATATAAAGGAACCGAAAAATAAATTTACCTTACATTTTACGAGCCAATACGTCACATGTTTGCTACTTCTTCGATTTTCTTCTCGGTCTCACAATAAAACCCGATGCTAAATCTCCTGCGAATATAAACAACATAAAATAAATTAAGAACCAACAACAATAGTAACGTGATTTTTGTGGATTTGATTATTGTACTCTATCTAATCACGAATCAGTAGCTATGTTTCATATCAAAACATAATCATATACATTTCTATCTGTATATATTGTAGCCATCAAATGACGACCGATGATGAAAATGCAAATGATGTTGGTAACCAAAGCAATGATGAAAATGAAAATGCAATGTGCATGATGAAAATGAAAATGCAAATGACGACTGATGAATCCCTCTATCTCCATCTGAAGCCGACATGTTTCCTTTCAAGTTGAAAAGAAAACAATTTCCAGTTCGGCTAAGCTTTGCTATGACAAATATACTTCCTTTATATACACAACACTCCAAACATTAACCAAAAGTGACATGAAACTAGGCTCTTTGCACATTAATTAGTCATGCCAATATATACATTTTACACCGATTATGGGACGTACTCATAAATTGGTCATTGATAGAGTATTTTTCATCTAAACACAAATTATCCTTCTTCCTTATCATCGCATGAACCAAGACCACGCCTAATTGACTTTTACATCAAACAAATACACATATTCCTACTACCGCAGATAACCTGGTTCAAACATTCAACTAATCTTATAAAACATAATCATAGCAGCCACATAGCTAATTCAAAACCGCTAAAACAATTTTTCATACTTTAATTGACCAATAAGCAATCAATTATTATTATATGCATATCAACAGACATAAGCCTTACCAAATTGAAAACTTAATTTATAACTAAAGACAAGCCCTAACAAGTTGAAAACGTAAATTAAACATAAAGAAAAATACAAAAATAAGTATGATGTCCTTACCTCAACATATCAAATATAACACTTGAATCAAGAAGAACTGAAAATCAGAAAGCTTGTGTGTTGACTTTGTTGTTCTTCGTCTAGAACGTCGGTGTAATTTATGGTTTGTGTAGATCAATACTCTTCATTTTGAATCCTCGATTCATATTTATGTAGATCAATAACGTTTGGATAAGGTTGAATATGAATTGTAAGATACCCACAAAATGTTCAGAGTTAAAACGTTTGGATGAGTGTTGTTGATAATGAACATGAATTTGTTGTTAAACTTGTATGATGACACATATGAGTTTTTAGCCAAGTAGTGGTCTTTTTAAAAAGTATTTGCCAAGTAGATGTATTAAAATGTTTTAAAAGTCGGGTTTTTAATCGATCCGGTCGAGTTATTGGGTACTGGTTCGACCGCCGGATTAACCCGGTTTTTATTTAATATTATATATTTTTTTCGACCGGTAACCGCCGTGTTAACCCGATTTTTATATAAAAATTTTGAAAAAAAAACAAACCCGGCCGGGTTTCAAGACCCGGGTTGACCCTCTCTATACTGTGTATCTCTACTACTTTAAATATAAAAAAGCTAATTTGTGAATTCTGTATATACATGATTTACATTGATAATTCATATTAATAGTTGACATTTTTTGTCTATGTACATTACATTTTACTTTGTATTGATGTCTATTATAAATTTGTGTCTTAAAGATGTTACTTATGCTACTCTCTTTAATTTGAACCTTTTGATTATTTGAATGTGAAATAGTTTGCATTGTTATAGTTTATAGATATTTTAATAAAACTTTGTCGTTATTTCATAAGGTTATTGTTTGATAAACATATAAATGAACAACATTTGCTCGCCACAACATTTAGTTAACGGGTACCCGCCGCCGCATTGCGCGGGTACCCTGCTAGTTTTACATAAAGGATAAGTGTAGGGAGGATTACACACGTTTTCAAAAGAAACGTAAACATGAGAATAGCAATTCATTAAAAGATATATATGTGTGTTTGTTCGAGTCAAATGCTTGTATCGAGTCATAATGGATGTTTTGCGTAAATTTTCCAGATTCTAAAGATGTAAATTTTCCGAAATTTTTCCGGAAAATCGCACGCTTTTTGTCGGGATAACTGACGCGTCGAGATTACAACATGACGGCATCGGAAGGAGTAAAACAACATTACTTTTTTCTCGTTTTACGAGCTACTTATAAATTTTGGAATTTTCGGTCTTAATTTTCCGAAATTCGTAAACATCCATTCCACAAGCATTATATCTTAGTTTAGTAGAGTCTTATATATATTATTACCACGATTTTACGCGAAGGTTTCGTTTGTTTTCTTCGAATGTGCAAGTTTTATTCATCAAGAAGAAGAAACAAAAGATTGGAAGGAGCTTTTCAAGCATATATTTTCTTGGAAAGGATTTAACCACCACTTTACACGGATCCTACCGAGCTAATCGTGGAGTACTAGTTTCTTTCGCTTTTAATTACCTTCCATTATCATAACTTTGATACTTTCGGGAACATTGGGGACAATGTTCGGTTTAAGTGTAGGAGGGAAAATAAACGGAACTTTGAAACTATGCTTATCCTTGACTATTTGCTTTGTCCAATTGCATTTGTGTAATAAACCATGAGAAAATGTCGGTTAGGGTAATTTTGGCACAAAATTTAAAATTTTTCATGACATATAGGAGTGGACCATTAGTCTTAACAAAAGCGCCTCACGGATAGGAAGTTACATGACTAGCACAAAACCCTTTACCACTTAAATTCCACCCAAAATGTGAGGATCACCCTTAGATTAGTAGGAATTAAAGCATTCATATTTAATGCTTAGAGTGTGAACCGGTAGTATATTAGATTCTAGAACTTGTTTTGTGATGCATCCCGAGATCGCTAGTAAGACTACACTTGTGCAGTTAGGAATAACTAAATGATAAGAGGCATTAGGATAACCCTTGTTTGATACCCGTAATATAATTACTTCTTCCACATCGGTTGAGTAATTCCCCCACACCCTTTGCGTTGTACTCATCTTTAGTACACGATACCTCTAGTTAACCCCTCAGAGCCTATCCTTTTCGCGGTTCTCGTGATATTTCGGTTTTCCGAATATCAATGAAGAGCATTGTTTACACCCCACCCCAAAACATACACCCAAATCGCCTTTAGCCTACCACGTATGCACTCACTTTTAGTGCATTATTGTTATCACCCAAACCCTTAGTTCAATTATCTAGTTGCTTGGATGAGTTGCTAAGTCGAGTCATATCCTTTGTACACGCTTTGGGACGATTGGGACTCATGGGAAAAGTTAAAGTTTATGAAATGACCGGAAGGGAACGTTAAATTCCTTATTTGCGTAATAACATACCCTAAGTGTTTTGATCTTTTCAATTCGGGTCAAATTAGTGTTAGAGTAATAAAAACTCAAGTGTAGGGATGTGCCTATAAATCCCTATCATTTTGATGTTACCGTAGAGGATAGTAGAGTAAAAGTGTATGAAAAAAAAAAAATTAGAAAAGAGAAAAAAAAAATAGAGTGTTAAAAAAAAATGGGCTACCATCCTACATCTATCTTTTAAATTTATGTTTGTTTGTTTCATTATCTAGAGTTTAGAGTGTCGAGTCTTGGCTTAGCAACGCCATTCTTCGATGCTTGTAACAAAAGATTTTTGACTTACCACCACTAAATAGCCTATCCCACCAAACCCTTTGTTTCCCTACCGTAAGCCTAACATTACAACCCTTTAAAGACCTCTTTGATAGTCTTTCCTAGGTGCTTACGCCAAAGTGATGGAGGTTTGATCTATTCTCAAGCCTATGGTAATCTATGTACTAGGACCGGTTAATGAGTGTTTATCTTCCATTTCCAACTTGTTATATTTCATATACACCCGAGAGATGTGAGTATCCAAACACCCCATGTGAGGTGCTAGTATGTAATTCCGTGCTTGTTATGACTTTTGCGGGGCTTATATGTGTTGTGGATTGTTTTAAACCAATGCTTCATGACCCCTAACTTATAAATTAATTGGCTAAAGCACATTTGTTTGAGGACAAGCAAATACCAAGTGTAGGGATATTTGATAAGGTTTTAAATGTACCTTTTGAGGGTCGTTTAAGCCCTTATTTGATCACTTTGTATCCGTTATTACTTAATATCGTTCCTTTTCACTTTTTAGGTCCCTTGAAGGCAAATTGTTGTAATGGCACTTATTTGGACGAAAAGGCGCGGATATCTGAAGAAAATGGCCAAAGTCAAGAATCGAGACATTCAAGTCATTGAAGTACAAGGTGACGACATCATCGCTTAACTCATGACGCCGTCGGAGCATTTTGTGACGGGACATAAGTCAAATTTCTTATTTTCAAGTGACGGTGTCAGGCTTTAAAAGAGTAGGCCGTCGCAACTCAGACGACCTAGATTTGATCCAGACGGCGTCATAAGCTAAAGAGGACGGCGTCACAAGCACAAGGTGACATCGTCGCAAGACTAACGTGGCCATAACGAAACCCTAATGATGGCGACCCGACGGCGTCACAAAACATAAGGTGACGCCGTCGCATATGTAATCTTATATATAGAATCCGAATTTTTCAAGATTTGTATGTAGTCTTTTGGAGTAAAACCTAAACCGAACCAAGGCGTCTTGTACAAGATTTTAGGGTTCCAAACCCTATCTTACATCAAGATAAGTGTTTTACTTCATTAATTCAATTATGTCTTTGATTATTTGTGTGTATGTGATGCGTGCAACAAAGTCAAGCTTAATCACTCAAGCTCGCCACTTGTGAATGGCGGATCGTAATCGACTTAAAACCGCTCAAGCACGAATGCAATGAAGATCTCGAGAGTATAGGGTTTCCGGTCGTTATGTCCCAGCGAGCTATGCAATGGATTATCAAACGTAAAGTGATCGAGAAATTTGAACGAAAAAGGAATTTGATAATGATTATAACTACAGAGAAAGCCAACAAATTACAAGGGCTTAAATGCAAATAAAAGGAAATTAAAAAGATAAAAATTATTAAATAAACGCTATCACTATTTGCAAAATGATGTTTTTGTTTTATGTTTTTATAAAACTTAATTTAAAAACTACGTAACGCATAAATAAAAATGTGAAACTAAGGCAAGATTAATCCTAAAAATATGAAAATGACATTTTACAATCCTAATGATAAAAGAAAATTTATAGAAAAGAAAATTATTTTTATAACTAATTATCTACTTAAAACTATTTTTAACTATTAAATAATTACCTAGAATACAAGAAAATGTGAAACAAAGCTAAAAAATAAAATTTTGACTTAGAAAATCTAAAATATCAAAATAGAATTTTCAAAACTATTTTATATTTTTCGATTATTTTCTATTTTCTACTAATTTAAAACTATTTTAATCTAACTAAAATTGTGAAAAATACCAAATAAAAGGGGAAAAATAAGGAAAAATCTTTTTTATGCTTTTTATATTTTTCTTAAACTGAGAAAAATGAAAAATTATTTTTTTTGAGCTTTTTCTTAATTATTTGCAATAAAACCTATTTAAAAGTGATTAAAAACTATTTTTTAATTAAGAAAAATACTAAACAATGATCAAAATTAATGAAAAATTCAGGAAAATGCTAAAATGCTATTCTGATTCTAGGAAAAATGTCAAATATGATGATTATGTATATGAAATAAGGCCTGCAGTGTAAATGGAGTTCAAATAAGCACTTTTAAATAAGCAAAACTAGAAATTAAACCACCAAACTTCTACTTAAACTAAATAGTACTGAAATAAGCTAAAGTCAACTAAATTAAGCTACTCCTAACCTCTGATAAGCTATCCAACAAGATTTAAGCTAACTGATATGGACAACAAAACATGAAACATGTACCAACTTTGAGCCTATGCACTAGCTTATCCAGAGAGCTTTAGCTAAAAAATGATATGAGGTCTTATAGACCTCCCAAAGAACCGCTTATTGACCAAAATGAGACCCTAAAAGCTCTATCGAACCACGTGCAACTGCGCTGCAATGTCTGCACAATCGATTTTAAACTCATTTTGACTTTTAAGGACAGTTTATAATTTTGACTTTAATGAGGTTTGGATGCAAACTTTGAACGATGTTAATGAGATAGGATTAAAACAGTTATAGCAAGCTAGATTATCGATTTTAAACCTATATGTGATGATTTGAGTCAACTGATTTCAACATTATGCTAATAAGAGCGATTCAAATCATTTTGACTTTTAGTGTTATAGGATGCAATAAGATGACTAGATTGAATATACTAGTGATAATAGAGACTAAAGCAACAAAAACCTTAGATCAAAACAGCTTTGAAGACAGTTTAAGCAAGCAATCCAAACACTCCCTAATACACTGATTTGCAAAGTAAAACTAAGCTAAACACTTAACTAGCCTAATTTATTGATCAAACTGAAGTTAAATAACCTAAATACTACTTATTAAACAGATAAGAACTAGTCAAGACTACAAACACAGATTATGCCATATGATTTGAAATTGACTTACATATGTCCTTAGCCACAATGGCCTGCCACAGTGAAACCAAGAACACTAACCTATATTATCCAACCCATTGCTTCCAATTCTACCCATTTCAAGTTCTGAACCAACCCATATCATTCCTGCATCAACTTTTGCTCCAAGTTGACTTTTGTTGACCAGATTCCAAAATAGCTTAAAACTTAATTTTAAGCTTACACAAAGCTATAATAAGCTTGTATAAACTTATATTAGCTTATAAATAAGCTGCTAGAGATTGAAACATAAGAACTTGAAACTCCAATTTGCAACAGTGGACAGTAAATATGAAATGTTAACCAAGACTTGAATTGAAACTTGATAAGGGTTTTAATACAATGAAACAACTAAGTTTAGTACAAAAGAGCTTGAAAATTCAACTGAGAAACTAATTAAGACATAATAAGATTAAAAACGACATACATATTTGAAAAATAAACTAACTACTCTTCTCCTTTGCTTCTCTCCTTCTTTTATGCACCAAAACTGTCTTCTCTCTCTCCTCTGATCACTTCCCAGCAATAACATTGGCCATTGGATGCCTTGGAATCATCTTGGCCGTTTATGTGGTTTTGGCGCCAAATTTGGTTTCGATATCAAAGACAAGAACAAGGTGCATTAATTGTGATTTGTATGTTAGGTGAGGAGGGGGGAGACAAAGAGTGGAGTAGGGTGGTTGTTGGAGGCTGGAGGTGTTGGTGTTGCAGACAGTGTTGTCGGGGAAGACAGGGAAAAGGGGGGCGGGGTATTATTATTTTAAACGTTGGGTATTGGGTAAAAGGTTGGGTCGGGTAATGGATTTGGGCCAAGGGGAATTGGATTGGGCTTGGGTTTATATGGGATCCGGTTTGGTTTGTGGAAATAATAACACAAGGACCATCTTTGCAATTTCACAAAACCAAGGGGCCAAATCTGTAAATTATGAAGATGTAGTCCAAGGGTTGGTCATGCCAAACTTTAATAGACCAAGGGCTAATTTTGACATTTTTGAAATTCCAAGGATTAATTTTGACCATTTTAAAATCCAGGACCAAAGTGAAATTTCTCAAATATTTTGGAACTTTTCACCAAAGGACTAAATATGACAACATATGATTTCAAAGGACCTCTGGTGATTTTTCTTTAAAATAAATGCCTAGGGGTGATTTTGCCATTTTCGAAAGTCGGGACCTGAAGCGCCAATTATGCAAACTTAGCTCATTTTTCATCCGATTTTAAACATTTTGCATCCGAAACATATAAAATGCACTTTTATGATATTTTCAAGATTTTGATGCATTTCGAGCATTTTAGACGTTTTGCAGCTCGATTGACCAAAATGATGAGTATTTACACACTCATCAAGATGTTTGCATGTTCTCCATGTCCCGCTAATTTACTTGTGTGTTTGCTTAGGAATATGAAACTTAATTATTAAATATTGATTGGTTGTCTCTTATCTTAATTGATTAATGATCTAGTAATGCGATAGGTCATTCGTTGTATAATTAATGCTTGATTAATGTTTGTGAACCTTAGGCTATAGCACTTAGAGCGGTTATAGGCTAAACCATCCAAAGAGGCCTTAGAGTTAGAGTTTATATTCCCTAGTGGGTTTTGTAGACGAGACCCTTTGGTAAGTTCAAAGAGTTAGGGATAAACGCATACCACTACAACTTTAGACACACAACGCGATTAAGAATAAATACGTTACAATTCAACCATCAATAGGAGATAATTAAGGAGTAATAAAACCTAAGTGAACACATCTTTAAACTATCATACGAGCACACAATAATTAGACATAGACTACACACACCTTAGATTAGATAATTAGAGAATTAGAGTAATTGGTAGAAATACCAACCCCCAAATCCAAACCCCGAGATTCGTACCTTTCCATTTCCTAAAAAAACATAAAAAAGATAAAAAATAATCTTCCTCAACCCCCAACCTTAGCGTAGTAACTTCTCACTAGCATTCCTATTCCTCTAGAGAACGATATCAATACCCGTGGCTTACCCTAATACTACACTACAACGATTAGGTTCACTGCCTAGGGTGTTATAAAACTTGCTCGAAGAAAAGGAAGTTCCTTTGACCCCGAATGACGCGTGTAGCGTTATCACTAAACTATGCTAATTACTGACTAACAAATAACATAATGAACGATATGTCTACGAGCTAACTTAAGCTAGATTATACTTGGGGTGACTGATGCTTCACAATAGAATTTCCAATTCCTAACATAGTTGAGGTCAATGATTATGAACGGGAACTCAAATATAATGAAATTGAAAGGAAGAATCTGCATATCTTAAATGAGAACTTAGTATTAAGTTGTGTGGCTCAAGATGTGTTTTATACTGTTACTAAGCATTCTATTACTGCTTCTCAATTTCATGAATTATCTGTTGCTTTGAAAGTTTCCCATGATCGTGTCATTGAGCTTGAAAACAAAAACTCAAAACTAAATGAGAAAATTGACCAGGATGATCACGATAATTTGGTAAAGCATTTTTCTAAGCTAGAAGTTGAATATTTTGATTTGCAACTAAAATATCAACATCTCAAAGAAAATGTCAAAACCTCAAACATCAAGACATCCTCAAATGTTCCAGAGTTTGATGCAGTTTTTGAAGTAAACAAACATGACAAACAGATTCAAGCTCACTGCAACACGATCAGAAAGTTAAAAGCCCAATTTTCACAATTAAAGGTTGAAAAGAACAATTTGACTGGCTCCCAAATGCCTCCTCCTTTAGATTCTCAATTTTCTCAAAACTTTCATCTTCAAAACATCATTAACGTATTACAACAAGAAAATGAGAGTTTTCTAGAAGAAAATTAAAAGGTCAAACAACACTTCAAAGAGTTATACGATTCAATGAAAGTCACTCGTGACAAAAATAATGAAAAAATAACTTCGTTACAAAAGGAAATTGAGAATCTAAAGAGTCAGGTAAAAGGGAAAATGCCACTTATCTTTAATGAGAATGTTGCATCAAAGTCATCTGCAGACTCTAAATATACTGTGAATGTTAAATACATTCCTACTCATCTTAGAAATAACGAACTTGTGTTTCATAACTATTTCTTTCATCTTAAGGATAGTCTAGAATGTCTCCGTGAGATTGTAGAAGAGAATCACATAAATAAGCCACTTGATAGTGAAATTAGGTTTGCTTGCATTCGTGCCAAACGATCTCGTGGAGTCGTTAGAATGTTTAAGAGCAACATGTCCTAAATCCTTATGTGAGTGATGCGAGTTTTCTTGACTGTGTCTTAATATTTATAGTGTCTCGCTATACCTATGGTTCACCCTAATGCACTAACAGGCGGTGTACCTTCGTGTGTAGTGTAGTAAATGGTAAAGCCGAGGTCGTCCCAAGAGCTATGTGTGTTGGATTATTACTAAGTCTAATTGTCACAGAACAATAATGGTTTTGATAGGGATTTAATTAATTAAACTACTAATGCAGAATATAAAATAAAAGCAAATAAATGGTAAAGGGAACTCAATAGAGGAATAGTGGTGCTAACCTAGTCAATCCTTTTAGCTAGTTATTTCTACGTCTAACTACTTCCAATTACTTCAGGGGAGGACAGCATTTGGTCAATTCACCCTAACCTATCAGCAAAGATGCCACCACAGGAGAAATCAAAGCACCGTCATAAGTCCTGTTGTTCCTGGTCGCCTAAGCCGAGTCATTAAGTACCGCTACATGCTAGATTCTAAATAGTGAGTGCCCGACCATTAGGAACTTAGACACTACACCCCCCAATTCTTAAGTTCATCCAAACGATAGGTGATCAGTTGGTCAAATTGCACAAGTAGAAAGGGTCGTCAGTTGGTCATATCTTACCCTTCCCATCTCAGTCCGCTCACCTAGGGTCAGTTGGGCATATCTCCTAGGCAATTGGCCTCTATCGCCATTCAAAACTGCCGAACCAAGGGTGACTACCAAAGAACTATGCATGCATACACTTAGAAATAATTGTACGGAAGTAAAGGTAAATGCAAACAAAACAATTAAGGAATCATAACTTGGATAGCACCAAAGGGTGCTTAGCCGCTCATATTAATCATGCAAATCAATTTAATATTCAAAGGTACGAAATACATGAATTGAAAGTAAAAGAAATATAAAACGCTAAAGCTTATCGTAATGGTGTGACTTCTCCCTTGAAACAGCTCAGATGCTCCCCTAGACCTGCCTTGAAATTGTTTCCCATGTTCTCGAGTGTTGTGTGTGGAATGGGATGCTTTGAAATCTTTGGAATTCATGGGGTATTTATAGGCAGTGTCCGGGTTACAGGCGTAACCAATAGAGGAGTTACGCCGTAACCTTCTATTTCTTCGTAATTGCACTAGATCGCTAGTTACGGCGTAACCTTATAAGTGGTTACCGTAGTCTTCAATAAACCGGTTACGTTGTAAGTGATGCAAGAATTATGGCGTGAGTATCGGTGGCGTGGAACCTCTTTTGACCTAATGGAGTTACGTCGAACCTTTGGGAAGAGTTACACCGTAACCTTTTGATAAGTTGGACTTCGGGTCACGCAATAGTTACTACAGAATGTGAGAGACGAGTTACGCCGTAACTTCTTCAAAATAGGCATACTGTGATAAATCTTTAGTAATGTTTCCATTTCGCGTCTCTTTAGCTCCAATGCTCGTAATTTACCCGAAGTAGAAAACAATGGAAAACAAGCGAATCCATATAAATGATATAAATAACGAGCATTATCGGGGAAATTGACACTTAATATTCGTGACTATTTGATGTTATCAAATATCCCCACTTGAACTCTACTTGCCTCAAGTAGACCTTATTAGATAGATTCCAAAAAGATATCTCCCAAAACCCGAAAATATGAGTTTACAAACCTTATGCTAGAATAAAACAAAGTCGAACACCTCACGAAAGGGAACAAACACTCAAATCTCTCAACTATTCTAAGTGTCAATTTCGGGTGATCACTCAATCGCATATCATAGCATGTATTCTATCATAAGCTTGGTGGTTACACAAATCTCCACCACTAGAGTTAAGGGCTAAACAATTCTCGTAGGCAATATGGGTAGACACGACAAAGGTTAAAGGGTGACTCGTCATTACTAACATGTTACGGCAAAGTGGACAAAATCAATGATACATGACCAAATCCATGGCCAAGACACCAAATATTGCTCGCTGCATCACCTAGACACGCTTCATGACTAAAGGGTAGGATAAGACATGGGATATATAATTGGTGTAAAATGAAAAACAAGCACGTAGTCTAAATTTATAACCAAGTCATCACCACTTACCATCCGCCCAAAGTTCAAGTTTAGAAGTCTAGAGACCGGATCATGAAATGCAAGGTAGATGCGTCATTAGAGGACGTCGTGATGAGCATACTACCTTTTCTTCTTCTCACCGGCAAAACTATCAACCCAATCTTCTAATGTGACCGAGGTGGCCTCCTCGATACTAATCAATAAAGCTCATACTATAGTGCTTATAACATCGACCGCATAATATCATAACTCAATCAACTTTTTTTTTTCTTTTGAATCATCATTTTTTTCAACATAACATAATAACATAACATTCCCCACTTGAGATGAACAATGGGAATTCGAGGGGTCTTCAATGATCTTCATAAATGTTGTCGATGAAAGCGTGATTTCCAAACCTTTCCACTCGAACCTTGAACTTAGGCAAATGATGACTTCCCAATCACAAATAAAGACTACATGGTAGGCTAAGGTGTATAGGTGTAACGAAACAATATATTGGGTTGACAAAATGAAAGGAATGGCTCGGAAGGGTGTATCTAGGGTATCTTGCACTAAAGGGAGTGCAACAAAAGGGTTTCACATGGGGTCGAAAAGTCGAGGTGACTAATCGATAGACTCACAATGGTAGGTCGTTTGGGTGATAATCCTATAATATTGCCTTCTAAAACCGAAAAGTCCAAATACATCGAGCTAACTCAACATACCTCGTCTATGGTCTCTAAATGATGCAAAGGCCAAGTTCTAAAGTTTACAAGCTACCAAGCACACTCATAATTTGGTGGATTTGGGGTAAAATATTGGAAACGGATAAGGCTAATCTCACCCCGCAATGTCAAGGGTTGTATGTGCTCGCTAAGGTCTAATCTAGTTAGGTTCGGAAAAACATGTCAAAATTTTCAAATGGCATAATTTTTCAAAATAAACTAGAAAAATGAGGGCGAAATAAAGTTCAAGAGATAATTCTACTCCGTCCCCACTTGAAATGTACAAAGTCCCTTTTGTACTAGGCATTAAAAAAGGTGAAGAGAAAGGTAGAATTAGAGCGAGAACTTCCCCAAATTTGCTCCAAAAGAAGAAGGCCCACGAGAAAGAACCGTGCCTTCGTTTAAGCGCCATGAACAAACTTCAATCCTCGAAATCACAATACCGACAAGCATAATTCTAAAAGAAAAAAATAAAATGAAAAACAAACCTAACTCACTTTCGAGGAATCACGGTTGCATTTAGCTAATGCAACAAGTTTTTAAACCACTTGGTGTCCCAAGTGGACGAGTGAAGTCTCGTGAGGGTTTACAGGAACACACCCACAAAGTTCATTTAAAACTAATACAAGGTTCGTGTTTCAAAATGAAAGAATTAGCAGAGAGAGTTACGTCGTAACTCACATGAGGAGTTACGCCGAATCGGCAAAACCGGTATGAAATGTGAAGCGAATAGTTACGGCGTAACCACCGAGATGGTATTACCGTGGCGGTAATGCGTCAAGAATTTTGGCCGCTAAAATGTTGGTTACGGCGTAATCACCAAGATGAGTTACGCCAGTAACTCTGTTCGAATCGACAATTAGTTCCTTATTTCCTGCAAAATTGTTAGAAAACACAAAACCCAACAGAAAGGAAATAAAAACAAAAGAAAGGGATAATTCGGGTTGTCTCCCGAAAGAGCACTTTTCTTTATTAATGAGTCTTTAAGTTAGACTCAGAGCCGCGGTGCTACTAGACTGGTGCGAAGAATTCATCACCCGATAGCTTGCTAACAATCCTGCCCATAATAAATCTTTGCGCGGTGTCTATTTACCTTAAAATATACTCCTTCCTTGTTATGAACTTCAATAGTCCCATAAGGGAATACCTTACTTACTGTGTATGGGCCAACCCAACGAGATCTCATTTTTCCAGGGAATAATTTGAGTCTTGAGTTAAAAATGAGAACTTCCTGTCCTACCTTGAATCTTTTATCCTTGATTCGCTTATCGTGCCATATTTTGGTCCTGTCTTTGTATGCTCTGGCATGATCATATGCTTCATCTCGTAATTCAGCTAAACGGTTTATTTGGGAAAATCTGTGCTCCTTGATTATATCAGCCTCTAAGTTGGCATTTTTGAGAGCCCAATATGCTTTATGTTCCAACTCTACGGGAAGATGACATGCTTTTCCGTAAACAATCTTAAAAGGGGTGCTTCCAATAGAAGTTTTGAAGGCCGTTCTGAATGCCCATAATGCCTCATCGAGTTTGTCGGACCAATCTTTTACATTCTGCGACGGATTTCTAAAATCCGTTTGAGTGCTCTGTTGGTGTTTCGGTTTGCCCATTGGTTTGTGGGTGATAAGGTGTAGACATTCGTGGAGTACCCGTATCTATTCGTAACTTTCTCCATAATAGCATTACAAAAGTGCGTCCCTCGATCGCTAATGATGGTCTTAGGGATCCCAAACCTGGAGAATAATGTTTTTAAAAAGCTAATGACACTCCTAGCGTCACAAGTCTGGAGGGCCTCGGCTTCAACCCATTTCGAAACGTAATCGACAACTATAAGGATATAACTTTTATTCTTCGATGGAGTGAAAGGTCCCATAAAATCGATCCCCCAAACATCAAAAACCTCACATACCATAATATTGTTGAGTGACATCTGATTCCGAGAAGAGATGTTCCCTGCCCTCTGACAAGCGTCACAATCCCTAACATGCCTTGCGGCGTCTTTGAAAATGCTTGGCCAAAAGAATCCGGCCTCATAGACCTTTCGAGCAGTATTGTCGGCTCCATAGTGTCCTCCTGCAGGTCCGTTGTGGCAATGTTCCAGAATCTGTCTTTGCTCTTCCCCAAATACGCATCTTCGAATAATACCATCAGGGCATGATTTAAAAAGGAACGGATCATCCCAGAAGTAGTACTTAAGATCCGAGAAGAATTTTTTCTTTTGATCGTAGCTTTTGTTGCTTGGTAAAACTTTGGCTGCTAGGTAATTAGCGAAATCTGCGTACCATGGTTTGGCACTGGAATCTTTAATTCTAACTGCCATGAGGTGTTCGTCGGGGAAGGAGTCCTGGATAGTTTCTGTATCAAGTTCCTCGAGCTCAGGGTTTTCTAATCGTGAAAGGTGATCAGCTGCTAAGTTTTCTGCTCCTTTCTTATCCTTGATTTCAATTTTAAATTCTTGCAGCAGCAGTACCCATCTTATCAACCTTGGTTTGGCATCCTGCTTATTAAATAAGTACTTCAAAGCAGAATGGTCAGTGTAGACAATAGTTTTTGACATTACTAAATAAGATCTGAATTTATCAAAGGCATAGACTACGGCCAGGAGTTCTTTTTCAGTGGTTGTGTAATGATCTTGTGCCTCATTTAAGGTTTTACTAGCATAATAAATGGGTTTAAATTTTTTATCCACCCTCTGTCCTAAAACAGCTCCCACAACATAGTCACTAGCATCGCACATGAGTTCAAAATCGCCCCCCAGTCAGGAGCAATAATAACCGGGGCAGTAGTCAGTTTTTCTTTTAAAATGTCAAAAGCTTTTTTGCAATCATCGTTAAAATCAAATTTAGCATCTTTCATTAGGAGTTGGGTCATAGGTTTGGCGCTTTTGAAAATCTTTTATAAATCGCCTATAAAATCCTACATGCCCAAGAAAACTCCTAATGCCCTTTAGGTTGGTTGGATAAGGTAGTCTAGAAATAACGTCAACCTTAGCTTTATCAACTTCTATCGGTTTGTGAAATTTTATGCCCCAAAACAATCCTTCTTTAACCATAAAATGACATTTTTCCCAGTTAAGGACAAGGTTGGTTTCTTCACATCTGGAAAGCATTTTAGATAGATTATTAAGACAAGATGAGAAGGAGTTACCAAAAACCGAAAAGTCATCCATGAAGACTTCCATAAAATCTTGACACATATCAGAGAATATAGCAGTCATGCACCGTTGGAATACGGCGGGAGCATTACATAGTCCAAAAGGCATCCTTCGGTAGACGAATGTTCCGTAAAGGCAGGTGAACATTGTCTTTTCTTGATCCTCAGGGGCAATAGGAATTTGAAAGTAACCTGAGAATCCATCGAGGAAGCGGTAATACTCATGTCCAGAGAGTCTTTCTAGCATTTGATCGATAAATGGAAGGGGGAAGTGATCCTTTCATGTAGCATCGTTTAATTTTCTGTAATCAATGCACACCCTCCAGCCAGTGACTGTCCTAGTTGGTATCAGCTCATTATCTTCGTTGGTGACCACTGTCATTCCTCCTTTCTTTGGCACAACATGAATGGGGCTAACCCAAGGGCTATCGGAAATAGCATGATGGATCTGGACACACTCCTTGTGTCAATGATATTTTGTATGATATTATTAAGCACGCGGAATTTACTTAGTAATACTTAGAAGATGGATTGTATGATGTATTGTATGTAAACACAGATTAAACACAAAACTTAAGCTCCAATATTATTAATGAATAATACGAGTGATCTTAATTATCACTAGGGTTACACCTTGAAGCCTTTGTGAGTAATACGTAGGTAATTAGACAAGTACCTAAGACAATGACCTAGGACCTCCTTTTATACAATAAGGAGTCCTTTACAAGATAAGTATAAAGCTAACATTATAGAATATACACAAGATCTATTCTATACTTATCTAAACACGTTTTCCTATAGCAGTGGTAATAATGTACCGCTAGCGGTGGTATCGTTTCCTTTGCTAGTGTTAATCCGGAAAAGTGTAAACCACAACTATCCGTGGTAACGGATTATTCCCAACAATCCTCCCCTAAATTTATGATTTCTCTGCAAATCAATAAGTTTCTTCAATATGCATTATCTTCAAGGATTTGGGAATTCAACCAAACACTTCACTTCTTCCTTAATTTCGTATAGCTCTTGAACATTGATCTTGAAGCTCGAGTAACAATGCTCGACCTTCTCATTGTCTTCATGAACTCTTATAGTAGTACATAACATCACCGTGAGAGTTCTAGCTCGAGTGGATATTCTTTCTCGCAAGCATGAATGCATCTTCTCCATTTCTTTGTAGAGACATGATGAACTTCACATGAATCATAGTAAGACCATTTAGTACCGGGACATGTGCATGAGAATTTCGAAATCATCATCAACATTTGGTTCATAGAGCCTTCTAAGATTAACCCATAACCGCATCTCCTTCATGTCTTTGAGATCTTGAGCATTAAACCTTTCTTGAACTAACCTCCATAGTGTATCAAGGTCATCTCTGTCAAAAGCTTTTATAAGATCTTCAAATTGAATGAATGATGAAGTTTCACCACCTAGCCTTATAATCTTCCATGTTGGAGCAAAATTGCTAGCGATGTAAACTTCCCAATCAATGATAGGATGTCTTACTTGCAGTGGTTCGGATAAAACCTTCTTCTACAACCACAATCATTCTAGTCATTGTTCTTGATGAATTTCTCAAGATGAATTTCTTGTTCTTCAAGAACCTTAGTCTTCTTAACAGTTTGAGAATCACTTTCTTTAGCCTTTCTCCTCAATCCAGGAAACTTTCTTGCTTCTTCTTCAGAGCCCATTGGAATAAAATCTTTATCATGTTTTTGAACTCTGTAGTAAGCTCTTTCAACTTGATCATCAGACATTCATTTGAATTGATGCTTCTTCCACCACCAACATGACAACAATAAGTCTTCATATATGAAAGAATTTGTGCTTTGGTTGGTTGTCTTGATTTCTTTTGGCCCTTTTTGACTGTACTAATCACATCTTCAAGTGCTTGATTGTTCTTAATTTGAATGAAATCCTTCAACTGAGCAGTTCTTTGTTCTTTAGTTAAGGATGCATCAGCTACAAGGTCAATTGCCTTTTCTTGATTATTGGATTATTAGCAATCAAGAACTCAATATCTTCTTGATGGGAACATAGCTAAACTCGAGTCTTCTCTAAGAATTGTAGGTTGAATAGTGGAAAATGGATCTTCTTCCATTCTATCCAATCTTTTAGCCTCCAAAAGCTTGCAACTTCCATTTCTTCAAGCTTTTCTTTTCAAAGAATTTGTTCTTGAGAGATCTTTTCAAGAACTTCTTTATCATGAGCAATCCGAACTTGTTCTTTCTTTGAAATCTTTCTTCTAGGTTGCTCTTGACTTTCCATAACTACTTTACCTTTGTCTTTCTTTCGCTTTATCAAATTCTTCACTTGCAAAGTGGCAATATTTGGCTCTGCGGTAGAAATTGAATCGATGGTAAAATCGGTTGCAAGACATAAAATGTCTTGATCATCAAATCGCTCTCCTTGAGTATTATCTTCCTTTGCTCCTTTACTAGAATATCTTTCATCTTCAAAATCAATTTTCCTCCCTTAGTATCGATACTGCTTTCCTCCCTGTTTGGGAGAATTTCCCAAATCATGATCAAAACCAATTGAATCACCTTGAGAGGTGAGGATGAAGATGAAATCACCAACTTTGCGCTTGCTTGTGCATTTTCAACCCCGCAACTCTTTCTTCAAGGTCAGATCTCTTCTTGTAAATGTGTAATATCCTTGGCATGTCGCTTCTTGACATGTGCCAAATCATACAGTAGAGATTCAACTTTGCTTGGCTAACTTTGTACACAAAACCATCAATTCCAATTGTTGCTCACTTCCTCATCACTTCCAACCGTGTTACTGTTGGGAGAGGTGAATCATGGGGCAAAGGCTCGATTCCTCCCTAGTTGGACTAGGTTGAAGTCTAGAACCACCCTTGCTTGTTTCTAGACCAAAAGGTTCGAAACTTGTTTGTGTTGTCATGAAAGAAGGTGGTGTTTGCTCCTCCTCTCATAGGTTTGAGCGGTGGAGTATAATCAATGTTTGGAACATTAATTATGGGCGTGTTTTGTTCGGTTGTAATCTTTGCAAGCATTTGAGGAAGGAGAGGTGTAAAAATCATATTGCCATCTTTGTTCACATTTTGAAAAACTTTAGGCTTTAGGCAACCGATTTTATAAACATTAGTATGAGGTTGCAATTGAAACTCATTTAGCACTGCTTGCACAAACCTAGGATACATTAAAAATTTTGTTTACTATGTAGATTGCCTTTCATACTTGTAAAAATATAATTTGACCAGTTAAAAATCTTATCAGTGGCTAGACAAACCAAAGGGTAAGCCATGGTTGAACTAAATTGCTCATAAGATGTTTTCTTTGGACTGATACAATGTAACAAAGTATGAATCAAAATCTCCATTGGGGACAAAACCACTCTTTGAAAGTAGCGTTTTTGTCGGTGGTATCATACCCATGGATGATAAAGTATCATGAATTTCGGGCATAGGTAATGTGATGAAACCATTGACATCACCCAATTGGAGAACTCTCCTCAAGAATGCCTCGGTAACATCAATAGTTACCCCATCCACAAGTGGCTCTTAGAGCATCCATCGTTTCATGTGTATCTCAATCTCAATTGTTATGGACTTAGCGAAGTCCAAAGCTTTGATTTGAGAGATATAGATTGTGGGATTTAAAGCAAAGCATACCTTATATGAGAGGTATTGAGAAAGTCCACAATCGATGAAAAACAAGGCCACTCTTCTCGTTAGACTTTTGTAGGTAGGCCACTAGTTTGTGCTCATCTGCAAATTTTAAAGGTGCCATAGAAACTTTTTATGAAAAACGATAGTATGTCAGTAAGAATTAAAAGAATAACTAGCCAATTGAGAGAGAAAGATATATAGGGTTAGCGTTTAGAATTATTGTGCAAGAAAAATTATCTTTAGAAAGTATTTATCACAATATGGAAAGGAGATAATTTCCTTAAAATTTTAACCCTATATATATAAATCGGTGGTTACTTTCAACGGCTAGTAAAAATAAGTTATTGACACAATCGGTTATAACACTAGAACAACAAAGTGGTAAAATAACTGTCGGTGGAAGCTGTGAACTAGCGATGGTAACTTTTCACAAAAATTCAAAGAGCGTTGGTAAATAAAATCATTTGAAAACTAGATCGCTCTTATCATAGTTTTTAGCAAACTACCAGCTATCAACGGTTTGATATGTCTTTACCATGAGCCGTTTGCTATGGACTAGCCAACTTTTAATCATAAAGAATATGGTGAGTTGATAACCATACGCTTTTGGTAAACTATCAACCATAAACGGATTTGTCAAGTCTTTACCAGTAGCCGTTTGCTCTAGACTAGTTGATTCTTATGTGGATAAGATATGGTGAATCAATAACCATTTGTTGTGTATCTCAGATATACACCTTTTAAAATCAACACCCATCAAATCTTGGTTATGTATCTGTATGAGATAGGAATAACCAACTTGTTATTAACCAAAATTACTTTTAACCAAACCATTACCCAAGAAAAATATCTTCCAAAGTCAACCCGATAATATCTATATTTATTTCTTAACCTACCAAAATAGGGAAAAGTAAATATACTCATTAATTAACCCTTTCAACTGACTTTGTCTATATAAGGAGGCTTGGTTGATTGTAATCTTCATCAAAGCACATTCAAACACACAATATCCCTTAAAATAATCATGAGAAATCCTTCCAACACCATTGACATCTCCTCCGATTCGGAAGAAGAATATGTGATCGAGTCGAGACTTCCTCGAGGCATCGGGATGGGTGGATACTTCCAGCATGGGTGGAAGCACATCATCAAGAAGTATACAAAGGAGGCGCCAAGCGTGTACCGCTTCAAAACTGCACCATCTCTTGAGTTTTACACCACTTCATCGATGATGATGAGAATGAGAATGAGACCTATTCTTTGGCCAAAGATTTTCCAAAGGCTCTCACAACAACATTGAAGATGACTATCTCAAACATGAAGCGAGATAGCTATACCGAGAAGCACGCAAGACTCCCAAGGCCTCCTCCACAAGTGCTTGGACTTCCTTGTCCAAGGATGCGATCAACCTTGAGAACAAAGGAAGAGAGCCCGGAAGAATAGGCATGACTATGTGGGCAAGGGCGAGAAGCCAATGGAGTAGTGAAGTTAGGATGTGCTAGGTTGCAGTCTTTTGTGTTTTGATGATTAGAAGTACTTTCTCTTTGGTTGTAATGAATCATCATGATGACATGAATAAAATTCATTTGTTTTTGTTAGGAATTAGAAATTCCGTGTATTAAAGAGTCGGTCACCTCAAGTATATGTAATCGTTAGAAAGCTCGTAGTCGTAGTTATTTTAAGCTAAGTAGTATTTAGTTAAGTAACACCGTGGAGGACGGACGGTCTTTACCCACTGTATGCCCGATCCATGACCCGTTGTGTGGCGTTTATGTAAGACTATAATACTCTCTACCTCCCAAGGTAGGAGTTGAAGCTCATAATAAGAATTTTCTTTCTCTCACTAAAGTTCCCTAAACCTCTAAATTTCTCTCTAGAACTCACCTTTATCGCCCACTTTGTGTTATGGTTTGATGTGTATGTGAAACCAATATCCTACAATTGGTATCAAGAGCCATGGTTAGATCATCTCTTACATATCTTTGGATTTCTAGTGGTTTTAGGTGGTTTTGAGTTTGAAAAGTTTAGTGGTTTTGCATCATTTGGGTGATTTCTAGTGTTAAAGTTTGGATTTTGATAGTACCTTTGTGTTTAGAATCATCACAAGTGTTTAGGTTTTGATTTGGTAAGCTTGAATCATCGTGGTTGAGTTGTTTTGGATTGAAAAGTGGTGTTTTGAGATTTTCTTGCTAGCGACTTGAGCCACGGATTGTTATTCTTGGTAGCGACTTGCTTTGTAAGTTGGTAGCGAGTTCTGATTTAAGTGGTAGCGACTTGGTCCTAGCGACTTGTCTTTGAGACAAGTCGACAAATAGTACAAGTTAGTGGATTCTCCACCACGGCTAGCGACTTAGTGAGGTTAGCGACTTGCTTGAGAAAGTGTTTGCGAGTTGCAGTGCAAATTGTTAGCGACTTAGTATTCTTAGCGACTTGGACCTTAGCGAGTTCTTGTTTAGCGACTGACGTGTAGCGACTTGGTGCTTAGCGATTTGGTGATTTAGCGAGTTGCTCTTTAGCGACTTACCGTGTAGCGACTTGGTACTTAGCGATTTGGTGATTTAGCGAGTTGCTACTTAGCGACTTGGTTCAAGGGTTATAGCGACTTGGTTGATTTTTCGAAGAAGAGGTTTGACCAAAGTTGACTTTTACGTCAAAACTTCAAACGGCCATAACTTTTGATCCAGTAACTCCGTTTCAAATAAATACCACAAAAGCGACCAAGGAACAGCTGAATATTGTGAGGTTTCACCACAATGTCGTGAAACGAATTTTCAAGGCCCAAATCCTCTCCGAAAGGAAGTTATTGAGCTTTTAAGTTTTTTGACCTAAATTTCTCCATAAAATCGCAACAACCAACCCAAATCACAACCAAACAACATCTCGCTTATCCCACAAACAATCATAAGACCTAACACACAATTGTCTATCATTGTGTTGATCCATCGATCGTCTTAACACATTCCATTGGTCATTGCTTAACGGTGTGGTCTTGATTTTAGTAAAATCCCGAAAGATTCTATTTCTCGGTTTAAATCATAGACTTGTAAAATCCGTGCATTCTACCACATCATGTCTTACTCTCTTGACCCATGATTTGAAGTGCTTAAATTGTATGATGTTGTGGATAATAATGATAATGGATGCTACATCGAACGATTAAAGATGTTTGAATTAAACAACGAGGATGTGAGATCTTCATGTTACGAGTACAATGAGAATGAATTGCACTGCTACGAATGCCATGCAAATGGAATGCGACATTGAGCCCTATCAACTACTTCATCGCACCTCATACGGTTGTTATCCATAGGCGGGGATCGAACATGTAGTGCTCTTTTCATGGGACTTACCTACATTGACAAGAAGCTTGTTGTTGAACTTAGAGCATTTAAAGTCGCAACTTATCAATGAAGAGGTTCAAAAGGATGGTTCGGTCAGACTCTTCAAGTAATCTACAAACAATTTTAGCCATTCATCGGTGGGAATATTCAGTGAGACACGATCAACACTTGGTGGAATTTCCTTCAAAAACATCTTGGAATGGAAATTCGAGAATTCATTGAGACATTTATCCAACTCAAGGATAATGTGAAAAGTACATTGAGGAAGCGCACAAAAGGATGAAAAAGTGAATGAGTGTCGTGCGGTTGAGAGATTGTTGTGATAAGTTGGGTAATGTATCCGTGGAAGAATCGGGTGTTCTTGAATGCGAGAATGTTAGAAAACAAATAATGATGAGTCGGACAATGCTAAAATAGAATCTTCATGCTCATGTTCACAAGAGAGAGGTGCACCAGTCACAACTCGTGCAAGCTAATGCAAAGGAACGCTCCATGGAAGCTTCGGATGTACCCAAGATAGAGATGCACCGCCACAACATGTGTGCGTTAATGTAGAGGAAAGTTGCATGAAAGTTTTGCGGTACCTAGGTATGCATCTTCTTCTCAAAATGATGATTATGAATTGCATGAGTACATCGCATTTGTGCTGATGATTCCTTGACCACCGAACTCAATACCTATAAGGATCAAGTTGCCATATACTGAACAGTGCTAAGTTTGAACTTACCACTCGTGAGCGGAGATGGATATCCAAATCGTACAATTATTAGAAAAAGTAATTTTAGAGATGAAGTATTAAAACAAGAGTTAAAATCCTTACAAGAAAAGCTTTCCAAAGCGCTAAGCAAAACACGAACTTCAAGAAAATGTTAAAATGCTTAGCAAGAATTCAAGGCTAAGGAATCAAAACTTTTGAATGGTTTTTCCAATCTAAAACTTTGAAAACAAGCTTGAAAATAAGTTATGCGTACAAGGAATACTATTCAACCGCTTCACATGATCACTAAGCATCGAGTCTTAAGCGATAAGCATAGCATTCCCTTGTTGAGGAACCAAATCCAGAGGTAATTAAAAAGGCTAGAAATGCTCATAAGGTGCTTTATGATGGTAATGAAATCCTTAAGCCTAGGCGGAAACCTAGTTGCGTTGAGTGTGCGAGGAAGATAAGAAATCGATGAAGTCACTAGGGAGAAAATGAATAAGAAGTTAGAAGATCACGAGTGTAAAAGAATAACATAACGATCAAACCCCATAATTACACTAAAGAAAATTGGATCTCCTTGAACATGTTTAAGCCTCGAGACTCTATTAACCCCGAACAAGTGTTCGGAAAAGGATTTAGATAAGCAAAAGCGAGAGAATCTTGTTGTAACAAACCCTCCCTTAGGAAAATTCCTAGAGCGATGTGTATCCTCGAATACACCAATGCATCTTGTTCCTAGAACAATTGCCACTAAAAGCAAGACCTTAATTAGTCAATATGTTATCTTTCAACTATTTGTTGATTTTGAGAAAACTTGCAAGAAAAGGATCACACCAATGGTATTCTTGAAGGAGAAAGGGGTTTGAGCAAACTAAAGAATGTTATTTAACTGAAGTCATGCCTTTCTTTAAACAACTAAAAGATCATTTTGAGAGTCTTAAAAAGGAATGAATTCGGACATTAAAGAAATGGAAAAGGAATTTGATGCAATGATTGTTGAGGTTAGTGATTATGAGAGAGAATTAAAATATAATGAGATTGAGAGGAAGAACTTGCATACACTAAATGAGAATCGATTTACGAATGTATTGCTCAAGATGTGTTTTCATCGCTACAAATTGTTCCATTAATCGTCTCAATTTCATGAATTATTTGTTGCTCGAAAGTCTCCCATGATCGTGTCATTGAGCTTGAAACAACAAATTCAAAATTGCATGAGAAAATAGAACAGGATGATCATGATAACTTGGTCAAACATTATTCTAAATTAGAAGTTGAACATCTTGCTTTGCAATTAAAACATCAACATCTCAAAGAAAATGTTAAAACCTCAAATATCAAGACATCCTCCTCGATGCTCCCGAGTTTGATGCATTTTGAAATTAGCAAGCGTGATGAACAAATTCGAGCTCATTATAACACGATCAAAAGATTGAAAGCCCAAATTTCACAACCGAAAGGTGAAAAGAAGGATGTGTTGGTTCCATATGCCTCCTCCTTTAGATTCTCGAATTTCCAACTTCAAAACATAATTGATAACTTGCAAAAGGAAAATGATTGTTTTAAAGTGAAATTTCAAAGGTTAATGATCAAAACAAAGAGTTATGTGATTCATTTAAAGTTAATCATGATAAACAAATTGAAAAGATAACTTCTTTACTTAACGATATTGAGAATCAAGCGTGAGGTGAAAGGAAAGTTGCCAATCCCAAATTGCAAATACTGCTTCCTAAGGTTTCGCTTGTGATAAATATGCTATCGATATGTTATATATTCCCCGCCATTAGGAATAATGAACTTGCACATAAAGCATATCTCTCATACCTTAAGGACGGTTTGAAGGGTCTCCGTGAGATTGTTGAAGATGAAAGATTAGAAAACCTTTTGATAGTACTATAGCCTATGCACGCATGGATGCCAAACGATCTCGGGAACTCTTAGAGTATGTAATTGTCACAAGTCCGAAATCTAGCAATAGACGAGATAGAATAGTTATGCCTTGTTCTATGCCTAAAGCCAAGCATGTGACCCTTGATGTGCCTTGTTCCATGTCAAAATTCAAGCAAGCAACCTTTGATGTGCCTCCTAGAATTTTAGATCCCAAAGACTTCTAGACCAAAAATGCGAAAGTAGTGAAGCCATGTAATGTTCCCATCGTTACTTCTGGATGTTAAGATTGACACTAAAGTTAGCGGGTCAAAACCTAGAAGCAATGCAAAGAAGGATAGGATTACGAGATCCCAGACTTCAGACCGTAAATGCGTAAAGTAGTGAAGCCATGTAATGTTCCCATCATTACTTCTACAGATGTTAAGATTGACACTAAAGTTAGCGGTCAAAACCTAGAAGCAATGCAAAGAAGGATAGGATTACGCAAACTAAAAGTGTTCATGATAAGGAAGTGAAAGAACACCATAGGGACAAGAAGTTTGATTTGAACAAAAGAATCGTGTTAGTTCTAGTATTAGCTCTAAGCTTCATCGAAATTAATTCGAGGCCTCATGCTTTCGCAAAACATGTAAAAATGTTTATTTTATGGTAATCATGATAAATGTGATGTGTTATTTCGAGGTCTAAAATTCATAACCCAGATTAAGAAAGCTTGGAGAGCGAAGCAGTTAAGCAATCTTAGAAACCTACGGGAATGTGTTTACAAATGTAGGATTTCGGTGGAAGCCCACAGTCGAATATTAACGAATGGCAAACCTTACCCCTTAGCTAGATCCACTATGCCTAGAATAGTGCTGTTAAGGTTTGGAAGTCAATGGTAGAATAATCCCATTAAGCACAAAATGTCATTTGACTAAGTCGATGCTTCTACTAGTTCGACTCCTAGGGATAATGCCATTGCATCTAGGGTTTCTCTGATTCAAAGATTTGTGCTAACCAAAAGGAACCCATCAAAGACGTGGGGATCCAATGTTTCCAATTCTCATCTTCGTCATTGTCCAAAGTAGGTCGTATAAATCGTCCCTTGGTATTTGGATTCGGGCGGCTCTAAACATATATTGGGCTCTTAACAATGACGTCTGTTCAAATCGATTCAGCCTCGACTTCATCATTATGGTATCTGCAGATAACACTTGAGCCCCGTTCTTCAAAGAAAAGAAAAGTGTACGCTCTTTCGTGCACTTTATCTTTAGCTAAAGATAAATTCTCTCATGAATGGCCATACTCATCTACATTCTTCATCAACAAGCTTCATGTTTTTCCATGCTCATTCGGTCATCAAGTGGATCTCGTTCATTGGTGTATACTCTTATTCACTTGTTAAATTAAAATGGCAACTTCGGATGCAATTTTGAGGGGAGAAGAGTGAATATACTACATGATGATGGATGTTTGAATAATGGTTATACGACTTAATTTTGATGATGATGAGTGTATATTCTTTTGATGAAGAGTGAATATACTAAGGATAACTGGGATTCATTGTGTTGATTTTTGATGACTCTCCTCCAACGCCTAATGCTTCACTTACTAAGGATAATTGGGAATCAATGTTTGGGATTCATTGTTTTCAAAGATATGTTTGATGAGTACTTTCAACCTCCGACGAATGTTGATCATCCGAATCAAGCTCATGCTCCGGTTTCTATTGACTCAACTGGTTCACCATCTAAGAAGTACTTCTTAGAATTCTTAAGAAACCTTATCTCCAGTTATTTCACAAGGCGTTTATAATGACTATCATGATATTGTAAGTAGCACTATTGAATAATGATCCGCTCTTTGGTATTCCTGTGCCAAATCTTCACGGATTGTTGTTCATGGATAATGATCCGCTCTTTGGTATTCCTTTGCCAAATCTTTACGGATTATTGTTCCTCTCATTGTGCACGCTATAAATCAACCACATGAACATTAAGGAAAATGACTACCTCATTCGCTCGAAGACATTTGTGGTGAATCTTCTAGATCAGTCTCTACATGTATACCTCTAGGAAGAATGCATTAATGTCGAGAAATCAATTGTTATGGTTCATTCAGTGGATCGACGTACATCCGGTTGTACATTTATTCACGTGTTGGGCATTTGACACAAGCTGATTACTTCGAAGTTAATCAATTATCACTTATTTGAGATTGAAGTTAAATTTCACAAAGGCGTGTTCATATTTGATAACGTGCTTGTGTCTAAAATTTTAAGTTGAAGACTTGGTTTATCTAGTTACCGGTGTCGGGATGGATGGTTGAAGATCCGTTAACTATCACTTTAAGGAGTTACGTAGTTTTACTCGATGACACACAAAATGACGTGTGGATAATCACAAGAGGTGTTATTGTCTCATACTTTGGTTGAGTATTGAGTACTTAGAGATTTGCTTGAGTATAAATTCTTGACACCTGTTCTTCCAACTTTAGTGCAAGCTTAAGATGCAAATGCTGAGAATTCTACTTGGTTTCAAGTTTGGTATATCGGGTTTTCTTCATCGATGATCACTTCAAATTGTCTACGAATTGGTTGATAAAGATAGGCAGAGAGAGTTTCGATGTGATTGATTCTCACGAGATATATTTGAGCTAATTGTGTTCTTCTCTATTTCAAGTATATGAGTGTATTATGTTTCTTGATTCGAGGTATAAAAACTAGCAAGGGGAAGGAGACATATATCTAAAAGCACAACGAGTACACTTGATGAACTTAACACTTCTACCGATTGAAGTTATCCGGAAAGACAATGGTCATAACCGTAGAAACTCGATGTTTTACTCGTAGCCTTTGGTGTATTATTCCAACCATTTGGGGGAAGGATATATTATTCCAACTATTTGGGGGAAGGATGTATTATTCCAACTATTTGGGGAAGTGGTCTCTGAGACCTTTGGTATATGTCACTTCAACGTTCGAGTTGGAAGAAATGTGAGAAGAATATTTGGGCGTGAGATGATCACGCCTATCAACATCTTATATACGGTTTATGATAAAGTGCTTCCGGTTATTGACTCATGTACACAAGGTAATGATGATTTCGATGATATCGCAACCATCAAAGGAGAGATATGTGTACATCAAGGATGCACAACATGTTCACTTGATCGAGCTAATTCAGTTATTTCAGAGTTGACAACCACAGAGATGATTAGCGACTCAACATGTTACATGGATGTCATCGTCTCTACTCTTGTTGGGTACATGTGTACATTATGTGCTGATTGGTTATATATTAGATAACTGGAATGCACTTGGTAAATTGGAGATGTTGATATATTGTTCCCTAATTAGACAACCGGTCAATCTCGAAGAGTAAGGTGTACATCGGGATGCACAACGAGTTCATGTGATCGGTCGTGTCGCTTAATCCGGATTTGATAACCACCGAGACGATCAATGTTTCAACTTGTTACTCGGTGTTCTCGTGTTCTTGAGGTCTTGAGCTTCAATCAATGAGACCGATTTGTATTCAACTCTACTTCTTAGGGAAATGGTCTTTATTCGATGTTTGTCGGTTTGGGGAAGCTACCAAAGATTCAAATTGAGAAGGCTCATGTTCGAGACGATTTTCTTAGAAGCCTCGAATGCTTTGGTGGCGAAAGTTTAAGAGATGTTGATTCCTTTCTTCTACAACGTCTTGAACGATATCTTTATCTCGGTACTCATTTCATCATTCTCTTAAACTAATTTATCTCTTGTAAATATTTATTCGAAAAACAAAATACAAAATTATAAAACCTTCAAAAATCAAATAGAAAAATATAAAACTTTCAAAATCCATAAAAATTTGAAAAATTGAAAATCTTCAAAAATATTGTCATTTTGTCATGTTTCTCTCGATTCGATAATATCTACGGTCTTGATGTTGTCATTCAAAGAATGACACGGACTTTAGATGTTGTTCAATTTTATATATAAAAAAAAATAAAAAAATTCAAAAATCAAAAATATTTTGGGAGAAAGAGAAACAATGGTTTATTGTCATTTCAGCAATAACCCGCTTTTCAAAGAAAGAACGAGCCATGCTTTACCATGTTTTCAAATTCCATGCTCGATTCTATAAACATTTATCTGCTGAAAACTAAGCGCTTTGAAAAATAACTCGGTCTCTATTTTTGATAATCATCGGGACTTATTTGTCAAAATCTCTATCTCTCGATCAACAACATATGTCATTGATTGGGGAGAATGATTTCAATTAAATTAAAAGTTATTTGGCATTAAATTGTTTTCAAAAGATGTACATGCATGTTTTATCAATGGAGTTCAAAGTCTTAAATCCGATCCTTATCGGTTAAAACGCTTTCATAATCAAGTCACAATTCCCTTAAAGCTTTCAAAATCAATTTAAATCAATAAGAGATCACAAATCTCAAATGATTTGATAATTGTGATCGGGGAGAATGTGTGATTTAAATTGGATTTAAGCGATAATTGGTAAATGGTTTTATTAGGATGTACATGCTATCCTTCCCACATGTGACAAACGATTTCAAATTTTCCATGCACATGTTGAGGGGAGCATCTATCTTAAACCTATGATTTGAAGCGTGATCATTTATCTCAATGTGCAGGTTCCTCTAGTATGTGCAAAACTCTTTCCAAACCTCGAGGCACATATTGAGGGGAGCAAACTTATGGAAACCTCATCCTTCCGGAAATGCTTTATCTACTTGATTTGATCAAGGAAGTGATGGTGATATCTTTTAGAAAATGGTAATCAAAGAAGTAATTTCTTCCTCTTGCCTCCGTGTGCAAAACGATTTCAAACAATTCATGCACATGTTGAGGGGAGCACTTATTCTAAAATATCAAAAACAATTCGGTACAAAATATTTTGATAATATATCACAAGTATCCGGATTGATTTTCTAATGGTTTTCAATTGGTTCCAATGGCGGATGAACAATACCAAATAGACCGACCAACTTTACTTTATGTACGGTGATATAAGGATGATAAGGTTAGGTATTGGTTCCCATGATCCGCCGAGCCGGAGGGATCTACCCAGGACTATCCACTAGTTAGTGTAGAGTTCTTAGGTATGATGATAAAAGGAGAAAAATGAGATATGGGAAGAGTGCGGATGAGGCCGAGCTAGTCTTGAAATAAACCCATCAAGGTTCTAGCTATGAAGTCTCGGTAAGCAATCGGGGTTGAAGAATTAAAAGAATTGAATGAGAAAAGGGTGAAAACAAATAGCCTCCATATATTCAACCTTAGGGCGTAAACCGGGTTCAATTCATATGCTATTGATGGTAACATCGGTATTTGATTCGATCTAAAGTGAGTGGTGAGAAACACAATATCAACGTATATCAAAATAACCGTAAAATTCGACAAATTAACCTTTTAGGAAAAGGGTTAACGTACCAAACCTTACGAGTGTGATAAAAGTGATACCGAAAAAGTGATTTCCCGGGTCGTGTCCCAACGAGGTGTGAATGGAAGGATTCGTTGAGTTTTGTGATTTATAACTTGAATTGGTTTTAATGATTTGTTGATTTGAATCACGTTTTCTACGAATTGATTAATGGGAAGGTAATTAAGGCAAGGGAACCCTAATAAACTACAAACTAACTACTACTAAGCCTAAGGAATGATAAAATTAAACTATACTAAGTCCTAGGGTGCTAAAACGTAAAAACGTAAAAACCGGGAAACAACCCGAGCCATAAACGTAAATTTTTGCAATTTAAGGGCTACGGGTTTGAAATTAATTTTCCTACGTCCTAATTGACTAAAAATAATTTTAGAAAAAGACCGAATATTTTTTTGACTTTTAAATTAATTACTACGAATTAAAAACTATTTTAATCTAATTAATTAATTAAAAATAGTAAACTAATTTAGAAAAATTTGAAAAATTCAGGAAACTACTTGAGATATAGTGATCCTAGGAAAATAAGAAATCACTAATTTGTTGTGGAAAATAAGCGTAAAATAAGCTAAAGAGAGCTTAAAAGGAGAGCGCCAAACACCCCATATGTATTAAATTTTGCAAATGAAACATGAGAAAGACCCAAGGCGGATGGTGTGTGTGTTGTGTTGTGAGTCGAGAGGCGTAGGTTCGAGTCCCAATAGCTTGCAAATTTTGAAAACTTTTTTTAAATTTTCTTTTACAACTTTGAAGATGTAATCAAATTAGAAATTTTTTGTGAAAACTTTTGTTTTAAAACTTTGAATAATTTGTATAAACAACTTATTTATCCTCGTTAGTACAAAAACAAAATCAAGCTCACCTAGCAAATCAGTTAAAACTAAAAAAAAGGAGCAGATAAGTAGTTGTCCTAAGTAGGCAAGTGCAACAAGAATACGCAATTCCAACTGAAATAAGCTAGGAACAATGGGGATAAGCGGTTGGCAATGGAACTAACTAGGGATCCTAAGCTAAATTGGAAAATGTAAAACAAGCAATACACCCTATGATAAGCACTAATGAGCTAACGGTGATTTAACTTAAACTAATTGAGCAATTAATACTTAAATGAGTGAACTATACTACTAATAAGCTAAAAGATAATCTTGACTTGTGTTTCTTGCAGTCGCAAACAAGTCTGCAGTGGTTCTTTTGGAGCTTATTTGTGGTGAAAAGTAGCTTCAAAGACAAAGCAGATAGAACACATAAAAGTTAGCGAGTGAAGGTTATAAAAATGTGATTGGGGCCTACAATCAAAGACACCGAACATCTTAAAGGAAGCTAGATCAGTCCTGTGACCACTTTTTTAAACTGATGCGCTTAAAACTCCTTCAATGAATACTTGTTTTGACTAAATTTGAACCAATCGAGATAAAACTAGAGTTCCAAACTAAATTATACTAAAGTGGGTTGCAAGGATTGGAGAAAAGCTAGTTTTAAACAATTTTAACATCAAAGTAGCCATTGAATAACCTCAAGATCAGCAGCTATAGCTGCTGATGCAGTCTACACAAACAAAACATAACCCTTTTTTTTCAATTCAAATTCTTGACAAAATCTTACGACACCCTTGCTATCCTTTGAAACTTATGTTAAACTTAAGAGAATTAAGTCAAATGGGTAAAAACCACATTATGACCCATTGAACACCCATGATCCAAACAGACATTTATGGAGAAATTCTTGCTTGCAAGCATTTAATACAAGAAACTTTGAAGATCTTTTATTGAAAGCTAAAATTTGACTAATAAGGACTAATGATAACAACTATTTCAACACTAAAAACAGTAACCAATAAAGGAAATACTCTTCATTAACTGGAAAATTTCATTACAAAAGGAAAATGGAAAACTAAATTTTAAAACTAAGAAAGGGTGCCTTATACATTGGCTTACATCAATTATTTATACTAAACTAAGATAGGTCTTCCATTCTTCATGTGTTGTGCTTCTGTGTGAGGTAAAACAGCCAAGAGCCCCTTTGTGCTTTCTTGAGATGATCCAGCCGCATAATAAGTAGGTATACTTGAGGATCAATCGAGCCATCCATTGGTTGATTTGTGCACGGATTGCCATGGTGGCGACCATGGAAAGGAGGAAAGTAGCTAGTGGGTTTGGGAAATGGGTTTAACTGGGCAAAGAGGGAAGGTGAGGTAGGGTGTGTGGTGAAACTGGGTAAAAGGAAGAAGGGAGGTTGAGTGTTTGGGGAGAAGGAAAAGGAGATTAGGGTTTGTGGGGAATGGTAAAAGGGGAGAGGCGCAGGGTGCTGTTTGGGCGGGAAAGAAGACAGGTGAGAGGAAAGGGTAGGGGTGTTAACAATTGACCGGGTTGGGTGGGTTGACCGTGAGTATGGATTTGGGTTTGGACCGGGTAAAGGAGAAATTGGTATTGGGCTTAGATGGACTTGGGTTAAATTAAAATTGGATTTGGACTAGTCTTGTGATCCGAAATTTAGCATAGGGACTAATTGTGTCAAATCGATTTTCCAAGGGCCATTTGTGTAATTTCTGAAAAGTATTCTAAGGGTCAGTTTTGTCATTCTCCAATAGGTCAAGGGCCATATTTGCCATCTTTCAAACTTGAGGGTATATTCTGCCAATTTTGAAATTTAGAGGGACTGAACTTGTAATTTCTCAAAACTTTTGAAATTTTTCACCAAAGGACTAATTATGACAACTTATGATTTCAAAAGGACCTTTGGTGACTTTTCTTTTAAAATAAGTGCTCAAGGACTATTTCATCAATTTTTGAAAGTCGGGGACCTAAAGCGCCAATTATGCAAACTTTGTTCGTTTTCATTTGTTTTCAATAATTTTGCATCGAAACATATAAAACAAAATTTTGAGATATTTTGGTATTTTGATGCATTTGGAGTGTTTTTAGATGTTTTGATTCAGATTGACCTAAAATGATGAGTTTTACACACTCATCAATCCTCACACTAAACCATTGCTAGTCCCTAGCAATCTTTTGAGAAAACTTAATGGATTTGAATCTCTTTACCAAAAGCCATTACTTCGGAGTAGCCAAATGTTTCAGTTCAAGTAAGAACTATGGTACATCGATAACCATATGATTTTGAGCAAATCACCAACTTTTAACGGTTTGATTTGTCTTTACGAAGCCGTTTGCTACGGACTAGCCAACTCTTAGATAAAATATCTTTGGTGAGTTGATTACCAATTATGGTTTTCCAACCGCCTTTACCACAAGCCATAAACTGCGGGCTAGCCAACTCTTCACTAATTAAAGATATGGTGAGTGAACACCATACAATTTTGGGCAAATTGCAAGCCGTCAACGGATTTGAGATATCTTTACCAAGAGCCGTTTGCTCTGGATTAGCCAATCCTTTTGTTTGTTAGACATGGCGGATGATAACCATAAGTTGAGTAAGTGCAAAACACTTACTCCAAAAAAATTTTGGCCAAAATGGGGAATAGGGTGGTATAATTACATGATAAAATTCGTGAGAATTCCCCACACTAGAAATGAATATTGCCCTCAATATTCAAAGTACCGCGGTTATGCCGAAACATAGAACGTAAAAGGAAATACTACGGCCATTATTTGAATTTTTTTTTTTTTTTTTTTTTTTTTTAAGAAAACTTTATATACAACAATGGGGCAACTCCCCGCACTAGGGTGGTAGAAAATAGAAAGAAGTCGAAATACGGTGAAAACCCATATAGTGTGCTCTTGTTTTTGATTCCAGTCGCTAGCTTGACTCGATCCCGCATTCATTTGTTCATGGGAAAGTTTGTAGATCCGGGACAACCATGGGTGGTATGTCCCTCCAAAGTAGTGCTTCAACCTATGTCCATTCACTTTGAAATTTGGCCCATCTGTTTGAGATAATTCGACGGTGCCATATGGAAAAACTTTGGCAATGGTGAATGGACGATCCAACGGGTCTTAAGTTTCCCGAGAAGATTTTCAATCTAGAATTGAAAAGAAGGACTCGATCACCAACGTTGAAAACGCGGTTCTTAATCTTTGAGTCATGGATCTTCTTTGTCTTTTCTTTATAGATCAAAGAGTTCTCGTAAGCATGATCACGGAGTTCATTTAATTCATTGAGTTGAACTTTCCGGTGATCACCCATGACTTAAGGTCAAAATTTACATGCTTCAAGGCCCAATAGGCTTTGTGCTCGAGCTCGATCGGAGATGACACGCCTTTCCATACACAAGCTTGTAAGGAGTAAACCCGATGGGTGTTTTGTAAGCTGCACGGAAGGCCCAAAGTGCATCTTCAAGTTTGTCCGACCAAGAGGCACGGTTTTCACCTACGGTCCTCTCCAAGATTCTTTTCAAACCACGATTCGAAACTTCCACTTGCCCACTAGTTTGTGGGTGATACGCGATAGAAAGGCGGTGAGTGACACCGTGCTTAAGCATGACTTTTGCAAATTGGTCGTTGCAAAGTGCGCATCGCGATCACTAATGATGGCACGGGAGTTCAAACGTAAAGAGAGACTTCAAGAATTTCACAACTACTCGGGCGTCGTTGGTGGGTGGCGCTTTCGTCTCTACCCATTTGGACAAATAATCGACCGCCACGAGTATATACTTGTTCCCTCGAGAAGACGGGAACGGCCCCATAAAATCGATGCCCCATATGTCAAAGATCTCGCACACTTGAATGGCATTTTGAGGCATTTCATCTCTTTTAGAGATGTTGCTATGACGTTGTCAAGAGTCGCAAGATTTGACAAGGTCATGGGCATCTTTGTAAATCGTGGGCCAATAGAAACCGGAATCAAACACCTTTTAGCGGTGTAGTTAGGGCCATGATGTCCCCGTGGGTCCATTATGACAAGCCTTGAGAATTTCATCGGCTTCTTGGCCGTGAACACACCGTCGGATGACTTGATCCGCACAAACCTTAAACAAGTAGGGTCGTCCCGAAATAATGCTTAACATCTTTGAAAAATTTGTTCTTTTGTTGGGACGACATCCCTTTCACAACAAAGTTCCGCATGATAGTTTGCAAAGTCGGCAAACCATGGGGTACTCGAATCTCAAGTTGAGATACCACATTAAGTGTCTCGAGAGGAAGCGTTTCATTTATTTCCTTTTCTCGAGCACACCTTGATGTGGATTTTCAAGACGAGAGAGATGATCGGCCGCTAGGTTCTCGGCTCCTTTTTATCACGGATAATGATATCAAATTCTTGTAGGAGGAGAATCCATCGAGCAACCTCGCTTAGCATCTTGCTTAGCAAAAGATATTTGAGGGTCGAGTGATCCGTATACACTATGCTTTTGGACAAGATCAAGTATGGCGAAACTTCTCGAAAGCATACACCACGGCTAGTAATTCTTTCTCCGTCGTAGTGTAATGTGCTTGAGCTTGGTCAAAGTTTTGCTAGCATAATGTATAGGTGGAAATTTTTGATTTTCGTTGCCCCAATCTGCACCTATGGCGAAATCACTTGCATCGCACATAAGCTCAAATGGTAATTCCCAATCGGGGCAACTAGAATTGGTGCTTGGTGAGTTTCTTTTAAGAGCTTGAAACGCTTCAATGCACTCACTAGAGAAGGCGAAAGGAGTGTCTTTTTCAAGAAGTCGGGTCATAGGCGGGATATTTTGAAAAGTCTTGAATGAAACGACGATAAAATCCGGCATGACCAAGGAAACTTCTAACTCCTTTGGCGGTTGTGGGAGGCGGTAATTTTGAAATGACATCGACTTTAGCCTTGTCAACCTCAATCCGCTCTTAGAAATCTTATGGCCAAGGACAATTCCTTCTTTAACCATAAAGTGACATTTCTCCCAATTTAGACTAAGATTCGTGTTTTCACAACGTTCAAGCATCTTGTCCAAATGGGAGACATGTTGAAAAGAATCCCCAAAGATCGAAAAATCATCCATAAAGACTTCCATAGTCTTTTCGATCATGTCATGGAAAATGGCCATCATACACCTTTGGAACGTACCGGGAGCATTACACAAGCCAAAAGGCATGCGTCGGTAAGCAAATGTTCCATAAGGACATGTGAATGTGGTCTTTTCTTGATCTTGTGGGTCAATGGGAATTTGAAAGTAACTCGAGAAACCATCGAGAAAACAATAGTATTCATTTCCCGCTAATCTCTCAAGCATTTGGTCCATGAAGGGTAATGGAAAGTGGTCTTTACGGGTGGCTTCATTTAACTTTCGATAGTCAATGCAAACACGCCATCCGTAACCAATCGAGTAGGAATCAACTCGTTTTCATCATTTTCAACAACGGTAATGCCACCTTTTTGGGCACACAATGAACAGGGCTAACCCAAGGACTATCCGAGATAGGGTAAATCAATCCGGCATCGAGAAGTTTTATGACTTCTTGCTTGACAACCTCGTGGATTTTAGGATTCACCCTTCTTTGGTGTTGAACCGCGGTTTGAAGTCATCTTCCATGAGAATCTTGTGTGTACAAAATTCGGGTTAATACCCTTGATGTCGGAAAGTTTCCAAGCGATGGCTCGCTTGTGTGACTTCAAAACCTTTATGAGAGCGGCTTTTTCATCCTCACTCAAGTCTTTAGCAATGATGACGGGTGATTTATTATCACCCTCCAAAAATGCATACTCGAGATGAGGTGGTAAGTCCTTAAGTTTGACCTCGGGAGGATCATTAGATTTTTCAATTGTTTTGATTTCCTCTTTATGAAGTTCTTGAGGAGGGAGTGATGAAGGATCATCATTGAGCATCTTCTCGATGAGAAGTATATCTCCTCAATGTCGATGGGAGCGTGATCAATTTCCCATGGAGCAGAATCACTAGCCAAGTATGCTTCAATCTCTTCCAAAATAAAGTCACTTCCTCAAACGGAGTGAGGGAAGGGAAGAGAGCAACGATGGGATCAACGAAGTGGGATTGCCACTCAAAATCCAAGAATTTCTTGAGAATACTCCTCCGACACAATGTCAAGGACATCAATTTTGTTGACTTGAATTGTCTCCATAATTGGGGAGTATTTCGTAACTTGATTGAGATTGAAAGTAACGGCTTCCTTGTTTACCCTCAAAGTGATTTCCCTTCATCAACATCGATCAATGCACGACCCGTTTTAAGAAGCACCTCCCAAGGATGAGGGTACTCGGGATCGGCATCAAATTCGACAACAACAAAGTCGTGGGAAATGAAACTTGCCTACTTTCACAAATACATCCTCGGCTATACCTAGCGGACGAGAACTTATGCGGTCCATAAGCTCGAGGATCATACATGTAGGTGTAGCGGAGGTAATGAAAGCTTTTCCACATGGAGTGTGGCATCAAGTTAATGCTAGCACCAAGATCGGCCAAAGCGGAGCATTGAACTATGCCTTGAAAATCACATGGGATGAGAAATTTTCCGGGGTCTCCTAACTTTTCGGAAGCTTTTAAGGATAACCGAAAAATTATCGTTCAAAGAAGTTTTAGCCATTTCGAAATCTTTTCTTTGTTATTCAACAAATTTTTGATTGTTGGACCGAACTTTGGCATTAGAAGAAGAGCGTCATGAAACTAATCTCGAAGTGCAAATCTTGAAAGATTTGGACAAGCTTCTCCATTTGTTGACTAGTTTTATCACGGAGCTTTTGGTCATTAAGCCTTGAAGGATAAGGAAGTGAAGGCTTAGGAATGGTCATCGGAACAACGGGTTCCGGAATTAGAGGTAAGACCACCGGAGGTTGGATTTGTCGCGGTACCGTGGGCTTGAGTTATGCACCTTGTCCTTTGATACCTCGGTTTCTCGTTCCACATCCTCACCGGAGAAGGATTAGGCATCGAGGGTCCTCATAAGACTTACCACTTGGTGGCAATAGCATTCAATTCACCTTTTGGGTTGGGAATGGTATTACTAGGAAGGGCACCCGAAGTTGAAGGTTGATTCTTTTGACTCATGAGACTAGCAAACATGCTTTCAATCTTGCTTTGAGATTGATCAATTTTGTTACTAGTAGCTCTAAGCTCGGAAGTGAAATCATTCTTCAAAGTGGTAATTTGATTTTGCATGGACACCATCTTAGCTTCATTGCTTTTGATGTAATTAGCAATGTCAATGGAAGCTTGAGGAGGCGGGCATGCATATTTTGTTGAGGAGATTGGAATCGGTTTTGATTGAAATTTCCTTGATTTTGAAAACCTTGATTTTGATTTTGAAAATTCGATTCGACTGATTTTGATTGAACCGATTATTTCTATTTTGCACATTTTGATTGTTCTCGATTTTGATTAAACCCGGGTGGTCCAAGGAAATTGTTAGAACGATAGCTTAGAAGGGTTCGGTCTCCTTGTGGTTGGTAGGAATTACCTCCCGTATTGTAGGAACCCGAAGCGGCATATACACTCTCTTGAGTGAAGCCACCGGAGGCTGGACACTCAAAATAAGGATGTGGACCATCACAAGTCTCACAACTCTTGTTCACGACATTCACTTGTTGATTGTTGTTATTTTGACTCATTTTAAGTACGGCAGTGGATATTTCTTCAATCTTTTGGTTAGAGTCGTGTATTCGAAGATGGAAGGGTGGTAGATCTCCTTGACTCACTCCTCTCGGTGAGGAATCCCAATAATTATGGTGGGCGGTCATGTTTTCAATGAGATCGTAGCACTCTTTGGTCGCTTTTCATAAAGGTACCACCGCGTGACATTGATTGTGTCACGATGTCTCAATGTTAACCCGTTATAGAATGTATCTATTTGGGTGACAAGCAACATGTTGTGGTTCGGACATCGATCAATCGAAAGCTTATAGCGTTCCCATGCCTCAAATAAGGACTCATCGGGATGCTGCCTAAAGTTGTTGATTTCATTCCGTAGTTTCGTCACCATCGACGGTGGAAAGTATTTCGCCAAGAATTTGGAGATCATTTCGTCGAAACTATGGATTGAGTTCTTGGGAAGACGATCAAACCATGCGGTGGCATGAAGCGTCAAGGAATATGGAAAGAGGTATAAGCGAAGGGCGTCATCGGTGACCCCATTTTGCTTCATACTTTGGGTGACGGTGAGAAATTTGTCGAGATGCTTGTTGGCATCGTCACCCGGTGATCCGTGAAATTGGCAAAAACTTTGGACTTGTTGAATCATGTGATGCTTAAGTCCAAAATCCGTGGCCTCGATGTTGACCGGGTAATTGGACCGCCCGATCCATCCATCGTGGGTTGGCAAAGCTCCTCCATCGTTCGGAGATCGGGAGCTTGATTTTGTGTCATGGTGGGTTGTTCAACGGCACGTATCTCGGCACGTTTGCTTGGTTACTGATTACGTCTACGAGCTTATGAGCGAGTGCGCATGCACTTCCAAAACAACACTTTCAATTAAAACAAGACCGAGGCAAAACAAGTAAACTTAAACCAATAATCCACGTGAAATGATCACTTCTATAAGTAAAGCGCACAAAGGAGCGGAGAGACTTATTAGGTCGTGAAGCTTATTAAAACCCGTCTCTTTTCACCGCAATTTAATGTCGGCCGTCCTTATACCCTCACACAGTTTGTTAAACCGATAAAAGTAAACCAAAACACGAGCGACACAAAGGCAAGTTTTAAATCTTTTGTTCGGGAACTTATAATGATAACACCTTAGTTGAGAATGTTATATTGATTGTGTATTCTATTTTATTTAAAACAACAAGGAAAATCTTTTTGTATTTTTAATCTTTTACATATATATACAAAGAAAAGAAAAATATTTTTGTATTTTTGTATTTTTATAAAAACAATAACTTCACGAGGAAGGTTCTTCAAGTTACTAATCGTAAAAACTTCACGATATTGTCGCAACACACCTCCCCGGCAGCGGCGCCAAAATTTGATTCGATCTAAAGTGAGTGGTGAGAAACACAATATCAACGTATATCAAAATAACCGTAAAATTCGACAAATTAACCTTTTAGGAAAAGGGTTAACGTACCAAACCTTACGGGTGTGATAAAAGTGATACCGGAAAAGTGATTTCCCGAGTCGTGTCCCAACGAGGTGTGAATGGAACGATTCGTTGAGTTTTGTGATTTATAACTTGAATTGGTTTTAATGATTTGTTGATTTGAATCACGTTTTCTACGAATTGATTAATGGGAAGGTAATTAAGGCAAGGAACCCTAATAAACTACAAACTAACTACTACTAAGCCTAAGGAATGATAAAATTAAACTATACTAAGTCCTAGGGTGCTAAAAGCGTAAAACGTAAAAGCAGAAACAACCCGAGCCATAAACGTAAAAATTTGCAATTTAAGGGCTACGGGTGTGAAATTAATTTTCCTACGTCCTAATTGACTAAAAATAATTTTAGAAAAAGACCGGATATTTTTTTGACTTTTAAATTAATTACTACGAATTAAAAACTATTTTAATCTAATTAATTAATTAAAAATAGTAAACTAATTTAGAAAAATTTGAAAAATTCAGGGAAACTACTTGAGATATAGCTGATCTTAGGAAAAATAAGAAATCACTAATTTGTTGTGGAAAATAAGCAGAAAATAAGCTAAAGAGAGCTTAAAAGGAGAACCGCCAAACACCCATATGTATTAAATTTTGCAAATGAAACATGAGAAAGACCCAAGGGCGGATGGTGTGTGTGTTGTGTTGTGAGTGAGAGGCGAGGTTCGAGTCCCAAAGATTGCAAATTTTTGAATTTTTTTTTAATTTTCTTTTACAACTTTGAAGATGTAATCAAATTAGAAATTTTTTGTGAAAACTTTTGTTTTAAAACTTTGAATAAGTCAGATAAACAACTTATTTATCCTCGATTAGTACAAAAACAAAATCAAGCTCACATAGCAAATCGATTAAAACTAAAAAAAAGGAGCAGATAAGTAGTTGTCCTAAGTAGGCAAGTGCAACAAGAATACGCAATTCCAACTGAAATAAGCTAGGAACAATGGGGATAAGCAGTTGGCAATGGAACTAACTAGGGGATCCTAAGCTAAATTGGAAAATGTAAAACAAGCAATACACTCCTATGATAAGCACTAATGAGCTAACAGTGATTTAACTTAAACTAATTGAGCAATTAATACTTAAATGAGCTGAACTATACTACTAATAAGCTAAAAGATAGTACTGACTTGTGTTTCTTGCAGGTTGCAAACAAGCTGCAGTGGTTCCTTTTGGAGCTTATTTGTGTGCTGAAAAGTAGCTTCCAAAGACAAAACAGATAGAACACATAAAAGTTAGCAGAGTGAAGGTTATAAAAATGTGATTGGGGCCTACAATCAGCACACTGAACAGCTTAAAAGGAAGCTAGATCAGGTCCTGTGACCATTTTTTTTTAAACCTGATGCAGTTAAAACTCCTTCAATTAATACTTGTTTTGACTAAATTTGAACCAATCTGAGATAAAAACTAGAGTTCCAAACTAAATTATACTAAAGTGGGTTGCAAGGATTGGAGAAAAGCTAGTTTTAAACAATTTTAACATCAAAGTAGCCATTGAATAACCTCAAGATCGCTACTATAGTCATGATCGATCTACACAAACAAAACATAACCCTTTTTTTCAATTCAAATTCTTGACAAAATCTTACGACACCCTTGCTATCCTTTGAAACTTATGTTAAACTTAAGAGAATTAAGTCAAATGGGTAAAAAACCACATTATGACCCATTGAACACCCATGATCCAAACAGACATTTATGGAGAAATTCTTGCTTGCAACAGATTTAATACAAGAAACTTTGAAGATCTTTTTATTGAAAGCTAAAATTTGACTAATAAGGACTAATGATAAAACTATTTCAACACTAAAAACAGTAACCAATAAAGGAAATACTCTTCATTAACTGGAAAATTTCATTACAAAAGGAAAATGGAAAACTAAATTTTAAAACTAAGAAAGGGTGCCTTATACATTGGCTTACAAGATAGGTCTTCCATTCTTCATGTGTTGTGCTTCCTGTGTGAGGTAAAACAGCCAAGAGCCCCCTTTGTGCTTTCTTGAGATGATCCAGGCCGTACAATAAGTAGGTATACTTGAGGATCAATCAGAGCCATCCATTGGTTGATTTGTGCCTGGATTGCCATGGTGGCAGCCATGGAAAGGAGGGAAAGTAGCTAGTGGGTTTGGGAAATGGGTTTAACTGGGCAAAGAGGGAAGGTGAGGTAGGGTGTGTGGTGAAACTGGGTAAAAGGAAGAAGGGAGGTTGAGTGTTTGGGGAGAAGGAAAAGGAGATTAGGGTTTGTGGGGAATGGTAAAAGGGGAGAGGCGCAGGGTGTTGTTTGGGCGGGAAAGAAGAAGATGGGGTAGGGGTGTTAACAATTGACCGGGTTGGGTGGGTTGACCGTGGGTATGGATTTGGGTTTGGACCGGGTAAAGGAGAAATTGGTATTGGGCTTAGATGGACTTGGGTTAAATTAAAATTGGATTTGGACTAGTCTTGTGATCCAGAAATTTAGCATAGGACTAATTGTGTCAATCGATTTTCCAAGGGCCATTTGTGTAATTTCGAAAAGTATTCTAAGGGTCGGTTTGTCATTCTCCAATAGGTCAAGAATATATTTGCCATCTTTCAAACTTGAGGGTATATTACGCCAATTTTGAAATTTGAGGACCGAACTTGTAATTTCTCAAAACTTTTGAAAATTTTCACCAAAGGACTAATTATGACAACTTATGATTTCAAAAGGACCTTTGGTGACTTTTCTTTTAAAATAAGTGCTCGAGGACTATTTCTATCAATTTTGAAAGTCGGGGGTGAAGCGCCAATTATGCAAACTTTGTTCGTTTTTCATTTGTTTTCAATAATTTTGCATCCGAAACATATAAAACACAATTTTGAGATATTTTCGGTATTTTGATGCATTTTGAGTGTTTTTAGATGTTTTGCGATTCGGATTGACCTAAAATGATGAGTTTTACACACTCATCAAGATTGAAGACAAGACGTCATGGACCCAAATGACGACCTGCACTTCAACTTTCCAAACCACTCAAGTTCCTCTTAAAAGGACTTGTTTCATTCTCATGGGAACCAACATTATCTATCGACTTTCTCTTAGAGATCGTTGATATTGAAAAAGGAGACCCTCTCCCAGTCTCCGAGACGGGATCCAAATATGCACAAAATTGAGTCTAGAGCCACGAGATCATCAATAAATCTCATTAGGACACTTTCAATGAAGACTCTGTTTCACACAATGTGGAAAGAGATTATATCTTGAGTCCTACGCATTATCCTTGTGGTATTGCTAGAACATCCGAGTGATGTGTAAACATATTCACAATGAAGATGGAAAACCTTCGGAACCAACATCAAACAAGCTCTGGTAGGTGGCGGGTGAGATCTATTATATAGATCAACCATGTGACAACCGAACAGAAACAATGGGCGATTCAATCTCTTGAATCAATCTCGGTTCAGTTATGGGTTGTGGATACCTTTGAAAACCGGTCTTTGTGATTAATAACTCTTTTCTTTAGCACATCGACCGTGTACTAATTTTTCAAATCAAAAGGTGTTTTATGATTGATAATTGATTTTCAATAAAACCTTCGTTGTATTGCAAAACAATTTCTATTGAGCAATACACGATTGTTTTTCAAATCTCTTTCATCAATCGCTGGACTTAAATTATTTGGTTCACTCACTCCGTGTTATCTTCTTTGAGGCGTTCGGTTTGAGAACACTAGAGCGGTACGAAACCACATCAAGGAAATTCTTGTAATTATACCGATCATAGGCAAGACATGTATCGATCAGCGGGGAACCGTGATCCGTGTACCTCAATTCAACTAAAGTGGTCAAAGAAACTTTTGTACGCTTTATTGCTAATCGTTGTATGCTGACGCCCGACATTTGCGGTGATCGAATGAAGCGGTCAATCCATAGCCGCATGCTCACACAATACATTCATCTCTCAAGAAATCATGATAAGTGCATCAATGACTCGATATTTTCACTCCATGCTTACGCTACGCTGCCAATATCATGAATCATCGAAAGCTTCGTTACTCGATGACAAGATATCATGATCCGAATGTGAGCATGTCGGTCCGAATGTCACAACATCACAAAATTCCAACACCACAATGAATGTCTCGAGATTTTGATGGTGATGATCTCAAAAGTGGCTCAAAATTATTATCACGTGGATCAAGAAAAGACCTCCACTTAGATTAATCAAACATGCAATGAGAAGAATCAATGACTACGAGCTTGAGCAAAGTACTACATCAAGAATGCAAGAACAATTTTTATGTAATATCTATTTGTATTCTATGTAATTTTAGTACATGATTGAGGTGACCTCCTTAGGGGAGATTGTTAGGAATTAGAAATTCCGGTATTAAAAGTCGGTCACCTCAAGTATATGTAATCGTTAGAAAGCTCGTAGTCGTAGTTATTTTAAGCTAAGTAGTATTTAGTTAAGTAACACCGTGGAGGACGGACGGGTCTTTACCCACTGTATGCACGATCCACGCCGTTGTGTGGCGTTTATGTAAGACTATAAATACTCTCTACCTCCCAAGGTAGGGAGTTGGAGCTCATAATAAGAATTTTCTTTCTCTCACTAAAGTTCCCTAAACCTCTAACTTTCTCTCTAGAACTCACCTTTATACGCCCACTTTGTGTTATGGTTTGATGTGTATGTGAAATCCAATATCCTCAGTTTCTTGATTTCTTTGTAAGAGTACATGTTGCCACCGATTTCATTGTAGTTACCATCGTTAGGAATAATTTCATCATTAGATGCGTGGACAACAAAAGATACTAGCACACAATGCAACAATCTTCAATGTAAACAAAGAATCCTTCAAATCGCTTGTCACAAACATAAATCATACATTGCAAGAATTTTGAGATATCGGTGGTTAGAGAATAGCAAGGAGTGATTCCATAAGCTTAGCGTTGGCAAAACTCTAAGTTAATTAAGTCAACTCTAGTCATGATTCGTTTACCAAGGTCAAGAGACTTCATTTACTTCTCAACCACTTACACCTTCCCTCATTAACTTATCGAATCCAACTTAACATATATTTAACAAACCTTTTAACACACGCACCACCCAAATCACATACTCCAAAATTTCACTCTCAAAGATTAACATTTCTCCAACAACACCATGAGTCATTCTAGCCCAATCAATCTTTCTTCTAGCGTTCATTTGATAGTTCTTGGGATGACTTTGTTTTGAAGAACCACAGGTGAGTTGAGAAAGAAGAGTATGAGAAGGTTGTTTCGGAAGAGAAAGCATTCAATTGTTCTCTCAAATCCTTTTCTGCTGGTCCTTCATCACTACAACTAGTGCCTCAAGATGCATTTATCAAGGAAGATAGCTCGAGATCGGCTCCTATGTATCGCCATATGAAGATACGAGATGATGAGACCTCTGGAAGAGTCTGAGTGTTCCCCTCTTGCAAAGAATAGCTCCTCTGAAGAGCTCCAACCATCACCTCTCTACCATTGCTATCAAGACCACCATCGAGAGGTCCTTTATCATCCTCACCACCCCTTGGAATAGTGGTGATGGGATTAGCAAGCCCTAAGGTGTATTCATGGATTGATATGTGAGGGCTCCTAAAGCGATGCCAACTTGGGCCTTACCAAAGAAGCCATAGGTGGTGTATGGTTGTCAGATGTAGTAAGGTTGTGAAGCTTTTGTTGAAGTAGGATGTTGTTAGTTGTTTTCAGTTGTATGTGATGATGCTTGTAGTCTGTATTCCATGGATGTATCTACTGCACTCAGTGTGCAATTTTGTGAAATAATAATAATGATCCATGTTTTTCTTTGACTTTCTTGCATCATTTGTGTTGTTATCATTTTGCATTACAATTAACTCCACCTCCAAAACTGACATACTGTCCATCATAATGTTCAAAATCTGAAAGATAGGACTTGTTGCGGTCATGTGCCTTGAACACCCACTATCTCAGATATCCTTGATCCGATCTTTTGTCCTTGGATGTTCCTGCACATAAGAGTAAAGAGTTAGTTTCTTTTGGGGACCCAAGCCATGATTGACTTGGATCGCCTCGTGTATCAATATAGTTAAATCTATCAAAGGTCATTGATACACCATTGGGATTGGTTGTAGAGGTATTTCCTTTAGGTTTCCATTCCCAACGTCTTGAGGCCTTCACAAGATTGCCCATGTCCCCTTTTCTTGTTTACAACCCTTGCGGTGGTAACTTTTGAATGAGCGATGGTAATCTTTGGTTTGTTTTAGGTACCCACCGTTGGTTATAATGAACCTTATTATTTTTAGAAGTTCTTTTCTTGTTTGTGCATATTTTGCAAAAGTTGTTTTGGACTTTGCACTTTTAACGGTGACTTAGGGTGAGTAGTATTACAGCTTTTTGCGTGGCAAAAGTTTTGAGGCCACTCTTAGTTGAAGCGCTCTTGGGACCATTTTGCAATGTGAATTAGGGTGTACATTATATTGAAACATGTTAGAATTCACCCTTTTATTCCCATGGACTTCCCTTCTCCCAACATAGTAGTCACAATAAGCATGTAAATGATCAAAACTACCACAGATATAGCATGCCTTATTGTACATCACAAAATCACTACCTAGTTGTTGAGATTTAACATGATTCCAACTCCTCTGGTTACTCCTAGGAGTCAGAGGCTTGTTCCTATACATCTCACCATACCTTACAGTTGATCTAGGTTTATTAACCGGTTTCCTAGGTTCCTCTGTAATAAGATAACAACTTTTGGGATAGAAGCCTCTACATTCTTTTTAACATTCTCATCAACAACAAATGAGTCACTAGCACTCTCAAAAACATCATTATCCTGCTTAATCTCTTCCTCACTTTTCACCATTGTGTCCTTTAAAGGACCATATTCACGTTCAAGGTCCTGAAACTCTTCTAAGCATGTATGAGCTAAATCTATATCTGGAGGTGAATGAACACCCCTTAGAGGTGGAGGCACAGTATTATAACCCATACCAGACTTAACTTTACTATGTACTTGAGCATTCCAAATTTTATCAATTGAACTAGACTGATGATAGCATGTGTCTAATGTTAAATTGACATTTTCATTTTTCTTTTGAAGTTTTTCCAACTCCTTTTGCTATGCTTCATTCACAGCTGTTGTATATTCTACCTCTCTTCTAAGAAGAATAATATCATCATTATATTTTGTCTCTTTTTCTATAGTGATCAATTTGTTTCTCTAATATCGCTATAGCTCTCCTAAGGTTAGACACGGTATAATTAGCGATATAACTCTTGTCTTTCATTAGAATATAAATCATTAAGCCTTTCAACTTCTTTAGCGACCTACATGTTTTAGAACAACTTTCAAAGTTTTGTACCTCGTAGTCGAGAAAGCCATGAGAGCAAATTCAGTAGCAACAAGAGCAAAGATCGAATGTTCTTCTTCTTGTTCATCGACCATGAAACTCCAATCATAGCTCACACCATCAATAACCAACATTGCCTTTGGTTCTTCCACAGTTGGTTCCTTCTTTTTCTTGTACCAAGTTGACCTGTTGTCCTTGGTCTTTGGTCTTCTACATTCTCTAGCAAAATGTCCAAACTTGTGGCAGTTAAAGCACTCCACTTTCTTCTTATCAAAGCCTGCAGTTTCACTCCCATTGATGTGAATAGGCTTGCTAGTCTTCTTGTAGAATTTCCTAGCCATCATGCTAAGAAGAGCTATCTGCCATTTTATATCCATCTCCTCCAAGTCATCTTCATCAATTTGCTCTATGTCTTCATGAGTTAAGACAGAGCCATCTACTGAGTAGAGATGAAAGCATAAAAGGTAGGATCTCCAATACTAGCAACCTTCTTCTTTGAACTGCGGTGGTAACATTACTTGATACCAAGAGAAACTTTAGAACGAGCAATGGCAACATCATCATCATCTTGAATCAATGAGGTTGACAATAATGCCAAGCTACTAGAGCTTGTAGCAAGTTTCCACCTTCTTCAACCTTTGCTCAATTAGTTTGAAGTTGTTGTAAAGGTCATTGAGCTTCATTGTTTCTATGTCGATTTGTTTTCCTAGATAGTAACATTAGTTTGAAACTCAAGGCAAACTTCTTAGAAACTTCAAATTGAGGTCTTCCTTTTCTACCTCAATGCCAAACACGATCGGTTGTGTAACAATGTTCAAGTTTAGTGAAGATGCTATCAAGTGAGTCATTGCTTGAAGCGGAGAAGTTTTCATAACTTTGCTTCAACAATGTCTTTTGTGTCTTCTTTGTAGCATCATTACCACCAAACACCGAGCAAATCTCTTCAAACAGTTCTTTAGCGATCATGTACTTGTCGAATGAACTGATATGATCTCTAGGAAGAGTCATCAAGAACAAACTTCTATCTTTAAGATCATTCTTCCTAAGAGATTTTTCAATACTAGATTCGAGCACGTAAACTTTCACAACATCGTGTCACCAACCTTCACAAGACTAGTCACAGGCTTGAAAGAATCACCAATTTGAATGATCTCCCAAAGAGCATAGTCACGAATGAGAAAGTATTGCTCAATCAAGATCCTCCACATCTCAAACTCATTAAGTTTGAGCTTAGGTAGCCTTGGTGTAGAAGAGTTGGGTGGTTGTTTTCCATCTCCATTGAATTGAGTGAGTAGGTTAAGCTTATTCCTTGGATCTTCTAAAACAAAATATCGAACCTTCGCTCGATACCACTTGATGGATCTGGACACACCTTGTGTCAATGATATTTTGTATGATATTGTTACACGCAGAATTTACTTAGTAATACTTAGAAGATGGATTGTATGATGTATTGTATGTAAACACGATTAAACATAAAACTTAAGCTCCAATATTATTAATGAATAATACGAGTGATCTTAATTATCACCTGGGTTACACCTTGAAGCCTTTGTGAGTAATCGTAGGTAATTAGACAAGTACCTAAGACAATGACCTATGACCTCCTTTTATACAATAAGGAGTCCTTTACAAGATAAGTATAAAGCTAACATTATAGAATATACACAAGATCTATTCTATACTTATCTAAACACGTTTTCCTATAGCAGTGGTAATAATGTACCAGCAGTGGTAATACGTTTCCATTGCTAGTGTTAATCCGAGCAGTGTAAACCACAACTATCCGTGGCAACAGATTATTCCCAACATAGCGTAAATTAGACCCGCATCCAGGAGCTTAATGATTTCATCCTTCACAACGTCTTGTACTTTAGGGTTTAATCTCCTTTGTGGTTGCACTACAGGCTTAAAATCATCTTCCATAAGTATCTTGTGGGAACAATATGAAGGGTTAATTCCTTTAATGTCAGAGACTTTCCATGCTATTGCCCCCTTGTGCTTGCTTAAAACCTGTAGTAATGACTCCTTTTCTTTGTTAGATAACAGAGCGGAGATCACAACAGGATAATTTTGATCTCCATTGATAAATGCATATTCTAAATGAGGAGGTAACTCCTTAAGTTTAGGGGGAGCATCCGCTTCTTCCGGGGTATTTGCTGAACATACCGTCTGATTCTTTGTGGTCAGTTCCTCTGTTTTGCTTTCCTCATCGCTAGATGCCCCATCATTATCTTTGAATTTTAATGATCTCAGAGGGTCAGGAAGAAAACATTCCTGGGCATGTTTCTGAGTGTTAGCTTCGATAAGGTCGAGATCATCAAGGTTGTCATCAGTGAAAGAAGCATATCTCATTGACTTTTCCATATCGAAGGTAATCTTATCATTACCAATCTCCAACGAAATCTTCTTGTTAAATTCATCAATCATAGCGTGTGCGGTTGCAAGAAAGGGTCTTCCGAGCAAAATAGGATATCATCTTCTTCCATATCAAGGACCGTGAAGTCGTAGGAAGACAAATTTATCGATCTTGACAAGAACATTTTCGTGATCCCTTTCGGATATTGAGTAGTTTTATTAGCGACTTAATACACATTCTAGTTGGTTTTAGCTCTCCCAACTCCAAACGTGAATAAAGAGAGAATGGCATAAGACTAATGCTTGCCCCAAGGTCGGCAAGGGCCTTGTTGAATAAAATTCCCCCGATAGTGCAAGGTAAAGTGAAACTCCCTGGATCTTCTTCTTTGAGAGGCATATTTTTTAAAAGAGCAGCAGAGCATGTTTGATTTAAAGTAATCTGCGTCCGATCAGAAAGTCTTCTATGGGTAAGGATATCCTTCATAAATTTGGCATATTTCGGCATTTGCTCCAAGGCTTCAACGAGAGGAACATTAATGTTGAGTTGTTGTATTTTCTCCATGAATTTCTGAAATAGCACCCGTTCTTATTCCTTCTTAATCCTTCCCGGAAATGGAATTGGTGGAATGTAGGGATGGACTTTTTCGACAGAAGGTTGAGCCTCCTCGGTTTCTTTATTGTTATCTTGGGGTGTTTCGTTAGTCAGATCATTCGAGTTCGAAGGGTAAGCTGGTTCCTTATAGTTTAATCCACTTCTGGTTGTAATAGCGTGAGCCAGATCTCGAGGATTAGTTTCTGTCGTGCTAGGCAAGTCACCTTCATCTCTTACTCTGATAGATTCTGCGAGTTTTCCCACTTGATTTTCAAGTCTTCTAATAGCAGCTGCTTGTGTTCTAAGTGCTTTGTCGTAATCTCGCTTGAGATTCCAAACCAAATTTGCGTTCTCATCATATTTTCTGCTAGATTCTTTAACGAGCATCTTCACAGCCTTTTCAAGATCCGTCACCCTCCCATCGATGGGTTTATCGAACTTGTGTTTTACCATCTTGACTTCTTCCGTCAGGGATTGCATATCTACTTCAAATTCCTCCGCATTCTTTATCACCGATTGTATCTCGATAGGATCTTCATCCGACTCTTCATTCCATGATGACGAATGGGCGCAACTTCCTCAACTTTTATTAATCCTTTATCATGATCATTAAAGGGATAGGTTCTTTAGAGTCTAACAATTGTCGAGTCTTTATGTTCAACCCGTTGTAGAATATTTGCAGTTGCTCGTGTTTGTTGAGTTTATGCTCGGGGCACTTTAGGATGGCTTCGTTAAATCTTTCCCAAGTGTAAATAGTGGTTCATCGAGACTTGGCGAAACCTCCTAATTTCATCGACTGTTGAAGGATTTTTGTGGGTTCAAGATTCCTTAAGAAAAGCCTTCTTAAAGGCGTTCCATGTTGTAATAGATCCTGATGGAAGTTTCTTTAACCAATCTTTAGCTCTTCCTTTTAGGGTAAAAGGGAAAGCCCTCATCATAACATGATCTCTTGAGACCCCAGGTGCATGAAATAAATCTGCGATCTCACATACCTTCGCGATGTGTTCGTGTGCTTCTTCGTCTTTGGTTCCATAAAAGCAACATCTTTTCAGTTCATCAAGACAGAGTCTCCAAAATTCGAATTTAACATTTTCTTCAAGAGCTGGAATGGTGATCCCCTGTTTACTTTTAGAGGTGGTGAGATAATCATTCATATTAAGAGCCATAATATCAAAACAAAACTTAAATAATAAAACTCTCCGGCAGCGGCGCCAAAAAATTGATGCAGGTTTTACTGACCAGGTCTTAATATTTATAGTGTCTCGCTATACCTATGGTCTACCCTAATGCACTAACGGGCAGTGTACCCGGTCGTGTGTAGTGCAGTAAATGGTAAAGTCGAGGTCTTCCCAAGAGCTATGTGTGTTGGATTATTACTAAGTCTAATTGTCACAGAATAAGAATGGTTTTGATAGGGATTTAATTAATTAAACTACTAATACATAATATAAAATAAAAGCAAATAAATGGTAAAGGAAATCAATAGAGAATAGTGGTGCTAACCTAGTCAATCCTCCTAGCTAGTTATGTCTCGTCTACCTACTTCCAATTACTTGGTGGGGTCAAATTCGAGAGGACAACATTTGGTCAATTCGCCTAACCTATCAAAGAAAGATGCCACCACAGAGAAATCGGGACACCGTCATAAGTCCTGTTGTTCCCGGTCCCTAAGCCGAGTCATTAAGTATCGCTACATGCTAGATTCTAAATAGTGAGTGCCCGGCCGTTAGGAACTTAGACACTACACCCCCAATTCAAGTTCATCCAAACGATAGGTGATCGGTTGGTCAAATCGCACAAGTAGAAAGGGTCGTCGGTTGGTCTTATCTTACCCTTCCGTCTCGATCCGCTCACCTAGGGTCAGTTGGTCATATCTCCTAGGAAATTGGCCTCTATCGCCATTCAAAACTACCGAACCAAGGGTGACTACCAAAGAACTATGCATGTATACACTTAGAAATTATTGTACGGAAGTAAAGGTAAATGCAAACAAAACAATTAAGGAATCATAACTAGGCTAGCACCAAAGGGTGCTTAGCCGCTCATATTAATCATGCAAATCAATTCAATATTCAAAGGTACGAAATACATGAATTGAAAGTAAAAGAAATATAAAACGCTAAAGCTTATCGTAATGGTGTGACTTCTCCTTTGGAAACAACTCAGATGCTCCCTAGACTGCCTTGAGCTTTTTCCCATGTTCTCGAGTGTTGTGTGTGGAATGGGATGCTTTGAAATCTTGGAATTTGTGGGGTATTTATAGGCCGTGCGGGTTACGGCGTAACCAATAAAGGTCAGGTTGCTAGTTATGGCGTAACCTTATAAGTGGTTACGCCGTAGTCTTCAATAAACTCGGTTATCATAAGTGATGCGGTAATTACGGCGTAAGTATCGTGCGTGGAACCTCTTTGACCTAATGGAGTTACGTCAGAACCTTTGGGAAGAGTTACGCCATAACCTCTTGATAAGTTGGACTGGTCACGCAATAGTTACGCGTAATGTGAGAGACAGTTATGTCAGAACTTCTTCAAAATAGGCATATTTTGATAAATCTTTAGTAATGTTTCCATTTTTGCGTCTCTTTAGCTCCAATGCTCGTAATTTACGAAGTGGAAAACAATGGAAAACAAGCGTAAATCCATATAAATGATATAAATAACTAGCATTATCGGGAAATTGACACTTAATATTCGAGGACTATTTGATGTTATCGGTGAGAAAGATAAAGCTGTGATGCCTTGCTCTATGCCCGTGTTAAGAAAGTGAACTTTAATGTGCCTTCAAGTGGTTCGATCCCAAGACTTCTAAACACGAAATGCAAAAAGTAGCAAAACCAACTAATGTTCCCATTCCCTACTGGGAGTAAAAGTGACACCAAAGCGAAGCGGGTCAAAGCCTCAAGGCAACACAAAGAATGATAGGACCTTGCAAGCTAGGAATATTCGATGGAAGAGAGTAGAAGATCACCTTAGGAAGAATGAAACTATGTTGAATAAAACGAATCGTGTTGATTCTAGTGTTAGCTCTAAGCATCTTTGTAATTAATGCGATTCGCTACTTTTGGCAAAACATGTAATGATGATTGCTTGGTTTCATTACTAATCATGTATGTGGTGTGAATGATTTGATTAATCTTTGTTAAATACTCAGTTAAAATTGTTAATGCCAAAAATCAAGCTAAGAAGGCTAGAAAGCAAAGGCGGAAGAAGGTTAGAAAACATTAGAAACCCACAGGAAGAAAATTTAGTAATGTAGGTTATAAGTGGATACCTCACGCGCAAATTTAATCTTAATGAGATGTGCCCTAAATTATCTAAGTCAATGCCCAATAGGAAATGGATGCCTTTGGTAGAACTATACCTTTAAGAAGTGAACATACTTTGAATAGATCTCTGTTTCTACTATCCCGACATCTACCACTAATGATTTTATTGACTCGCTCGATGTGGATGTTCCAATCGCTTTGTCTAACCAAGTGGAACCCATTATTGTATGGCGATTCCAATTATCCATTATCCATTCTTGTCGTGTTCAACCGCAGTCGCTCAAATCGTTCGTGATACCGGACTCGTGCTATTCCAAGCACATGATCGAGATCGCTCATGACTCATGAACTTTATGAGTAAATTCATCGAATCGTTAGATTCGGGAATGACCATTTTGGTGCAATTATGGATTATGGAGATTAGGTTGTTGGTGACGATGTAATTTCCATGGTATATTATGTTGAAGGTCTTGGTCATAACCAGTTCTCGTTGGTCAATTCGTGATTCCGATCTAGAGGTGGCTTTTAGAAAACATACATGTTTCGTTAGAGAACTTGATGGTGTGGAACTGTTAAGATGAACACGTGGTTCAAACCTATACACCATCTCTATCGAAGACATGATGAAGTCTTCTCCAATTTGCTTGTTGTCAAAGGCTTGAAAACAAAGTCATGGTTATGGCATCGTCGTCTCAATCACTTGAACTTCGGCACCATTAATGATCTTTCCAGAAAGGACCTTGTAAGAGGCTTACCCAGATTAAAGTATGAAAAAGATCATCTTTCTTAAGCATGCCAATTGGGAAAAAGCAAGAAATATGCCCACAAACCCAAACCTGCAAACTCAGTTATGGAAGTTCTTCATACTCTTCATATGGATTTGTGCGGACCAATGAGAGTGCAAACGATAAATGGGAAGAAATATGTTTTAGTCGTTGTTGATGACTACTCTCGATTTACTTGGGTTAAGTTTTTGAGGACAAAGGATGAAACTCCAGATGTCATCATCAAACTTATCAAGCATTGCAGTTCGACTTAACAAGACCGTTAGAATATTCAAACAGATAATGGCACCGAGTTTGTTAACAAAGACCTAAGTCAATTTTATGAAAGCATTGGAATCGGTCATCAAAGAAGTGTTCCACGATGCCCTGCTGAATGGTGTAGTTGAAAGACGAAATCGGACCCTTGTTGAAGCCGCAAGAACTATGCTAATTTATTCAAAGGTTGCAATGTTTCTTTGGGTGAAGCCATTGCCACCGCTTGCTACACCTAAAATCGTTCCCTCATACACACCACTCATGGAAAACTCCATACGAACTTGTCCATAAACTAAAACCGATCTCTCCTACCTTCGTGTATTTGGTGCTTTGTGTTATCCAACGAATGACGGTCAAGATTTAGGTAAATTAAGAGCTAAAGGCGAACATTGGAGTTTTGTGGGTTATGCACCAAACAAGAAAGGTTACCGAATCTACAACAAAAGAACTCGAGATATCATGGAAACTATTCACGCCACGCTCGATGAGTCATTCGGGCAAATGGCTCCGGGACAATCAAGTTCGGACCCGCATCACAACCTTCATTAAGTAGTCCCATTAGTTCTTCTCTTGTACAAAATCCTCACTAACAACTCCATATGTAACCCCTTCGTAAGATGATTTGAAGAAATTGATTGATCAAATGTTTGATGAACACTATGAGCCTATTGCTAATGATCAGTCAAATCCATCAACAGAGGTTGCTCCTAACCCAGTCAATGTAGATAACCCTTCAGTTTCTATGTCATTGAGTCAAGATGCACCTACTTATGATTACTCAGTCTCATCATTAAATCCTCAATCATCGAGTGTACATCATGGAATTGTCTCTGGCACCTATGATGGAGATAACCCCTTTGCTACTCCCGAAGATGCTCCCTTTGAGAACATATTTGCTCCTGAATCATCATCGAACCATCTTCATCGTGGAAAAATGACTCGCTACTTCGGTTCCTCAACAACAACCACACGAACACCTTAGAAAATAGACACATGACCATCCATTGGACAACATCATTGGAAACCCTCTCGTCCGGTATCCACTCGTAAACAACTTGCAACCGATGCCTTATGGTGCTTCTTCAACTCAAGATTATCTAAGATCGAACCAAAAGACGTTAAAGCGCCATGAATGAAGACAATGGTTCAATGCCATGCAAGAAGAAATTCATGAGTTCGATCGACTAGATGTATGGAATTAGTACCTTCTCTGATCGTGCTATGATCATTTCTCTAAAGTGGATCTTCAAAGTAAAACTTGATGAGCATGGTGATGTGTTAAAGAACAAGGCTCGATTGGTTGCAAAAGGATACCGTCAAGAGGAGGGTATAGACTTTGAGGAATCATTTGCTCCAGTTGCACGTATTGAGGCAATCGAATCTTCCGGCTAATCCGCAAGTAAGAACATGGTAGTCTATCGATGGATGTAAAGACGGCTTTTCTTAATGGAGATCTTAAGGAAGTTGTATACGTCCACCAACACGAAGGTTTTGTGAATCCGAGCATCCTACTCATGTCTATCGCTTGAAGAAGGACCTTTATGGTTTGAAGCAAGCTCCAAGGGCATGGTACAATACGCTATCAAGGTTTCTTCTATCTAATGGATTCAACAAAGGAGCGATTGATCCGACATTGTTCACCGTAAAGTCGCAAACACTTAATTCACATTCAAATCTATGTTGATGATGTTATTTTTGCCTCGATCGACCCCAATGAATGTGACCGTTTTCTAAGGAGATGGGCTCCAAACTTCAAATGTCAATGATGGGACAAATGTCATTTTTCTTGGGATTACAAATTTCACAAAGTCCCGGAGGCATTTTTATCAATCAATCTAAATATGCTAATGAGATTTTAAAGAAATTTGGATTTGATTCTTGTGACCGCTGACACTCCCATGGTGGAGCGTACTAAACCGGATGAGGACCTCTCGGGGATCATGGTTGACAGACTAAATTTCGTAGTATGATTGGGTCCCTAATGTACCTTCGCCTAGTAGACCGGACATTTTGTTCGTTGTATGAATGTGTGCTAGATACCGTGCTAAGCCTACCAAAAGCACCTTGAAGCGGTTAAATGGGTCTTTCGGTATCTCCAAGGATCCATCAACATGGGACTTTGGTACCAAGGACACGGTATGTCACTAATGACCTATGCGAGATCCGACGATGCGGGATGTCAAGATACACGTTGAAGCACGTCATAAGGTGCTCGTTTTTGGTGATAAGCTTGTTAGGCGGTCTTCAAAGAAACAAATGAGTACTTCTATATCCTCTACTGAGGCGAATACATAGCCATGCCATCTTGTTGTGCTCAAATCCTATGGACGAGATCCCAATTATCGACTATGGCTTTGAATTCAACAAAATCCTCTCATTGTGATAACAAAAGTGCCATTGCTCTCTCATGCAACAACGTTCAACATTCAAAAGCAAAGCATATCGACATTCGACATCATTTCATCAGGGAGCAAGTGGAGAACGGTGTGGTGGAACTTTATTTTGTAAGGACTGAATACCAGTTAGCAGACATCTTCACCAAAGCTCTTCCTAGATAACGTTTTGAGTTTATCCTTCCACGACTTGATCTAAAGAGTCTACAACCGGAAACACTCAAACGTCTTCAAGAGGAAGATGAGGAGTAAAAGTCTTTCTTCATCCATCTCTTGTAAATGTTTATTCAAAAAGCAAAATACAAAATTATAAAAGCCACAAAAGAAAATAGAAAAATATAAAATTTCAAAAAATCCATAAAAATCAGAAAATCTTTGAAAAAGCTAAAAATATTTTTCCCATCTTTTCTTTTATTTGATTTCATCTACGGTCTTTGTGTTGTCATTCAAAGAGTGTCAAGGGTCTTTAGATGAAGTTCAAATGCACATAATTTATTTTGAAAAAAAGAAAAAGAAAAAAAGAATTTTTTTTTAGAGAATGAAAAACAAAAGGTGTATAGTCATGTCAGTCTATACCCCGTTTTTAAAAAAGAAAGAACAGAGCCATGCTTTATCTTATTTTTCAACTCTCATGCTCTGATTCTAAAAACAAATGTTTCCTTCACACATATTTTTCCTTCTATAAATTCTTAGAAAATATTTGTTATCTAATGAAAACATAATAGCTTTGAAAAATAACTTGGACTCAATTTTTGAAAATCATCTGGACTTGACATTTGTCAAAATCTCTATCTCTCAATCAACAACTTATTCATTGATTGAGGTGGAGAATGATTTCAATTAAATCAAAAGGTTATTTGTCATACAATTGGTTCAGACCAAGGCTTATGTCATGTTTTCAAAAGATAATCAAGCATGTTTAATCGTTGGAGTTTAAAGTCTCCGATTTGATCATTATTGGTTAAATGTTTTCATAAGCAAGTCACAATTCTCCACAAAAGCTTTCAAAATCAATTTAAATCTATAGAGATCACAAATCTTAAATGACTTGAAAATTGTGATCGGGGGACAATTTGTGATTTAAATTGGATTTAAACCGATAATTCGATAAATGGTTTTATAAGTGATTAGCAAGCTCTCCTCCCTACATATGCCAAACGATTTCAAAATTTCCATGCACATGTTAAGGGGGAGCATCTATATCAAACCAAAAGGATTGAAACGTGATTAATTTGTTTCAAAGTGCGGGTTTTCCTAATATGTGCAAAACACTTTCGAATCTCGATGCACATATTGAGGGGAGCAACTTTTGAAAACCACATTCTTTCCCAAAATATCTTTAACTAAGTATGAAAATTACTAAACTTGATCGGGAAGGTGATGTCGATATTTTTAGAAAATGTTAATCAATGAATTAAATTCTTCCTCTTGCCTCCATGTGAACAAGCGATTTCAAATATACGATGCACATGTTGAGGGGAGCTCTTTTTCGAAATATCAAAAACAATTCGGTATAAAATGCTTTGATAATATATCACAAGTACCGGATTGATTTTCAAATGGTTTTCAATTGGTTCCAATGGCGGAAGAACAATACCAAAAGACCGACCAAATTTACTTTATGTATGGAGATATAAGGATGGTTAGGTTAGGTATTCGTTCCCACGATCCCTTGAGCGGAGGGATCTACCGAGGACAATCCACTAGATAGTGAAGAGTCCTTAGGTATGATGAAAAAAAGGAGAAAAGTGAGAAATGGGAAGAGTGCGGATGAGAGAGCTAGGCTGGAATAAACCCAACAAGGTTCTAGTAATGAAGTCTCGGTAAGCAATGAAGGGTTGAAGAATGAAAAGAAATGAATGTGAAAAGGGTGAAAAGAAATAGCCTCCATTAATTCAATCTTAGGGCGTAAACCGGGTTCAATTCATATACTCTTGGTCGTTACCTAGGTAACACCGGTATTGAAGACAAGACGTCATGGACCTAGTGACGCATTGCACTACATCTTCCCAAGCTACTCAAGTTCCTCTTAAAAGGACTTGTTTCATTCTCACGGAGAACCTACATTATCTATCGACTTTCTCTTAGAGATGGTTGATGTTGAAGAAGGAGACCCTCACCCTAGTCTCGGCATAGGAACCAAATGTGCACTATTGAGTCTAGAGCCACGAGATCATCTAATAAATCTCATTAGGACACAATCAATGAAGACTCACTATTTCACACTATGTGGAAAGTGAGAATATATCTTATGAGTCCCACGCATTATCCTTGTGGTATTGCTGAACATTTGAGTGATATGCCAACATACTCACAATGAAGATGGAAAGCCCTTCAGAGCCAACATCAAACAAGCTCTTGGTAGGTGGCATGTGAGATCTATCCAATAGATCAACCATGTGACAACCGAATGAAACAATAGGGCGATTCAAAATTATGAATCAATCCTAGTTCATGTAATGGATTGATGGATACCTTTGAAAACCGGTCGTTGTGCTTAAAATTCTTTTCTCTAGCACATCGATCGTGTATTAATATTTCAAAAATAAAAGGTGTTTATGATTGATAATTGATTTTCCTTAAAACCTTCGTTGTATTGCAAAAACACTTTATATTAAGCGAGACACGATTGTTTTTCAAATCTCTTTCATCAATCGGTGAATCTCAATTCATCTGGTTCACTCACTCCGTGTTGTCTTCTTTGAGATGTTCCGGTTTGAGAAGCGGCTAGAGCATTGCGAAACCTGTCAAGGAGATTCTTGAATTATACCGATCACAGCAAGACTTGTCTTGATCAACGGGAACCGTGGGCGTGTACCTCAATTCAACGAAGTGATCAAAGACACTTTCGTGCGCTTTATTGCTAAGCGTTGTATGCAGGTACACCCAACATTTGCAACTGATCAGAATGGAGAAGTCAATCCATAGCCGCATGCTCACACAACACATTCACTTCTAAAGAAATCATGATAATTGCATCAACGACTCTGATATTTTCACTCCATGCTTCTGCTATGCTGATGCAAATATCATGAATCAACTAAAGCTTCCGCTACTCTGATGAGAAGAAATCGTGATCCAGAATGTGAGCATGTCAGTCCAACGTCACAACTTCACATAATGTCAACACTACAAACGAAAAGTCAGAGATTTATGGTAGTTGGTGATCTCAAAGTTGACTCAAAACTCATTATCACGTGGATCAGTTAAAGACCTCCACTTGGATTAACCAAACATGCAAAACATGAAGAATCAAAGACTACGGGGCTTCAGAGCAAACAACATTAACAAGAATCCAAGAAAAATCTTAATGTAATATTTGTTTGTATTCAATGTAATTTGAGGTGACCTCCCTTAGGGGGAGATTATTAGGATTTAGAAAATCCAGTTGTTAAAGTGTCGGTCACCTCAATTATATGTAATCGTTAGAAAGCTCGTAGTCGTAGTTACTTAATGTTAGTTAGTATTTAGTTAAGTAACACCGTGGAGGACGGGCGGGTCTTTAACCACTGTATGCCTGATCCACAGCCCGTAGGTGGCGTTTTATGTAAGGTACTATAAATACCCTCTACCTCCCAAGGTAGAGGGTTGGAGCTCATAATATGATTTTTCTTTCTCTTACTAAGTTCCCAAACCCCTAAACTTTCTCTCTCTAAAACCTTAAAGTGTACGCCCCATATTAGCTATGGTTTGATGTGTTTGTGAAATCCAATATGTTTCACTTATCAATCCTCACCATCGACGAACTCATAGGCAATCTAAAGGTCTATGAGTTTTCCTCGCTAAAGATTCCGAAGCCTCAAAAGAAAAGAAAGAGAAGCACAAATCTCTTGCCTTAAAAACCAAGAAGGTCTCAAGCGATGAAGAAAACTCTTCTTCGAAGAGTGATGACGAAGAATATGCCACGGTGGTAAGGGATTTCAAGAAGTTCTTTATAAGAAAGGGAAGATATGTCAAGCAACCATATGACGACAAGAAGGGGTTCCGGAAGGCAAAGGCGACAAGAAAGTAAGGGATGAGCAGCGCATGTTTTAAATGTGGGACCCAAATCAATTCATTAGTGATTGTCCCAAACGTGACGAACAAAAGGCATTCGTAAGTGCTTCGTGGGGAATGAGTGAGGAGGAGAACGGAGAAATTTGTCTCATGGAAAATGAATCAAAAGCGGTATGTCCCGAATCTCTCTATTATAGTAGCACATCATTAGATGATGAATCATTGCATCGTGAGTATGATAAACTTTGCAAAATTAGTCTAAAAGTAATTAACAATAATAAGATTTTGAAAAACAAAAATGAACGTTTAGAAAAGGAAGTCATTGAGTTAAAAGACAAATTAAAACGTTTAGAGAAGGGGAAGAAAGTAGATGGGGAATGTGAGCTTTTTGTTCAACTTCAAACATTAGTTGATAATCTTGATTCCAAGATTGCTAGAATGAGTACTAATACACTAGATATAATACTAGATACTGTTAAAACACGAAACAATCAAAAGGGTTTAGGTATTCAGCAACTTAATGCATCAACTAGCGAGAATAAAGAAACACAATTCGTCAAAGTAATTGAAAAACAAGCTACTGTAGTCATGGATCCCATGGATCCCTTGAAAAGGGAACCGTCTAGTGTAAAACTAGGGATCCGTGGGTTTGTACCAGCAAACAGTAGAAATAATGTAGCTACTTCATCTAGAACCGACTTTATTATCGTTAACAAGAAGAAACCAACCCATGTTATTGTTAGACAACCACCTCCACTAACACAAAATCAAAGTTTTATGAGAAACAAAGGTCCATCGTTTTCAAAACCAAACACATTTATAAGGAGACATAATAATGTTTATCCAAGAAGTAACCACCATCAAATGAGTTGGAATCCTAATGTACAAAACGACTTTCCATTTCAAAACTTTATACCATGGAATGCGTTCTCACCTTTTCCATATATGCCTAACATGAATGAAATGTATAACACTAATGGAACCATGAACAAATGGGGACCAAACTTTTGAGTTAATTGTTTTCTTAGGTGTACTGAAAGGTCGACCTAGATCCGGATGAATGGATCAAGGATAGCGGGTGCACGAGGCACATGAGCGGTAACAAAGACTTGTTTTCCACATACGAATCCTTCAATTGAGGGAATGTGGTATTTAGTAATAGCAAGAGCAAAATCATCGGTAAAGGTACAATTTCTCGAAATCTTTAACCATTAACGATGTGTGTCACGTGAAAACCTAAACTTCAACCTTCTAAGTATCTGAAAAATATGTGATAAAAGTGCAACGTACTTTTAGTGAAACCGTAGTACAATATTGAAAACGGTATTACTATAGGAAGAGGCATTAGAAAACATGGAGTCTATGTCATTAAAATCGGTAATGAACCTAAAGACAAACTTTGTCTTACTTCTATGGATGATACTTCGACCTTATGGCATCGGAGATTGGATCATGCCAATATGCGACTTCTTCAATCGCTATCATCTAAAGAACTAGTAAGATATCTACCAAAATTAAAATACGAACATCATTTTTGTGATGCTTGTAACGTAGGAAAGCAAGTCCATGCTAGTCACAAAGCTAAAATATGGTCTCTACTACTAAGTGTCTAGAACTACTTCACATGGATTTATTTGGTCCATCCGTTATTCAAAGCTATGGAGGTGACTACTATACTTTGGTTATAGTGGATGATTACTCTAGGTACACATGGACTAAATTTTTAAAGAATAAAACTGAAACATTCGATTAATTTAAAATATTAAGTAAGAATATCCAAAGACAATTAGGAAGTCCTAGAGTGTCTATTAGAACGGATAATGGTAGGAAATTTGATAACGAAGCGCAATTTGAAGATTTTTGTGATGCTAATGGTATTACTCACAATTTCTCGGCTCCGCGCACTCCACAATCAAATGGGGTAGTTCAAAGGAAAAATAGAGCCCTACAAGAAATGAGTCGCACCATGATTAATGAGCAATCTATTCCTCAAAAATTTTGGTGCAATGTCATTGATACATCAACCTACATACTTAACCGAGTTTTAATTAAACCATTCTTAGGTAAAACTCCATACGAGTTACTTCGAGGCAAAAAGCCTACGTTAGAACATCTTAGAGTCTTTGATAGCAAATGTTTCTTACTTAACACTAAAGATTACTTAACTAAATTTAATCCTAAATCAACTGAAGGTATCTTCTTAGGTTACTCTCCTAATAGTAAAGCTTATGTTATATTAAATAAAGAAACAATGAAGGTTGAAAAGTCATTAAACTTAAAATTTGATGAAAGTCCGCCTAAACCTACCCAACCTCTTGTCGATGACGAGATAATCGAAAGTGAAGCCATAGAAATCAAGGAAAATATAAACAAAGAATATGAACCATTAAACAATGAAATCATCAATATTAAAGAGTCTAAAGATCATACCGTAGATAAGGTCATAGGAAAGTTAAATGAAAGAACCTTAAGATCTCAAGTCCAAAACCAAAGTAGTTTATTTTTTTTTGTCTCAACCATAGAACCTAAAAATACGCAAGAAGCCATAAAAGATGAAAGTTGGGTAATGGCTATGCAAGAAGAGTTAAATCAATTTGTTTCTAACGATGTTTGGAAACTTGTCCCTCCACCTAATAACCAAACCATAATCGGAACTAAATGGGTATATAAAACAAGTTAGATGCAAACGGTGTAGTGTCTAGAAACAAAGCTAGACTCGTTGCCCAAGGGTATAATCAACAAGAAGGCATAGACTTTGATGAGACCTATGCTCCCATGGCTAGATTAGAGTCTATAAGAATACTTCTTGCTTATGCTTGTGCTAATGATCTTAAGCTTTTCAAATGGATGTTAAAAGTGCTTTTTAAATGGTGTATTAATGAAGAAGTCTATGTAGCTCAACCTCCGGCTTTATCGATTTGAAAACCCTAAACACGTGTATAAACTAAAGAAAGATCTTTACGGTCTTAAACAAGCCCCAAGAGCTCGGTATGATAAACTCAAATCATTTTTAATCAAAACGGCTACACCATGGGGTTAGTTGATAATACACTTTTCACTAAGAAAAGGAATCTCATATAATTATTGTTCAAATATACGTGGACGATATTATATTCGGATTGACTTGTCAAGACATGTGTGATGATTTCTCAAAAATCATGCATGATGAGTTTGAAATGAGTATGATGGGAGAACTAAGTTTCTTTCTTGTTCTACAAATCAAACAACTAGAAGATGGTATCTTCTTTAATCAATCCAAATACATAAAATAAATGATAAAGAAATTTGGTTTAATAGAGTCAAAACCCATAAGAACATCAATGTTATCCGATACTAAACTCACAAAATATGAAGACGGTGAATCCGTTGATAACACAAATACCGTGGCATGATTGGTAGTCTTCTCTATCTTATGGCTAGTCGGCCGGATATCATGTTTAGTGTTTGTCTATGTGCTAGGTTTCAAGAAGCTCATAAAACATCACATCTAGAAGCTGTCAAAAGAATATTTAGATACATTAAGGGTACGACTCAATTGGGATTATGGTATCCTAAGGGAACGGGGGTAGAAACTATTGTATATATGGATTCTGACCATGCAGGTGATTATGTTGACCGAAAGAGTACAAGTGGTGTATGTACTTTTATGGTATGTTGTTTAACATCTTGGTTCTCGAAGAAGCAAGCGGCATTGGCCATATCAACAAGCGAAGCGAATATGTCTCCATGACAAAGCATGCAAACAAGCACTATGGATGAAACAAGCGTTAGTTGACTAAGACATTCATCTAAGTGACATAGCCATTTTATGCGACAACAAAGGTGCTATTGACTTAAGTAAGAATCCGGTGTTGCACTCTCGCACCAAGCATATAGAGATCCGTCATCACTTCTTAAGAGACAATGTTCAAAAGGGGATTATTTCTATTGAGAAGGTATATTGTCTTTCAAAACTCAAGGTATATTGTCTTTCACCCTTTCAAAACTAACGATAATTGTTTTTTCAAGAAACTTTTCGAAATGCTTTTTAAAAGGATACTTCTCCCCGTATCATTTTCTTAACGCTATTCTCACGTCTAGGACAAACCCTTTCATTATTAATACAAAGTAAAAACCCATTTTCATTGCATCTCATGTCTTTTGAATGCTAAAGGGAACACATAACTAATATGTGTTTTTGGGTACATTCATTTAAGCAACAATGAATTAAGGAGCACTCGGGTTATCTCACATAATAATATGCTTTTTCACTTCTTAGTTTATTTTCCCTTCTTTTTAGGAGTCGAGATAATCACAACTCCAAATGGTTTGCATATAGGCACACTAGGCACCAATGTTTCCAAAAGGAAAATTTGAGTGCCTAAGTCACCGATACCACGGATCCCAGATTTTTGGGCGATTCCCTAAAGGAACGGATCCATGGGAACCGTGAGACAAAAGCTAAATTTCTCTTCTATTTTCTCACTTTGTCTATAAACCTTCATATTTTCATCATTTTAGCTTTTCACTAATGATTATGTTACTTAATGCTTGTGTTCTCATGATCACAGCCTTAAATTCATATCTAATCATTAGATTTTAGTCCACAATTTGGGTCTAGCATTCATTACAATGCACTATTTTCTCTATAAATAAAGTTCTCAAAATGCTTGCATATCCATCACTCTCAACCTCACAAACAATCATCATCATGTCATCCAAAAGATCTTCCAACATTGAAGAATCACCTAGTGCAAACAATCTTCTTCAAGAAATCCAAAACTTTATCCTACCACCTTCCGTAGTGCCACCACCCAAATCTAGAAAAACCGCACGGATTAGCATCCGACCTTGTTGTTAAGCCAAACCATTGTCAAGAAGTTCATCGCCAACTACTCATTCACCACCAAATGATTCCATAGTAGCACCTCCGTCATCTCCAACAAGCACATCACCACCATCACCTATCATGTCTCCACCTAAGATCACCCTATCAGAACTCCTTAAAACTCCGAAAACAATCCCACTACCCGTGTCTAGTCCACCACCTACATCATTTCAACAAACTTCCAACCCAAAAGAACTAGTCTTTTTAACACCACCAACATCTCCAAACATACATTACAAAGATCTTGCAACTTCACCACCTTTAGCTCCCATTATCTTACAACAACATCTAGGTTCTTATATTCCACCACTCACCAACATAATGGACTTTGATCCATATTTTCCAACTTTTCCACCACATATTCCGCCATCCACAAATCAAACTTACCTGGAAACCATCCACACACAATACCCACATCATTTACATTGTGAACATTGCCAATCCACTAGGGAACTTGCAATGGAAACAAGGGACGAGATGCGATTCATACTTAACCACATCCTTGATCGTGTCAACATCATCACTCACCAAAACTTACATAATTAACTGCTAATACAAATAAGCCGTAAAAATATTTATTTATATTTTACGATCTTCTAATGTTTTGTCGATAACAAACGTAAAATTATTTTAACAAAAAAATAAAATACGTAAATGGTTTGAGCCAATAACTTACTAACACACTTACGTTTTCATATAAAATACTAAACAAGTACAGTAAAAACTCTATAAATTAATGGTGTTGGGACGGTATATTTTATTAATTTAGCGAGATATTATTTTATCGATAAATTAATAAATTATTAATTTAAAGAATTGAAGAAATTGTGGCGGATACCATTCAAAATCCGGTCGATGATGAAGTTGAGGATGAATCAATAGTTTTGGATCCGATCACTCAAGAGAAGCATTACAAGCGGCAACAACTCTTCACCACTTTTTGTTGCAATACGAGAAGACAACGCCCAACTCTTGAGTACAATAGGGAGATTTAAAGATGAAATCAATATAATTTTGAAGTTCAACAAAAAACAAGTGACTATAGATTCATTTTTTTCTAATAAATCTTAGAATTTTGAAGTGTATCACACATATATAATATATATATTATGGAGTTTTTTAGTGATTATTAATTTATAGTTTCGTTGGGACTAATATATATACACTGGGGTTTCAAAAAAATTATTATCTTATTATTTTATCGATTGGGGTTCGATTTGCACTGGTCCCAAGTTGGGACCGGACAAATTATTAAATTTATTGAGTTTATTAATTTATCGAGTATTAATTTATAGGGTTTTTACTGTAATAGTATTTTCATGTTATAGTAATGCATATGTATAACAACTAGTGTTTACATATTGGGTAGATATATATATATATACTTAGTATGTATTATAATAGGTAATAGAATGGGTAGAAGTTTAAGTATTTAACTCATTGACTTAATACATTGAATTTAGTTGGGTAAAACCCAAAGTCCATGACCCATACCCATGGAGCATAATCCATAACCCATGACCCATTGCATGACATCATGCATAAGTCATAATGGGTATTATCCATGACCCATGGAGCTAACCCATAACCGATTGACTAGATGCATTGCATCTTACGGATACATTGTATCTACTTGAATAACCATGGTCTAAAGTCTAGAACCCATGACCCATAACCCATGACCCATGACCCATAACCCATGGGTGTTAGGAATTAGAAATTCCATAGTGAAGTGTCGGTCACCCCAACTATTATCTAGCATAAGTTAGCTCGTAGACATATCGTTATTTACATGTTTGTTAGTTAGTGATTAGCCTAGTTTAGCGTAGTGTAACATCGTGGAGGAAGGACGGTCTTTACCCACCTGTATACCGATCCACGAGGCCGTCGGGAGGTCGTTTAGTCGTAACTATAAATACCCTTCCCACTAAGGGAAGGGTGGTGCTTCAATCTAACCTTTCATTTTGTTAATCTTCTCTCACTAGAAACACCCTCTCTACTCTCTTCATCTCTAACATGGCTCACTTGTTTAATCATCTACCTAGACCACCGAATCATCTAAACAACATAATATTTACGATCCTACAAATGGTATCGAGCCTAAGTTGTGTTGTTTCGATGATTTACATGGTTTCTTGATGGGGTTTGTCTTTGTTTTGAGTGGGGTTGGATGTAGCATTGATGTGGGTTTGTTTAATACGATTTGGATCATGTTTTACAAAATCTGTTTTCATTGAGTTTTGAATCCGTATAAACTGTTCATGTTGGTATTGGGCTTACTTTTGAGATGGTCTAAAATGTTTCTTTTGCAAGTTCTATTCTTGGTTTAAATCCATTTGTTATAATGTTTTCTCTAACGGTTTTAATTATGTAACTAAACTGGTTTTAATTTTAATAATCTCATGATTCAAAGCGGTTACTAGTCTTTTAAATGGTTTCTTAGCAAATCGATTCTGTTTGAATACATGTTCTTCTAAGCGAGTTGTCAATGTTATGTCCATATTCGCTTTTTTTCTATGCGACTTGTCAATTCTGTCGATTCAATGTCTATGAAGCGAGTTGTGGTTTTGACTTTTGAGTCAAAAATATTTAAAGCGACTTGGGTCTAAAGTGGTTTGTCATGATATGGTTAAATGCGACTTGACTCAACATCATCTAAGCAATTTGTAATTTTGAAGGTCAAAAGCGAGTTGTGTTGTATATGCGAGTTGACTTTTTAGTTAACTCAAGTCAAACTTGTGTCAATAACCTGATGCGAGTTGTGTTGTGAACAAAAAAGATGCAGTTTGTAAAGGGTTACTGAGCATGCGAGTTGTCAATTATGGGAGCATGAGGTTTGATTTGAACACTTAAACCATACATCAAAATTATTAACATTATAACTACAACCTACTGAGATCTAGCAGCCATACAAACTGAAAGCATTCTCATATTATCTCAAACACATCACAAACCTATCTAATCGAAACTATAACTTTCATTGGATACCATATACAACATCGGACTCAAAAAAAATCATCCATCATCACGACTCATTCATCATACATAATATTATCCGATCTCGACTTCATATTTGTGTGGTTATCAAACACATAGATTCTTTAAGATCTATACACAAAAGAATAAACATCATTGATCTAAAAGTGCGTGATAATTTTGAAGAATAAAGAAGTGATTTTAACTACTATGTCAAATCCTTTCTTTATTTTGACTTTAATGAAACCGACCTCGGACAACCTCTTTTCGTTTAAATGCTTTATCACATCAAGACTCGTGGTCTATTAACGAAAAAGAAAATTTAATGATCTCAACCTCTTATTTCGTGGTTCCCAAAGGTGAAACTATCAAGACTTCGAGAGTCCTTATTCACGAAATAATCACACATCATAGATAAAATTGTTTGTGACAATTTTGAATTTAAAATGAATTTAACAACTTTGTTAATTCATTTTATTGATTCGCTTAATATTCAAAAGCAAGATGAACCGAAGTAACCTACCTTGAACCTTGGTTTTTATGGTCGTCTCTTATCCTTCATGCCATCCCTATGACACTGGTGACTAACTCAATCCATCCTGTGGAGAGTGAATGGTGCATATGATTTCAAGATGTTATGATTCTTTTAGAATATGAAGAAGAGATGTACGGAGTTGCTTTTGTTCGGATATATGAGAATGGAATGGGGCGAGATGAGTTTTGGTTAGGGTTATGAGTATGATTCTTTTGGACAAGTGAGGAGGGGCGGAGAGTTCTTGAGTGATATTAGGCTTAGGGTTTGTAAATGAAGCGTGTGTTTATGGCATCACTTATATAACCTGTATGATTAGGATCAGGTTTTTGGACTTCGGCTCGAATTTTATTGGAACCGATTAAGGCTGAATTGGATTGGGCTTTGTAAAAGGTTATATGGGCTGTGCTTGGTAGAAAGTGGGCCTCTTGGTTTTATTTGATTAGTAACGATGTGAATGTGCCTCATATTGTGCTAAATCGCATTTTTGATCACATGGCTTATATCACGAGGGCCTCAATGAGAATATGCCCATGTGATGGTTTCAAGGTATTTGTATGTCATGTGATTCGGATATTACTGGCTTATGGTGATGGTATATTTGGTTTGAGTTGCGGTGTGTTGTTACTGATGAGAGTTGGCTAATGGGCGTTAAAACCAGATGCACTATACTAATTACTACCATGATAAGTAAGAATGTTATGTCGAATTTTGTTGGACTCAATGTAATGTGAACTTAAATTGGACCAGATATTAGGGTTGGATCGGGTTTAATAATGAGCTTTCTCACTCCTGAACTGGATATTAAGTCATGGGCTGACCATGGAATGGTTTCTGATATGGGCTTAAGATTGGATCCGGTGTAAGATTTGATAATGTGATTTGTTGTGTTATGAGTGTTGATGAAGAAATTTGTCGATGAGATTTGGTGTGATATGTGAGCTTCGTTGTGGTATGAGATTGGTAACTTGGTTTACACATTTTCACGGAGAATATTAGGTCACGGCTTGAATTGTTTATTGAAGAAAGTTGACTACATGGTTGTTTGCACGGTATCAATTATTTGAATTTGAAGTGAGGTTTTCGGACGCATTCACTTATCTCTTCTTCTTTCTTTCTACCCTTCGCGAAGATGACGTGTTTGAGCATTTACCGAGTATGATAAAGACTTGGCTATTTAGTTACGCTTGTGATTCATTCTCACTTAACCCACAACGTAACTATCACTTCGGTGTCTCACGCAGTTGAGGATACGTCAAGAGGTTTTGTACATTGGGTACACCGTTTCTTTTTCACGTGGATTGTACAGGTTTAAGTAATAAATCTAGGAAATTCTACTTCTTGATCAAGTTTGGTATATCGGGTTTACTTCACCAGGTGGTCACAGCATTAGCCGATAGATTATGTGGAAGATGTGTATACCAAAGTGCTTATTGGATGAGATGTGATCAGCAATTCTCATGTAATATTCTTCGATGTACAATGTCAATGATACTTCAATTGTCTAAGCAAAATTTGTCTAAAATCTTGATGTTAACCATGACTCTTCAAGATGTTTGCTTATGACAAGAACTTCGTGCTAATGGTCGTACACGTCATGATGCTTCGAAAGTTCGAAACCATCATGGCGAAACGTGTACCTTGGTTTACGGACAACCTCCGGGAAGTAGTTTATACTACTTGACTTAGTATGGTTTGTGAAGTTGTCTACATATGGGTAAAGAATTGTTGATGATAGTGTTGATGTTGGATAATGAACCGTTTATGAACCGCTGCATGTTCCCCTAAAACTGATATTCACTGAAACCAAAGTTATCATGACACATTCAAGTTGACATTGTTTACGGTTTTGTCTTGATTTTGTAAAATCCCGCGAAAGAATCTATTTCTCGGTTTAAATCATAGACTTGTAAAATCCCGTGACAATGGAAACATCCTGGTAATTGTAAAGTGCATTTACGGATCTATCTTATGGTTTATTATTGGTTTTGTAAAATCCTGCGAAAGAAACTATTTCTCGGTTTAAAACATAGATATGTAAAATCCCGTAATGATGGAACCATCCTGGAGAAAGGAAAGTGTATTTCGGATCTTATCTGATACTGGTGCTACGGTTTCTGCTTCAAAGAAGGGATAAAAGGGTGTACTTCATGAATTGGGTGTTTGTTTGGATTGTCTTCATGGCAGGTTGGTTATTACATGGTTTTACGGGGTTATGTGCTTTTAACCATGGTCGGGATAAAAACCATTATCATAAGTTCACTTAAAATGTCAAAGGAGGCTAGATTTGAGCTTTTAACCAGAAGATGTGACAACAGCGTTAATTCACTATTATTTATTTGAGGTTGAAGTGAAATATCACGGGCAAGTGTACTTAGTATCTGAAGGTATCGGGGATGGTTGGATGAAGATTCTTCAAGATCCTTGTTCGAGCTTATTATCAAAAATGAAGACTTGGAAATCTAGTTATTGTTGGGTGACTTTTTCCTTTTCTTTTACCACTTGGGGGAATTGGGCTCTTATCACCACAAAATAACTATCACTTTAAGGAGTTACGTTGTAGTGCTCAGTGTCACATTCAATTGTGGATTTTCAAGAGGTGATGTACGTCTTATACTTGATGGTTGGTTGGATGAAGAGTATAGAGTACTTAGAGATTCAATGGAGGATGAAGTCTCGGCACCGCTCTTTGTTACATATGTGCAAGTTAGGTCACGAGTTCGGGTTAGGTTACTTCAGGGTCAAATTCATCATATTGGGTTTTCTCCATCAGCTGTCACAACAAGAGCCTACTGAATGATAATGGGTTGATTACAAGTTTGCCAAGAGTAGTTGAAAAGAGAGAGATTATGATGTTTGAACACAATAGTTCAAGCCTCGTACTCTAAAGAAAAGAAAAGTGTACGTCTCAGTGCGCTTTATCTTCGAAAGAAGAGAAATCTTCTTATGACGTTTGAACACATCAGTTCAAGCCTCGTTTTCTAAAGAAAAGAAAAGTGTACGTTTCAGTGCGCTTTATCTTCTGAAGAATAGAAATATTCTTAATATGACCATTCTCATCAACATGCTTCATGCTTTTTCCATGCGTGTTAATTTATCAAGTGAACCGGACTACCGATGATTGTTCTCTTATTCCACTTGTTTGATTATAATGACGATGGCGACATCATATGCTACCTTTGAAGGGGAAAAGTGTGAAGAGACTACATTATGAAGATATTCACTTGCTTAATCAAGAATGGCATCTCTGTATGCAGTTCTTGAGGGGGAGAAGAAGTGTGATAATTCTGCATGGTTGATTGACTTATGAGAATATATGGTCATATGGCTCCTAACTCATGTAAGAACCGAGCTTCTTCTTATCGGGTCATCTTTACATGGAGTTTATTCTAAAGAGTCGTTGGTTGACATCTTCACACGGGCTTATTTGATTAATGACAAAGTGCTTCTAGTTGCTGGGCTGATTTCCTTGATGAACATCTTTCTATTCTTGTTTGATTGGGAGGGATTTGAGTTAAGGATATTTGCTATCTGTAAGTTAACGGGAATGCATTTGGTAAGTTGAAGATGTTGACTTTCTATTCCCCATTTGGACAATCTTGAAGAAGGTCGAGTCTATAGTCGGTTCTACATTTTCTGCTACATGTTAGAAGACTAAAGACGAGTTGCATTTAACGATCTAAAGACTTCTTCTTAATTCAAGCATTCATCATAAAGATTGTCGGTTTAGGGGAGAGCACTAATTGGGGGAGAGTGAAATCAGATTCAATCTCAATTAGACTTGCTCATATTCTTCAGCAAGTTGATTCTTACAAAGATTTCAAGCGATCTTCTCAAAAGATTTCAAGTATTTGGGCTTATAATATGTTGCTGATTCTGAAGTCTCAAAACCAACAAGGGGGAAGGAGAGACACATCTAAACACAAAGCTTAGTATACTTGATGAACTTAATTCTTCTAAGTGATTGAAGATATCCGGGAAGACAAATGTCATGACCGCGAGAGAAACTCAAGGTTTTACTCATCAAGGCTTTTAGTGTTATTATTCCAACTACGTGGGGAAGTGATGTAAGAGAAATTTTACGAAGATAAAGAGGTACACAAGTGTGTGATGATTTTGATGTTATCGCAATCATCGGGAGAGAGAATTGTGTACATTGGGGCGCCACCGCTTCACTTGAGTGCTTAATCGGTGATTCGTAGATATAATCACTTATTAGGAGTTGACATCCGCAGAGATAGTCATCCGAGAGATAATCGATGATTCGGCCCGCTTCTTCAATGTTATCGGTTATTCTCTCTTAGGGTATTTGAGTACTTCAGGTTCTTGAGCTTCATACACTTTCTTCAGGGGGAGAGAAAAGTATACATCGGGGTTATTCTTTGGCTATTGGACTTAATATGCTACTTCGATGGTATTAGTTTCTCTGTCTTCGGGTATATGTGTATTCGGGTTCGTGAGCTCTAGTCTTAGAGACTGACTGCATCAATTCAACTACTTGATGGAATTGTTCTCTTGACACCTTTTGGAATGGATTGCTTCTGACTTCAGTGGAAATGGAATTTGAGAAGATTATTCAAGTGTGGGATGATACGTTGCTGATCTATTTTGATGATATAAACCCGAACGGAGAATCTCGATTATCGTTCTTAAAAGGAGCAGCGGGATTTATGTTAATGGTGTGCTTCTCTGTGCACCTGGCTAAGGAAAGCTTGAAATAGAGCTTCGAATCTGCTCATCTAATGGATTTTCGATTTGGGGGGAAGCTGCCAAAGTCTCTCTTTCTCAAAGGCTCATGTTCTATCTTTTATTCTGTAGCCTCGGAAGCTTTGGTGGTGGAAGTTTAAGAGATGACGAATTCTATCTTCTACGACGTGTTGTTCGATATCCTTATCTCGGTACTCGTATCATCATCTTCTTAAACTATATCATCTACTCTATCTGTAAATATTTATCAAAAACAAAATACAAAAATATAAAACCAACAAAAACAAAATAGAAAAATATAAAATCAACAAAAATCCAAAAAATTAAAAATCAGAAAATACCAAAAATATTATTTTCTCAAGACATGTCTTCTGGTATCGATAACATCTGCGGTCTTAGAAATGTCATTCAACAATGGCACGGGACCATAGATGAAGTTCGAGCAGAAGGTGTAAATATTTCTTTTCAAAACATGTCACAAATCAAATGGCTTGCAGTTACTTCAGACTGTAACCCGTGCTTAAAACTATGGCTTGCTATTATTTCCGATAACAACCCGTTCTTCAAGAAAGGAAAGTGTTGCGCTAAACCAAAAATTTTCAAATATTTCGTGCACTTATCCTAAAAACAAAATAAGGAAAGCATGTCGTCAAAAAGACTGCTGTTCCTACACAAATGTTTTTCCTTCTAAAATTCTTCAGAAAAATGTTTGTTGTTTTTCAAAAATGGTGGTAAATTGTGTTGCTTATAAATCAATCAGATTCAGAGTTTTTGTAAAAATTGAAAACTCAATCAATGACTTCAGCGCTTTTAAACTTTTTAGAAAATAAGTCATTGATTGAGGGGAAGAATGTTTTCAAATCTATTTCATCTACCGAGCTTATCTAATTATCCTATATACTTAAATGTAAAACATGTTAACCTACGTTGAAGGACTAGGTGCCTAGGATATGATTGTCAGAATTAGATGATTAGAGTTTGATAAACACATTATTCTCATGCTTTATATGAACTGATTGACATGTTGAATTGACTTTTCTTAGTCGATTGCTGTTTGGGTGATGTCGGCCACCGTATATCTCTTTGTATGTCTACTAAAGTATGCAGGTATATTGGTATATAAGAATGTTCCCGATCTGGATCCCACAATTGAAGATGATTGGATGCCGAAAGGAAAGGGTAACTATATCTTGGGTTGACAAATGAAGAAAGCGGAGCTTAATTTGACTTCTATGGAGAGTTGGCATGAAAAATGCAACGTAAGAGGTCTCATTGCATCGGCAGATGGTTTTCTTCATCATCAAATGAAGAAAGCGGAGCTTAATTGGACCTCTATGAAGAGTTGGCATGACAAATGCAACGTCGAGGTCTCACCGCATCGACCTCGGTTTTCTTCGAGTCCTACAAACAACAACGAAGCTTCGAACCACCTAACGTATCTTTGTGCGGGATAGTAGTGAATGATACCATTTTTAAACAATTTTGAAAATATTGTTTTGAAAATGGAAAATATTGGTTTTGAAAATAAATTGGACTGAATCTTGGAAATCACGGACTTCATTTTTTCAAAACTTAAGTCACTCGATCATCGACTACGGTCATCGATTGAGGGAGAGTGATTTAAAATAAAATATTTTCAAACGATATTTCTTCATAAAATTCGGTTTGTACAAAAACAAAGTGGTGATCTAAAGATTTAATGTTATGTCATGGTATGATTTGCTTTAAAACTCAAAGATCTTACAAAATGAAATTTTTACATTATTGTTTGATTGTGAAATTATTTTATTTTACTTAAAGATCTCTAAAAACTATCATACGACACTTACAATCTTTAATGTCGAAAATATGTTCCTTATCCATCATTTTCAAAACTAAATCATGCCACGTCTTTCCCTAAAATTTTCCAAATGATTTAAATCAATCGGGATCCAAAATCTCAATTGGTTTGAAAATTTTGATTGAGGGAGAGATCGTGATTTAAATCTCAAATCGGTTTTAAAGGGTGATTGTTTCAAAAGTACTCCTTCCTTCATGTGCCAAACGATTTTGAAATACATAATGCACATGATTGTGGAGGAGCATTTAACCATAAACCAGAAGAGCTTTTAAATCAGGTACATTTTCTCCCATATTTTCTAAACCTTATTAAATCACTTGGGATCCAAAATCTCAAAGGGTTTGATATTTTTGATCGGGAGAGAATTTGTGATTTAATAATGAAATTTGATAAATGATGATCAACTTGATTCAAAAGTGCATGCTGCTCTCCCATATGTGCTAAACGCTTCCGAATCTCGAAGCACATATTGAGGGGGAGCATTTTAAAAGAAAATAAACTTTCAAGGTACAACGATTTCTATGTTTTAACATAAGTACCTTGATTGATTTTCTAAATGGTTTCTTAATGGCTTTTGTGATCGTGGTTGTGCTTCAAGAGATCTCTTTCCTCTATGTGATAAAATGATTAAATGATTTCAAATATCCTATGCACATATTGAGGGGGAGAATTTACCAAAGAAATTCAAATGGCTTTTTCTAAGGAAATTGTGATCAAGAAATCATTTCAAAGAACTCTTGCCTCCATGTGCTAAACAATTTCAATATCATATGCACATATTGAGGGGGAGCATTTCTAAAAGATCAAAAACAATTAAGGTACAAAATGTTTTGATTTTATATCACAAGTACCTTGATTGATTTTCCAAATGATTTTTCAATTGGTTTCAGAATGGAAAGAACAATACCAAAAGACCGACCAATTTACTTTATGCATGGTGTTATAAGGATGGTTAGGTTAGGTATTCGTTCCCACGATCCCGCCAGAGCCGGAGGGATCTACCCAGGGACAATCCACTATATAGTGTAGAAGTCCTTAGGTATGATGAAAAAAGGAGAAAAATGAGAATACGGGAAGAGTGCGGATCGAGGCAGGCTAGTCTTGGAATAAACCCAACAAGGTTCTAGTTATGAAGTTTCGGTAAGCTTGAAGGGTTAAAGAATGAAAGCGAAATCAATGTGAAAGGGTGAAAAGAAATAGCCCTCCAATAATTCAACCTTAGGCGTAAACCGGGTTCAATACATACGCTCTTGGTGTTTACTAAGGTAACACCGGTATTGAAGACAAGGCGTCATGGACCCAAAGGACGCACCGCACCTAACTTCCCAAGCTACTCAAGTTCCTCTTAAAAGGGCTTGTTTCATTCTCACGGGAACCTACATAAGCTATCGACTTTCTCTTAGAGATTGTTGATATTGAAGAAGGAGACCTCTCCTAGTCTCCGCATAGGAAACCAAATATGCACAATTGAGTCTAGAGCTAAGAGATCATCCACAATATCTCATTAGGACACAAAATTAATGAAGACTTGTTGTTTCACACAATGTGGAAAGTAAGTATATATTGAGAGTCCTACGCATTATCCTTGTGGTATTGCCAGAACATCCGAGTGATATGTAAAATATTCACAATGAAGATGGAAATCCTTCTAGAGCCAACATCAAACAAGCTCTTGGTGGGTGACATATGAGATCTTTCCAAAAGATCAAGCTTGTGACAACTGGATAGAAACGATGGGGAGATTCAATCTTGAATCAACCTTGGTCCAGGAATGGAATTGATGAATACTTTTGGAAAAACCGTTCGATGTACATCTCTTCTTTTATCTAGCACATCGAATGTGTCCTCTTTTCAAATACAAAAAGTATTTATGATCGAAAATTGATCTTTCTCATAAAACCTTCGTCGTATTGCAAAACTCTTTCTTCTAAGCAATACGCGATTGTTTTCAAATAAATTTTTCATCAATCGGTGAATCTCAATTATTTGGTTCACTCACTCCGTGTTGTCTTCTTTGAGGCGTTCGGTTTGAGAACACTTAGAGCATTGCGAAACCCTGTCAAGGAGATTCTTAGGAATCCTACTTAATCACAGCAGAACTTGTACCGATCAACGGGAAGCGTGGGCGTGTACCTCTATTCAACGAAAGTGATCAAAGACACTTTCGTGTGCTTTATTGCTAACTGTTGTTTGCAGGTACATTTGGACGGTTGCAGCTGATCAGAATTGAGAATTCAGTCCAAAGCCGCATCCTCACATCATCTAATTAATTGAAGAAATCATGACAAGTGCTAATCTACATAACCTGGCTTAGATATTTTTATACTATGCTTCTGCTACGCTGCTGCAAATATCTTGAACCAGTAAATGCTTCCGCTACTCTGATGGAAAGAAGTCATGATTCAAAAGTGTGAGCATGTCGGTCTGAAAGTCACAACATCACATGAAGGCAACACTACAAAGGGTGATCCAGAGATTTACTGTGGTGATGATCTCAATGAAAGCTCGAAGATCATCAATGATGTGGATCAGTTTAAAGACCTCCACTAAAAGTACAAAATAATCGGACTATGAAGAGTCACTACAAAAGCACAAAGAATGCAGACATTGAAGAATTGAAGTCAACGAGCTCAGAACAGAAGACAAAATAGAATGCTAGGATTCAAAATGTAAAACATGGGGTGACCTCCCTTAGGGGGAGATTGTTAGGAATTAGAAATTCCATAGTGAAGTGTCGGTCACCCCAACTATTATCTAGCATAAGTTAGCTCATAGACATATCGTTATTTACATGTTTGTTAGTTAGTCATTAGCCTAGTTTAGCGTAGTGTAACACCGTGGAGGAAGGACGGGTTTACCCACTGTATACCTGATCCACATGCCGTCAGGAGGTCGTTTAGTCTGTAACTATAAATACCCTTCCCACTAAGGGAAGGGTGGTGCTTTTCAATCTAACCTTTCATTTTCGTTAATCTTTCTCTCACTAGAAACACCCTCTCTACTCTCTTCATCTCTCTAACATGGCTCACTTGTTTAATCATCTACCTAGACCACCCGAATCATCTAAACAACATAATATTTACGATCCTACAAGGGGTAATGAGGAGCGTCTCACGGATCCCTAGTATTACACTAGACGGATCCCTCAAGCAAAGGATCTGTGGAACAGTAGCATGTTTTTCTCTATAAATAGTGAGCCATTTCTTCATTGTTGGTTGCCACTTCCACACATACTTTCTCCTAGTATTGTAAACTCTCTAACCTCAGATCCAAAGGATCTTTCTATGTAGTTTATGTTTGTTTTTGTGTGATTCTCTAGGTTCCTCTTAAAGGCGAGATCACCACCTCTTGAAGTCGAGCAAGCTCAAGTCCATGAGTTGCCATGCTTCATCATCATCAAGACTATTGAAGTTCTATTGTTGATAGTTCTTTCTTCCTCTCTAGAAGTGTTGTGTCTAAGGAATTAGTGAAGGATGCCAAAAGGGTCAAGAGGAAGGCATTAGTGAAAGGTGTTGAACGTCCGTGTCAAAGGCATTAGTGGACGATGCCAAAAGGGTCAAGTCGAAGGAATTAGTGAAAGGTGTCAAAAAATCATGTCAAAGGCATTAGTGAAAGATGCCAAGGGTGTACAATCGATACGGTGCATCGATGTACAAATAGAGATAGGTTGTTTCCAAGGATGTTGATATCCTTGATGATGTTGTAATAAGGAGTGGGTCTCCTTTGGGATAGGTGTTGTGTAGTGTTGGGTATTAGTTCCTCCTTTGTAATGGAACTCGGTATCTAGCCTTGCACCGGATAAAGTGTAGGCGACGTTGTGATAGGTTTGGTTCTACCTCGTGGAAGAACCCGATGTCTAGCCTTGTACCAGAAAAAGAGTAGGCGATGTTGTGAAGGCTTCTGATGCAGGTTTTACTGACCAGGTTTTAATATTTATAATGTCTCGTTATACATATGGTCTACCCTAATGCCCTAACGGGAAGTGTACCCGGTCGTGTGTAGTGTAGTATTCGGTAAAACCGAGGTCGTCCCAAGAGCTATGTGTGTTGGATTAATACTAAGTCTAGGTGTCACAGGTTTTAAAATGATTTAATTAATTAACTAATAAAGCAAATAAAGGCAAAGGTGTAATCAATAGAGGAGAGTGGTGCTAACCTAGTTATTCATCCTAGCTAGTAATGTCTACGTCTAAATACTTTCAATTACTTCAGGTGGGGTCAAAGTCAAGAGGACAGCATATGGTCAATTCGCTGTAACCTATCAGCAAAGATGTCACCACTGGAGAAGTCAGGTGTCCCTTCATAAGTCCAGTTGTTCCTGGTCCCCTAAGCCAAGTCATTAAGTTCCGCTACATGCTAGATTTATAATAGTGAGTGCCCGGCGTTAGCGACTTAAACACTCACCCCTAATTCGTAAGTTCATCCAAACGGTAGGTGATCGGTTGGTCAAATCGCACAAGTAGAAAGGGTCGTCGGGTTGGTCATATCTTACCCTTCCGTCTCGATCTACTCACTTAGGGTCGGTTGGTCATATCTCTAAGCAACTAGCCTCTACCGGCATTCAAAACTACCGAAACAAGGGTAGCTACCAATAAACTATGCATGCATACACTTAGAAATAATTAAACGGAAGTAATATAAATGCAAACAAAACAATTAAGGAATCATAACTAGGCCAGCACCAAGAGGTGCTTAGCCGCTCATATTAACCATACAAATCAATTCAATATTTAATGTTATGAAATACATGAATCGAAAGTAAAGAAAAGATAAAATGCTAATGCTTATCGTAGGGGAGTGATTTATCCCTTGGAGATAGCTTCGTATGCTCCTCTAGACCTGCCTTTGGCTTCTTCCCACGTTCTTTGGTAGTGGTGTGTGAAATGGGATGCTTTGAAATGCTTGAAATCGTAGTGTATTTATAGGCCAGATCTGGGTTACGGCGTAACTAATAAAATAGTTACGCCATAATCCTCTATTTCTTCGTAAATTGCACCAGATCTGCTGGTTACAGCGTAACTTTATAAGTAGTTACACCGTATCGTCAATAATTCTTGGTTACGCCGTAGTTTATGCACGAGTTACGGCGTAGTTATCAGCGGCGCGGAACCTCATTTGACCTAATATAGTTACGGCGTAATCTTCTGGGAGAGTTACGCCGTAATCTTCCGATAAGTTGGCTTTATGAGTCACGCTTTAGTTACGGCGTAATGTGAGAGATGAGTTACGCCGTAACTTATTCGAAGTGAGCATACTCTGATAAATCTTTAATAATTCTCCAATTTCGCGTCTCTTTAGCTCCAATGCTCGTAATTTACCTGAAAGTGAAATATAATGGAAAACAAGCGTAAATCCATATAAATAATATAAATTACAAGCATTATTGGGGGAAATTGACACTTAATATTCAGGATAATTTGATGTTATCAAATATCCCCCCACTTGAACTATACTTTCCGTCAAGTAGACCTTATTAGATAGATTCCTAAAAAGATATCTCCCATAACGTGGAAAATATAAGTTTACAAATCTCTTATGCTAGAATAAAATAAAGCCGAACACCTCACGAAATGGGAACGAAACACTCAAATCTCTCAACTATTCTAAGTGTCAATTTCGGGGTGATCACTCAATCGCACAGTCATAGCGTGTATTCTATCATAAGATTGGCGGTTACACAAATCTCCACCACTAGAGTTAAGGGCTAAACAATTTGCGAAGGCAATATGGGTAGACACGACAAAGGTTAAGGGTTACTCGTCATTATTAACATGTCACGGCGAAGTGGACAAAACCAATGGTACATGACCAAATCCATGGCCAAGACACCAAAGATTGCTCCCTGCATCATCTAGAAACGCTTCATGACTAAAGGGTAGGATAAGACATGGGATATATAAATGGTGTAAAATAAAATCCAAGCAGATAGTCTAAATCTATAACCAAGTCATCACCACTTACTGTCCGCCCAAAGTTCAAGCTTTGAAGTTAAGAAACCGGATCATGAAATACTAGGTAGATGTGTCATTAGAGGACGTCATGATGGGCACACTACCTTTTCTTCAACTGTTGGCGCAATTACCAACTCCAATCTTCAAATGTGACCGAGGTGGCCTCCTCGATACCAAATCTATAAAGCTCATAACATAGTGCTTATAACATTGCACAATAAACTAAATAACATAACTATATATATATATATATATATATATATATATATATATATATATATATATATGTCAAATCATTTTTTTTGAATCATAACTATAACAACTAAACATAACATCCCCACTTGAGATGAACAATGGGAATTTGGGGGTCTTCAATGATCTTTTAAGAGTATGTAAATTTAAAGCGTGATTCCGAACCTTTCCACTTGAACCTTGAACTTAGGTAGCGATGACTTCCCAATCACAAATAAAGACTACGGGGAAGGCTAAGGTGTATAGGTGTATCGAAACAATATATTGGGTTTACAAAATGAAAGGAATGGCTCGGATGGGTGTATCTAGGGTATCTTGTACTAAATGTGAGTGCAACAAAGGGTTTCACATGGGGTCGAGAAGTCGAGGTGACTAATCGATAGACACACAATGGTAGGCTATTTGGGTGATAATCCTATAATACTGCCTTCTTAAACTGAAGAGTCCAAATACATCGAGCTAACTCAACATACCTCGTCTATGGTCTCGAAATGATGAAAAGGCCAAGTTCTAAAGTTTACAAGCTACCAGCACACACATAATTTGGTGGATTTGGGGTAAAATATTTGAAACGGATAAGGCTAATCTCACCATATAATATCAAGGGTTGTATGTGCTCGGCTAAGGTCTAATCTAGTTAGGTTAAGAAAAACATGTCAAAATTTTTAAAAAGGGCATAATTTTTCAAAATAAACTAGAAAAACGAGGGCAAAATAAAATTCAAGAGACAATTCTACTCCCGTCCCCCCACTTGAATTGCACAAAGTCCCTTTTGTACTAAGCGTTTAATAAAGGTGAAGAGAAAAGTAAAATTAGAGCGAGAACTTCCCTGAAATTTGCTCCAAAAAGAAAGAAGGCCCACGAAAGAGAGTCGTGCCTTCGTATAAGCATCCATGAGCAAACTTCAATCCCTGAAATCACACTACCGACAAGCATAATTCTAAAAAGAAAAAAATGAAAAAGGAAAAACAAACCTAACTCACTTTTGTAGGAATCACGGTTGCATTTAGCATATGCAACAAGCCTTTTAAACCACTTGGTGTCCCAAGTGGATGAGTGAAGTCTCGTGAGGGTTTATAGGGAACACACCCACAAAGTTTATTTAAAATACTAATACAAGGTTATTGTGTTTAAAATGAAAGAAGTAAGCAGAGGATATTTACGTCGTAACTCTAAGAAGGAGTTACGTCGTAACTAGGCAAAACCTGGCATACGCTTCAAGAGTGTAGCTACGGCGTAACCACTAAGATGGACTTACGTTGGTGATGCATCCGAAATTCTGCTGCAAGGGGTTGGTTACGGCGTAACCATCGAGATGAGATTCTGCCGTAACTATAGTCAAATCGAGATACTCTGAATGACAATCACTCTTTGTTTTCTGCAAAAATGGTTAAAAACACAAAACCCAACAGAAATGGAAATAAAATAAAAGAAAGGGATAATTCGGGTTGTCTCCCGAAAGAGCACTTTTCTTTATTTATGAGTCTTTAAGTTAGACTCAGAGCCTCGGGGCTTTATGGTGTCCTTTGAACTTGGTCAACTTCCTCCACGTCTTTCATCAAGTTATTCCTGATCCAAGCGACATTGGTAGCTGTGCGGAGGTATTCTTTGATCCCCATTTTCCGAACCTTGCAGAATTTTTCGTCCGACTCCAAATGATACCTAGTGAATTCAAATCTTTCGGCGAAAATCGGTGGTGGTTTTTTATATTGGATCCCAAGAAGCTTGCACCTCCTTCGCTCATACTCCTCATCTTCTAGGTCAGTCATCCTTGCTTTATATCGTGGCTCCTGGTGATCTATGACTCCCTTTATGTCGTAATCATTGGTTTCAACTCAATTATCCAAATGCCTATACTTGCAATCTTCTCTTGTGTCTACTTTGTCATCATTTGTTGAGTTACCCGTATCTTGAGGAGTCTCTTCATCAGGATTATCATCGTTCATGCAGTCCTTCCAAATTTTATTTTTAGTGGACGTATCCACTTTTCCATACTTGATTTTTACCCAATCGTTAAATCTTAATCCACCTGACCATTGTAACTCGGTTTGCCTATTGTCAGTTGTTGAATTCCACAGAAATTCATCAACTCCTACTCTATTGGCATTACTTCCTCCATTACAGTTGTCATCGTAAGGATCACACGAGGCCCAAGAATCCCCATCAATGGTCTTTATTATTTCGCACCAATGCTTTCGATCAACGAGCCCCTAATCCGTGGTTGAATTAATTGTTGTTTCATGATTATTTTCAGAGGGTTCACTGAGGCAAAGATCAGTCCATATTTTTATTTTATCACCATTGCTAACTTCCCCATACCTAATTCGTACCCAAGCTTCGAATGTTATTTCTTTGTCATTGGTTGAGGACCATAAGTACTTGTTGTTTTTTACTCTTTCCTTGTCATGTCCACCATCTTAGACGTCCAAGTAAGGGTTGCATGAAGCCCACAGATCATATCCTTTATCGTTGTCAATAGGAATAGTTGTACACCAATGATATTTTAATTTGGGAAAGTACTTGTAATCCACTTTCTGAACTTTGTGCCACATGTCATCAGACTCGTTTTCCTTCGTTCTTGAGGTGTTATCGCATTGTATTCCTCCTTTTTCGTGTTCTTTGACTTTCCTTCCCTGCATGTTACGATCATTAGTAGCGTAGTTCTTGTGTGCGATGGTGGAAGGAATAGTTTTGTTTTTTCCTTTCTTAATAACACAAACAGTTTCGACAGGGTGACATTTTCCAACGTCATCCATATTCAGGGTAAGCTTTCTATCGTTGATTTCCAAAGTGATGATTTTTTCGAAAACATTAATCTTAGCACGAGCAGTTTCCAAAAGAGGTCTGCCCAAAATTAATAGAATGTCGAGATCTTCTTCCATGTCTAAAATAACAAAGTCGACAGGAAGAGTAAAATTATTGATTTTGATGAGCACGTTCTCAACTATCCCTCTTGGTATGTTAACCGTTCTATCAGCCATTTCTATAGTCATGCAAAGATGTTTGACGGGACCAAGGTTTAATCTTTTACACATGGAAAATGGCATGATACTAATACTAGCCCCTAGGTCAGCTAAGGCATTGATATTATGTAAATTATTAATAGATCAAGGGAGAATGAAACTTCCTGGGTCTTTTTCCTTAAGAGGGATCTGATTCAGGATGACTGCAGAGCATCTGGCGTTTAACTTTACTTCATTCTCCGTATGACTTCTATTTCGTATGTAATTCATCCTTTGAAAGCTCATCTTGTCACATATGATTTTAGCTTGTTTTGAAATTGAGAGCTCCTCTTCATCGTGTCCGAAAGGGGTATAGAGGGTTTTCCGTTCTTTGGAAAATATATTTTCTGAAACTATCATCAAATGAATTTTCTTGATTAGTTTCATTTTCCTCCATCTTTGGTTCTTTTTCGTTGTCTTCCAGATCCTTATTCTGACCAAGGAGAGTGGTTCTAGTGTCCTGGAATTTTTTGAACAATGCTTTCCTGTTGGCTTGCCGCTTATCATCTTCTTCCATATACTTATTTATTGATTCCTCGAGCGAAGAACTTCTTGTTTTGAAAGAATCCTGATTATAACCTTGATGGAAGGGTTTTCCTTCTCCATACATTACCTTTTCGATTCGGGGGTTATATTTTTCATAGGACAATCTCTGGTTGGGCCCCCTTCTTCACTTTTATCGCATCCAACTCGAATAGCATGCACATTTTCCTAGAGCTTCTTCATATCTCTTCTAAGGTTTTCCAATTTGTTTGTAATGGTGGCAATGCTTATGGGACCTCTTTCCAGGCTTTGGTTGTTTCCCCCATCGTGCCATTTTTGAGAGTGATCGGCAAGTTTCTGAATGGCTTTAATGTAGAGGGCAGGGGTCATACTCGGAATTGGCCCTTGGTAGTCCAGCATTTGTCTTGTAGTCACATTGATTCCTTTGTAAAAGATGTCGAATTTTTGTTGGTTGTTCAGATCATGTGTAGGACATTTGTAGAGTAGATCGTTGTACCTATCCCAGGCTTGATACAACGTTTCATCGTCTTCTTGCTTGAAATTATGGATCTCTAAGAGCTGGTTAGAAATCTTCGACGGAGGACAATACCTACGAATGAAGTGCTTCTTTAGTAGAGCCCAGTATTAAGCGCCCGACAGGCAATCTTTCAATCCATCTTCTGGCGGCATTGAGAAGAGTCATGGGAATACCCTTAATATATGACATCATGAGACACACCCGAAATGTTGAAAAGGCTTGCGATGTATAGGACATTTTCAACGTGCTCATACACATCTTCGTCCTTGTTTCTTGAAAAAGGGTTAGCATAAAGCTCCCTCATAAATTGGTCTTTAATTTTGAAACGAACATCAGCTCCAATTGCCGGTCTTACGAGACCCGACCCTTGTTCTTCTCTTGTCAACGCCAAATATTCCTCAAGAGTGAGGTCATCAATGTTAACAACTTACATGGTACCTGAAAACTTGAAAAGTGATCGTGAAAAATAGAGAATTTTAAAACAAAACGAAAATGAAAGACTTAATAGTAATCCAAATATAACTCCCTGGCAGCGGCGCCAAAAACTTGATGCAGATTTTACTGACCAGGTTTTAATATTTATAATGTCTCGTTATACCTATGGTCTACCCTAATGCACTAACGGTCAGTGTACCCAGTCGTGTGTAGTGTAGTATTCGGTAAAACCGAGGTCGTCCCAAGAGCTATGTATGTTGGATTAATACTAAGTCTAGGTGTCACAGATTTTAAGATGATTTAATTAATTAACTAATAAAGCAAATAAAGACAAAGGTGTAATCAATAGAGGAGAGTGGTGCTAACCTAGTTATTCATCCTAGCTAGTAATGTCTACGTCTAATTACTTCCAATTACTTCAAGTGGGGTTAAAGTCGAGAGGACGACATTTGGTCAATTCGCCTAACCTATCGGCAAAGATGCCACCTTTGGAGAAGTCGGTGTCCCTTCATAAGTCCAGTTATTCCGGTCCCATAAGCCAAGTCATTAAGTTTCGCTACATGCTAGATTTATAATAGTGAGTGCCGGGCGTTAGCGACTTAAACACTCACCCCTAATTCTTAAGTTCATCCAAGCGGTAGGTGATCGGTTGGTCAAATCGCACAAGTAGAAAGGGTCGCTTGATTGGTCATATCTTACCCTTCCGTCTCGGTCTACTCACTTAGGGTCGGTTGGTCATATCTCTAAGCAACTAGCCTCTACCGACATTCAAAACTACGAAACAAGGGTAGCTACCAATAAACTATGCATGCATACACTTAGAAATAATTAAGCGAAAGTAATATAAACGCAAACAAAACAATTAAGGAATCATAACTAGGCCGGCACCAAGAGGTGCTTAGCTCATATTAACCATACAAATCAATTTAATATTCAATGTTACGAAATACATGAATCGAAAGTAAAGAAAGATAAAATGCTAATGCTTATTGTAGGGAGTGATTTCTCCTGGAGATAGCTCGTATGCTCCTCTAGACTGCCTTTGGCTTCTTTCCACGTTCTTTGGTTATGGTGTGTGAAATGGGATGCTTTGAAATCTTTGGAAATCGTGGGGTATTTATAGGCGGATCGGGTTACGGCGTAACTAATAAAATAGTTACGCCGTAATCCTCTATTTCTTCAGTAAATTGCACTAGATCATTTGGTTACGGTGTAACCTTATAAGTAGTTACGCCGTATCTTCAATAATTCTTAGTTACGCCATAGTTTATGCACGAGTTACGGCGTAGTTATCGGTGTGCGGAACCTCATTTGACCTAATATAGTTACGTCGTAATCTTACGGGAGAGTTACGCCGTAATCTTTTGATAAGTTGGCTTTCTGAGTCACGCTTTAGTTACGGCGTAATGTGAGAGATGAGTTACGCCGTAACTTCTTCAAAGTGAGCATATTCCGATAAATCTTTAATAATTCTCCAATTCCGCGTCTCTTTAGCTCCAATGCTCGTAATTTACCTAAAATTGAAATACAATGGAAACAAGCGTAAATCCATATAAATGATATAAATTACAAGCATTATCGGGGGAAATTGACACTTAATATTCAGGATAATTTGATGTTATCAGCTTCTCTGCCATAAGGAGTTTTGTGTCGTGTAGTAATTACGAACTCTCGAGTAGGTGACTCGGGGAGTGGAGTAGGGCTAGGAAGTTGTCCTTGTAGCCGAACCACTATAAACACTCGTGTCGTGGTTTTGTGTTTCTTACTTTTCACCTTTTCATTACATATTTACATATCTATCTATCAACATCCAACATACACATTTAAATAGATTGACATAAGTCGATCTAAATATTTTAAAGCAGTTTTAATCAAGAAACTATTCACCCCCTTCTAGTTTTCCACATTAACCTTATGCAAGCATGGAAGGAATGATATTACTATTTTCTCGATTTTTTCTTTTGAGTCATTTTAAAGAGCAAACCTTGTTCTTAGTTTTTACATTTTTGCATGTGGCCTATAAACCGCTAAACTTTGTCATTTTATTACAAGGCTTTGTTTACATACCTTGGCTCTCCATCTTGTTTCTCGTCCCATACAAGATTTTATTACATATTACTACTAACCTTTTTTTTGTAGGTATTATATTTTCTCAATTGACTCCCAATTCTAAGAGGAGCTACCGTCAAGGGGGAGTTAGTGCTTCGTGGATTATACTATTTTTTTTCACACTTTATTTCTTCGTTAGGTTCGCTTTTGTTTCGACAAAAAGGGGGAGAAGAAGTAAAACTTTACATATGCTTTCAAAACATACATCTAATCTTAAATTTTACTCATCATAACATTATGTTTTGTCATCAACAAAAAGGGGGAGATTGTTGATACAAATAAATTGTAAAAACGTTTATTCATATTTAGCGATCTCTTTGTGTTTTGTTGATAACAAATATAAAGTTATCATAAGTAAAATTATAAGGATACATGTTATTTTGCAAAGCATTTATATATAGTCATTTAACATAAATTGTTGTAATAATTCATTTGTTGTAATAGTTTATTAGGATGGGTAAAACCATAACTCATGACCCATACCCATGGCAAATCTATAACCCATGACCCATGCCCATGATCCAATGTCTAGAGGGAGCGGTTCCGGAACCGCACGGAACCGACCGGAACCGCAAGAACCGAGAACGAAATACTCATAATTTAAGAAACCGAGAACCGGACCGCATAACATGTTTGATTTCGGTTCGGTTCTCGGTCCGTTCGGGTATTCGGTTCTACCGATTAGAATCATAAAAAAATTAAATATGTAATCGTTAACTTAAAAGGCTAACTTCCCATAAAATATTATATATCTGAATATTGTTACTCTCCGTTTAAAAGTTTCCATTGCATATAAGTACTTGTGAGTTATAGCCTTAGTTTTGTCAATGATGTTCTATGAAGCCACATGTGTAACTGATTATTTAGTCAGCAAAACTCAAATGCGTGTCGTGGCTTTCATTACATAAAATAAAATTCCATCTTTGATGTGCCTATTAAAAATAACTAAACATGAAACTCAAGGAGTATGAAGTATCACCAAATAGTCAAAATTTTAACAGCAAGTAATATGTTAATGTTGAACATGGGAAATACTTGTGTTACCTTTGGAAAGCTAGAATATTTTTGTATTGCTTGATTTAGCTAAGAGTGGGTTTGAAATTTTAATCAAAATCCGCTTGTAATAATTATTTATGGGGAAGTTTTATGTCAAGATTGCGATGTATGAGCATTGATTGTATTTGTTCGATGTTTGGCTATATGATGCCACTTCAGCTTACTAGATTCAGTCTAAATTTTAATGTTTGGGTTTATTGATACCATGTCACATTTGACACAGCCAAAATTTAAAATATTTGGAATTGCTGCAATGCTCAATTTGTTGTTTTGTAATTGGGTATTGGGCTCAACAAGACAATTAAACTCATAATAACGACTAAAACTAAATAAATACATACATTGATGTATTATCAAAACTTAAATAAATGAATTTGAAATCTTGCGGTTCTTGGTTCCGGAACCGATATCCATGATTTCGATGAACGAACCGAGAACCGAAACTTGCAATATTTAGAAGCGAGAACCGGACCGCGGTTCTAAAATGCGTTCGAGTTGGATCGGTTCGGTTTGGTTCTCGGTCCATTTGCTCGACCTTATGTCTAGATACATTGTATCTATTTAAGACACCATATGTAAGCTCCCGAAAATTTCATTGTACTTGAGACTTTAATTAGAAATAAAGCACGATTTAGATCATCATGAAATTTTCTAAACATCATATTGCATATCATTTGGCATATGCATGATATCTGTGACTTGAGCGTTCATAAAAATACCGTTGTGATCGAATGAAATTCCCCATGATCTCGATATTCTTAAAATACATAATATAAATGTAAAAATTATAAAAATACGAAATAAATAAAAATAAAATATATTTATATCGGATTGGGCCTAGAAACTTAGTGGGCCTCGATTCAAGCCCAACTCACCATTTCATTTCTTTGGGCCTCGTTACCTCGTTAAGCCCACAATTTAATTGGCCCTTATGTTTAATCCGAACCAACCCAAGGCCCAAGCCCAACACCCTTTTATCCATTGGGCCTCGTCCAATTTGATTTTCCCAAGCCCATGTACTAACTTAAAATTTTGATAACATATATCTTGTGTTTTCTTTTGCAACCGGTCGAACAAAGGGAAACCAACACAACAAAATATATCAAAGTTAGACCAAATACATTCCTCCCTCTTAGATCCTAAGTGTTGCATGTATAGGTGCAAAATAAGAGACAAAACCTTACTTTAGGCCACCCTAAACAAGTATTAAAATGACCTAAGTACCTTGACCAAACTTTGACTCTTTGGACCATTGGGTAACATGTCCTCATGCACCATTTCGACAAGACTTGAGCTAAGCATGCCCCATGAAGCGCCGGTTTTACCATGCCCTCTCAACACCTACACACTCCAACTTTGTATTATATTGACACTAGGAAGATTTATACTTAAAATATTAGGAAACCCATGCCGATTCTCTCTTTATATACACTAAACAAGTACCAAACTCACAACTCACTCAAATCCCTCAAACTCACTCACTTATATCACTCTCAACACAAACAAATCGTTCACTTTGTGGACATATGCGAAGGAGATTGGGAGAAAATCAAAGGAAATCATAAGGGTAAAAGTGATCGTGTGGTATTATAAGGAGAACACGGGTTCTCGAGTTCAAATCACTTGCTCATCTCGTTTCATCTCCACTCTACTCGAGTGTAGTAAGTCCTCTCTAAACCTTGTCAATTCCTTTTATTTATGTCACGCGTATGCATGTCATATCGCATGTTAAGTACTTTAAACGCACCTAAGCATTAAAACTCCCTTGTATGTCTCGTATTATCATCACATGACACTTACTCACTCACTAAATTGGCACGTATCTAGTCGAAAACAAGTTACAAAATCCTTAGCAAGACCCTTAGAAACTCTCGTTCATTTTAATTTCATATGCAAAACAAAGCGGGCCTAAAGCCCAATACTCGAGCCCATTAAGCCCAAAACAAACCCATCAAGCCTAATATCCGGTCCAACGAGCGTAAAATAAGCTAATAAGATGAACAAATAAGCTAGAAATATGCTTGTAAGCGTTTTATAAAGTTTTCATATGTTAGAAAGGTAATTTGGACCTAATTTGCAAATCGTATGAACTTTGGGTTTAAAGCGTAACTTTTAAAAGTTTAAGGGTTGATTTAAGCGTAAATAAATCATGCATGAAAAGTTGAGGACCAACGTGCACTATTTTGAAAGTAAAGGTATAAAAATACGTTTGCATGTACACAAACCAAACCACAAGGTGATCTTGCCAAATGTCGAAACTAGTTGTAAAATAAGTTTTGGGCTAAAAGTGTAAAATTGGAAACTTTAAGGTAAAAGCGTAAAAGTGTAACCTTGGGGGTATTTTGTAAAACATTTTCGATAAGGGTTGAAGCTGTCATTTTCGAAAATTTTTGATATAAAATAGTTTCGGGTAGAAAGTGTCAATTTCCCAAACTTGAGGGACTAAACTCGTACATTTTGAAACTTGAGGGTAAAAGTGTAAATTCGGGAAAAGTTTAGAAAAACTTATAAACTTGACGTAACTTTGTAAAAGCAGTATTTTGATCACATAAGTGTTCTCAAAGTATTTTATTATCGGATATCGCTAAAATATTTATATATATATATATATATATATATATATATATATATATATATATATATATATATATATATATATATATATATATATATATATATATATATATATATATATATATATATATAACGGGAGGCATTTGGTATTAATGCCACCTCAACGCCAACTCAATGCCACCTCAATGCCACCTCATCATTTTCATGCCACATAAGCATTATTGGTCCAACTAAGCAATTTATTAATCCACCTATTATTTTCGGTTTTAATGTATAATTTATATAAATTTTTAATAATTTTTTTGCAAAATTCGTTTTTATAAAAAATGTCAATGGTGAGATTTGAACTTGGGTTGTTTTTAAGAGTAGCATTAATAACTTGTGTGTTTACCACTTAGGCTACAAGTTATTTTGATAATTATGTTGCATTCTATAATATGTAAATAGCTTTATGAATTTTGAATTTAATAAAAAATTTAGAAATCTGTATTGTTTTAGGATTGTGTTTGTGTTTTGATTTTTACTTAAAATAAGATTATGATAAGTTTGGTATGGATTCATTGTTATCTTAACTCTACAAAAACATAATTATAAGAATCCCTACAACAAATTATTTACCATATGATACGGTATTTTTTTTTTCTAAAACCCTAATATCACTCATTCATCTCATCACACACCATGTTTTTTCTTTTCGATTTGATGTGCGGGTTATTCGTCTTATGAGGAGTTGTTATCGGTATACTTGCTTTATTTTATATTATGTGTGCTTTAGGATGATTATTGCTTACTATGGAGTTAGAATTGGGACTTAGAATTGCGTTAAAGTATGGTTTAAAGATTTACTCATATTGATTGTTTGAACTTTTCGGTCGGATACTACTTATATAAGCAACTTATAGCTTTAAGGATGGTTTATTGTATTTTAATTTATATGTTTAATATGACCATGGATAAATGTATATGTATGTAGAACCTTGATCATCTACTCTCATCTTTGAAAGTTCTTTTTGCTTCATTGTAATATGATAGTAAATTGAGCAATTCATACACATGCATGTCTTGATTATTTGGTTACTTATCGACTTTGAATATCTTGATATTTGTGTATAATCTTGAATCATTTGTGATTTTAATTTCTTGAAATTGTTGGATCATTAAATCGATTTGGATAAGTGTTATCTGATTGCCTTGGGCTCACTTATCTTTGGCACTATGTTAACTTTTAGTTTCCAAAACATGCGGGCAATCACATCTTGGAGCGAAGAAAGGTGAAGTGTTTCTTCTTCGATGTCAATACCCGATTGAAGACTAATATTGTTGATCATTATACCTTTCAAAACCGGCTATCATGTTATGAAGAAGTTACTCACTTTATTTTTGCTAGATAGTCTTTATGATTTAAATTATTACACTATGTTTACACTTTAATCATAAATCGGGTTTAGTCGTTGTGGTTTTAATATATGTTCACTCTTTTCTATTGATGAATCAACTATGATTGGGAGAGTAATGTTCTGTCTAACTTTGTATTTATGCTATATTACATGTTTTATCTATGTAAATTTTAGGTAAATAACATAGGTTTTCATGGTGGAACAGTTAATAAAGATCACAAATCGCCATTTTAAATGTATGGGTGCAATGTGGCGGATGGGTGTGGTACTATCTTTGGTATGAGTTCGCTATTTCATCTTCCATATCACGTATGCTTCTTTCGATGATATTGCTCGAAAGAAGGTTCAATTACTTCTTAAATCTTATCTCATGCAATGTGTAATGGATTACTCTTTTCTATACACATGCCTTTTATTAGTGAAATTTACTTTTTATCCATGTTCTAAATATTCGATTATATTGGTACTTTTTAATTGAGTGATCGGTGCAAAACCGTCAAGTTTTCTCACTCAAACCTGCCACTTGTGAATGGCAGACCGTAAGAAACTTAAAACAGTTCAGACACAAATGCAATGAAATCCAGGAGAGTATAGTGTTTCCCCAGGTCGTTAAGTCCCAGCGAGTATGTGCAAGAATAGTCAAGCGTAAAGTGATCGAGAGGATTTGAGCAGGAAAGGATTGTGATTGATCTATACCTAAAGAAAGCCCATAAACTACGGGGCTTAAATGCAAATTAAAGAAAATTAAAAGATAAAAATATTAAATAAACGCTATCACTATATTTAAAATGATGTTTTGTTTTATGTTTTATAAAACTTAATTTAAAAACTACATAGCGTCAAATGAAGATGTGAAACTTACGATATAAATCCTAAAAATATGAAAAATACATTTTACAAACCTAATGATATAAGAAAATTTATAGAAAAGAAAATTATTTTTATAACTAATTATCTAATTATTATTAATTAAAACTAATTTTAACTATTTAATATTAGCCTAAAATACAAGAAATTAGGAAATAAAGCTATAAAAATAAAATTAAGACTTAGAAAAATCTAAAATATCAAAATAAAATTTTCAAAACTATTTTTGTATTTTTCTGATTATTTTTCTATTTTCTAAGAATTAAAAACTATTAAAAACTAATTAAATTATTTAAAAATACAAATTTAACTAAGAAAAATCTAGAAAAATATTTTTTTGACTTTTTATATTTATCTTAACTTAAGAAAATTGAAAATTATTTTTTGAACCTTTTCTTAATTATTTGTATTAAAAGCTATTTAAAAATGCTTAAAACTAATTTAAATTAAGAAAAATAGCAAAACAACTTAGAAAAATCTGAAAATTTCAGGAAAAGTCTAAAATAATATTAGGAAGCTATGAAAATGGAAAAACATGGGGTTGCTTGGAAGAAAATGGCCGATGTTCAAAGTGCTTATAAAAAGCACTATGAATAAGCAAATGGAGTCAAAAGCTAGCAGCTGTTCTGAAGCTCTATTAAGCTTAAAGAACCAAATGCAACAGATAGCAACAAGCCTTGACCTCTAATATGCAAGATGCAAAGATTTGATGATTTGAGAAATAAGCTAAAAAGCGATTAAGGGCCAACTTTAAGCCCAAGAATAAGCAATCAAATAAGTGAACAGAAAACCACCAATTGGAACTTGGAAGACCGGCCAAGAACCTTAGAACCAAAAATTAGACCTTGGTGAGCCAAGGTGAGCCACGACAAGCTCGCAAGAGACCTTTCGAGCCACATGCGGGCTTAGTGCCAGCACAGCACCTTAGCACCATATTGACAAAGCTTATATGAAGCTCAAGAAAAATTCACAAAATTAAACTAAAATGAGGATAAGAAAATAGACCAGGTTGACTTTTGAAACCACAAGTTTTATTGAAAATGGCTCGAGAAATGAGCTTGTGAAAATTCATCCTATTTGGCCCAAACCGAGATTTGTGCATTTGACTTTTGAAGGATTTGAAATGTTTGACTAATATGAACTTTGAACCTAGATTAATGGATTGATTATGCTATTTAATGATAAAACAACAACGATGCAAGCTAGTTCTAAAATTTTGAATACAAAACAAGACTTTGTTTTCAAAATTCTAACGAGATGGCTAAATAAGACAGATGGATTGAGAGATTTGACTTCCACTAATTTAGTATGCAAATGGTGATTCAAATGGTCCTAGTAAGCATAAAGGGAGCTAAGTAAACTTAATCTAACCACTTATAAGCCCCTGCAACCCCAAATGCTAGCTTCTACCAAACACGATTCATGTACTTTGAAAGACCATTAACTAACAAATCACTTAACTATCTGCTGCAAGTGATCCAACTAAGTTTACTAGTCCTAATTACAACTTAATAAATAAGTAAAAGCAGTTTATGACTATAAATATAAATACAAGCACCAAATGCAAATTGATTTGAAAAGTGAAAATGAGATAACCACTCACATGAGTCCAACTTGCTTGAGGCCAAATCAAACCCAATCCTACACTAAATGAGGCTATTCCAACCCATTTCGAGATCTGCAACACCATTATCCATTTCAATTCCAATTTGAGCCTAATAGTTGACTTCATTGACCAATTCACACTTTTGTTTGAAAATGGTTTAAAGCTTATCAAAAGCTTACGAGGAACTTATTTAAGCTTATTTGCACTTAAATAGAAGCTTTTAAAAGCTTGATTGAAAGAGTTTGAAAATGGATTTCTTAACGATTATGACAAAACATAAAACCAAACTAAAGCGTGAATTGAAACTTAAAAGCGCCTTACAATGATTATCCAACCAAAAGTTAATACATGGAAACTAAAATCATAAGATTTTGACTAAGCTACAACATTTATTTAGAAAACGACATTAAAGAAAAACTTAAAAACTAGCTACCGGTTCTTCTCAAACCTCCTCTCTTTTATAGCTTCAAATGGTTCCACGTGTCCTTATGAGTGTTTCCACCACTTCTTTGAGCCAATGGGTGGCGGTGTTCATTTTAGCCTTTATATGATTTTGGCGGGAAAAGCCTAATTTGACTTATAGGGCTTGAGCTAGCAACTAGGGGGTGGACTTGTAGGGGTGATGATGAGGTGGGGAGGTGTTGGGATAAGGTGAGGTGATGGGAGATGTGGTTGCGGAGGAGTAGCGAGGCAAGTTGGAGAGAAAACCACAAGGGAGGAAAGTGTTTGGTGTTTGGTGAGTAGGTTGACCGGGGTTCAAAATGAGTGTGAGAGGGTCCAAAAGGTGTACATGGCGGGTCAAAAGGTTTTGACAAGGGCTTGGTTTAGTGATAAGGACCTATTTGTAATTCTTCCAAACTTGAAGGACTATTTCGCCATTTTCCAAAGTTCACACAAGGGATCAAAATTGAAAAGCTTCCATAGTACAAGGACCGGTTTGACAATTTCAAATTTTCGAGGACCAAACTTGACAATTTTGAAAGTTCGGGGACCTAAGTTGTAAATTTGTAATTTTAAGTTTCAAGGACCAATTTTGACAACTTAGGAATCCTAGGGACTCAAAAGATATTTTTCTTTATTTGGATTTACGAGGACTGTTTTGACAACTTTTGAAACTTGGGGACTAAAGCGCCAATTATGCAAATTTTATCGTTTTCACGATTTTGATATTTTGCATTTAAAACACATAAAACACTTATTTGTGATATTTTTATCATTTGATGCATTTCGAGTGTTTCGGATGTTTTTGCGGTTTAATTGGTACAAAATGATGAGTATTTAGACACTCATCATTGAGCTTGAATATAACGGATGTTGTTTATAATGTAGATGCTAATGCACGCCTAAAAGAAGAATAAGGCTCGATACAAGTGAAAGGGAAGAGATATCGGTTTATGCCAACTACGAGAACCACATGAGGGAGTTCGAGATAGGGCCTAAAGGTGTTGGGCCGACTCGATGATGGTTTTGATCTTGGAAGGATGAGGCGTCTAATGCAATCACTTGGCAACCTCCGGTCTAACTACAAGGCCATTCACATTTACGGAATTAAAGGAAAAGGCTCAACCACTTGCATTTTTTCCAATATCTTACATGCTCAAAGGTATTCCATTGGTTGCTACATAAGTTAATATATTTGTCTGCTTCTTTGTTGTAGTTTTTTCCTCATAAAAGTGAACATATATTAATAAACCAAAGATTTACATGACAATACAAAGAGATGGAATGGACACACCCACCCATGATACAACTAAAGCTCAAAGCTAAAAACAAAAACACGATGAATTCATTTTACTAGAAAAATATACTTGACACAGATTCGACACATGTAAATATAGGAGAAAAAATACTATATTACGAATTGTCTTTTGTTAGAGGTGGAAAATTGGGCATGTTGGGTTACGGGTCAAAATGAATAGTTTTTAATATGGTGAAAGCAGACAGATTAACCCATATATTATTTTTGTTCCATGTGTTTTGGATTTTATAAATAACCAATGTGTTGTGATATAATTAGCTATTGTAATTGTAAATCGCTTGAGGATCTTGTTTACCAAAGGCATGCATCACCATGAACATGAACATGAACTAATGAACTTTCTACCATGCGGCGACTTGGTGTTAGATTGGAAAGTTATAGTAATAGCTTTTACACTTGCCACTTGGATGTTTTATTTTTATGAGAGCAAAACATGACAAAGTTATAGTAATAGCTTTTACACTTGCCACTTGGATCTTTTATATTTTGTGAGAGCAAAACATGACAATTTTGACAAGAAGTAATTGGTTAGTATGTGTTTGACAAATAATCAAAGTAGCCATCTAATATAACTTTAGTGTGTGTTTGGCATCAATTGGTATAGTTGGAGCAAATTTTTTAGATTAATTTAGTTTTTGAATTTTAAAACTTGAAGGCAAATACTCGAGGTTAGTGTTGTGTGTTTCGAGTTCTTATTATATACATTCTTTAAAGTGAGCAAATCTTGTGAAATCCCACATTATACATATAGTATTATTGTACTTTGCATAATCTCAAATATAGATAGATTTTTTCACTTAGTCATTGGGTTATTTTCCTAGGCGACATGTTATGGTGAGTAAACTTGATGCTTTTAGTTCTGACTTTTGTATGCTTTCAAATTGTCTAATTACAAACTTTTTTGTTTTTGTTTTTCTTAGGCGGTAGTTTCGACATGGTGTCAACAAGAGAGATAGTTGAATATATGAACAAAAGCGCTTCCGATTCACGGTCGATGCTTACGAAATGAGCGAAGATGCCTTCATTGATTCTTGACAATACATGGTGCGGTGGATTAGCTATCGATGGGAGATACATTGTTGCAAAACCCAAATATGAAGTCCACAACTATGAAAGGTTGTCTCGCTTCCCATATTTTTTACTTAATATGCCATTATTAAGCTTGAAATCTAGATGATTAAAGGCTAGTATCGGTGGTAGATGGCGGTTAATCGAGAAGATCTTATCCGGATGATTCGGTATCGTCAATGCTAAAGATCTTATCCACGAGGCCTTGATTACTATTACGACTACGGTAAAATTGCCTAATCTAAATTATGTATTTTTCCTTTATCCTCGGGTTTTAGTTTGTAACTATTGAGGAAGTACAAGGACATTAAGTTAGAAAAATACTTTATATTGATCGGTGTCTAGCACTATTGAAGGCGATGTTTGAAGGCGATAATCATCGAGTGCGCTCTCAATTGAGTGTGAACGATTCACGTCTGGAATCCACGTCCGGGCATTGGAGGATATTTACTCGATCATGTTTCGGTGTGAATTCCTTTTATAAATTACATGGGTTCTTTGTTTTTCTTTGTTGTTTGTATTACATTTTGTTAGACGGGTTAGATTTTCAATGGAAGTATATAACTTTATCTCGATTTTAGAGTGTTGGAGTGTTTCTTTTATATATGAGATTATAAATCTGGTATTTTTGTTTATGGGGTAATTGATTGAAGATGTTTTTGTTGTTTGTCTTTGTAGGGTAACAATGTACACGGTCTTGGTGATTCGATTTCTTTGGGGAGGTTTACATCGAGTCATTAGCTTGGGAAATGGTCCAATTTTCGCATAAGCGATATGTTGAAGAGGCCAAGAGTTATGCCCACTGGATCATTGCGGAGAAGAAGGCTTTCTTTGAAGCTCATTATAAGAAAGTTGTTGCTCAAAAGGCGGTTGCTGCTGCGAATGGCGTTACTTGAGCAAGAAAAGGCCAATGTGGCGTGCAAAATTTGTCCTTGATAAAACTCGAAGATGGATGTGGAAGGAACAAAGCAACGACAGTTAACCGGAAGCATAGATTGTTGGTGGAGCAAAACTACTTCATTTCGTTGATCGTTTCATCAATATGTTATGGATGATTCTACCACGTGCATGGCACGAGTTATGTAAAGGCATGGCGTGGTGGATCTCTTGATGAAGTGATTGAAGTGCACGAGGCCTACTTCTCATCAATTAAACTTCAATGCTTTGTAGTCCCGGATAAGTTGTGGGCATTAATTGCAAGCTGGATCAACGATATACTTGGACTAGCACTAGACTTCTATTCGGTCCAACGAAATTATCCGATGAGTGGAGCAGTTTACGCAATCAAAGCCGGATGTGAGAAGGAAGTAAATCGTGAGAAACAATTTGACAATTGCATGGCCTTCCACCTCGATTCTATCTTTCAAGTCGAATGCGAGTCAATTTCCACATTTGGCGGTTAGTAACGGACTTAATTACAAAGGCTATGATTATTGTCGCTTGGAATGGTTTGGAAACCCAACCTCAAATATGATATTTTGAATAAACTAATGAGTTTGAATATAGAGTTACCCATTCAATGGCGAATACATGTACTTCATAACTTTGTGCTTAGGGGTTTTATTTTTTCCTAAAAGTATTAGCCACTACTCTATGTTATGCTTATATTCTGTATCACTACTATACTGGTCATATGATAGCTTGCAAACCGGCCGCCACTTATCAAGCAGGGCTATACTTCACTTACAAAATGATCTCATTTTGCGACCACCTGAGAATGGGGACCAGCGGACTTTGTCAACCCATGTATAGGTGACTTTGAATATATTGCACTATTTGTCTTTTGAAGTTGCTTTTGCTTTTAAATCAGTGGATGGCTATTAGTTGAAATCGAGAAAATAAACTTATATACAAAATGTATTCGACCAATCAGTGAACTAAAGGCTTTTCCCCCTTTAGACAGCTGGAAGATAATGAGTCCAATGTTGGATTTTATTTACCGTTAATCGTTTATTTTTTTATTTCCTTAGATTGATGATGGATACACTGCGTTGAATGATCCAGTGGTGCAACGCCAATGATTTACTGATCAACTAAAGGTACCACATTGTCCTATAAGACTATATCGATTTATTTTTTATATTTGTTTTTATTCTTTTTATGTTCAAAATCTCAAAGTAAGATTGCTTAATGTTTTATTGTCTTTTTAGCGTCTAATTATTTTTCGCTTCTATAGGTGGTTAAATACAATCAATCCAAATAAGAGATTAGTGGGTTGTGGATATTAGTGGGTTGTGTCGATGCTTTATATTTTCGTAACTCCCACGCTTGTGATGCTTGAGAGGTTCAAGCCGAGACTCCAAGAAGCGTGGAGAATAGGCGATTGGATGAATGGGCATGTGAGAAAGTTGAGTTAAAGTGTTTGGGTGGAGATGGTTTTGTGAAACAAAGGGTGTAAAGGAACGGATACACGGAATACTTGGTTTAATGTGGGCACAAACCTCGAAAATGTGAGATAGTATGCTTAGAAACTATAATTGTAGAGCTTATGGAAACTCGGATGTTAAATTAGGAGGAAATTGGATGCTAATTTGGTTGATATCCAAATGTATGGTAGAGATAGGCGATATATACAAAGAATGGTGGCCTCAAATAAAGTAAGTGTGAGTCCAATTATATTTTATGTATTATGTATGTGTATTTGATTTAGTTAACTTTATATTCAATTTTACTATGTGCAACAAGTAGTGAAGCTAAAACAAAGAGCAGTAAGACTTATCGTATTCTCATAGTGGGAACAACTTTGATCTGATGATTGTCTATTTGTTTAAAGGATGGGTAAGCAGATGAATGATAATGCCCTTTTTCATGAAATTTAGATAGATTGACTAAAGTTGTGGTTGCATTCTTTCTCTCGCATAGAGTTCCATTTTCTAATTAATCAACGGTGGCTCAACCGCTCGGATCTCTCGATTCCACCTTATCATTATTAATAACTAATAGACTAAAAAGTATTGCGGAATTTTCTTTAGCATTTGAGCTTCGGTGTTGAGAAGCGTTAATAAGCGGCTCAAGCGCATCGGCTACACATACACACACATAAGATTAAACCGGCGAAATGCTTTATCGGTTAGTGAATCGGCTCAAATTGTTAGTCTCCATTGCAGAGGACTTTCGGGTAATCAAGCGTTTCATAATGGTATACTAGGATATCCTAGATGGTGTGACGTTTGGTTTTATTCTTTAGGATACGGACATCAAATAATGGAAGATTGTAATTAGAAATAACGAAGTTTTGAAAGTAGACACGGGTTTTATGAATATAAGACCTTTAAGATCTGACTTCACGTTGGATCTCCATCCTAATAACACGCCACTGTTGCCAATGTGAAAAGGAAGCTAAAGGCGGGAGATGCCGTTCTTTGCGGCTACCATCCTAACGAGGTTAACATACTTTAAACAAGTTTGCCACTATTAAGTGTGTGGGTGTTACTAATATTTTAACTTAATTATTCCATAGAAAGTAAATTGAATGCAGAGCAAGACCTAGCGCTCCGAGCTCAAATGGTTGGGACCTCTCATACGAGTGTGCACGCACCCTACGTATCTCCACTATGTTTTTAAAGAAAGGTGCAAGAGAGGATTATGTCCTTACGCCATAGGGCGCATCCTATCTGAGAGAAACACTCAACAAGGAATCGGTGATCGAGAAAATTCTTGAGAAAGCTAGCAATATGACCTTTGCTGGAACAAGTGAAGCTAACTTCCTTAAAAGCTGTTTGGATCTCTTAGATTTTGAACTTGACAAAGTTTACATAAGCATCTTTGAGGTCTTGGGTCTATGTAGGTTGTATGCACACGATGTAAGGTGTGGATGATTAGTTGTCATCAAGTTGGGGCATTATTATTAACTATTAACTCTGTCGAGAGATGTGATATCATAATTATATTGATAAACTTTGGTTATCTTTAGGTAAATTTAATTAATTTGCCTAATGATATTTTGTTTTGCATATCAATTATGAAGATTTGGATCCCATTCAAACATCATAAATAAGTTTAGTTTGCCTTTGGTATCTAAAACTTATAAGCTGGAAGTACTAAGCAAAGCAAGTAACATGGCACTTTTGGCCCATTTACTTATAAATGGGGTGATTTAGGTTATGGTTTATACGAAGGCGAGATAACAAGAATTACCTAAAAGATAAGCGAGTTAATTTGTGTCAAATAGGTTCATATATGCTTAGAGTGTCTAGCAGGAACATTAGCATCGGAAATTGGTTGAAGTTCGATAACCGTCCAATACTGAGCAAAAGAAATATATAAATTTAACATTTTCACAAGATAATGGAACAAATATTCAAGCGATTAATAATGTAGGTATTAAAGACAACGAGTTTTATCACGGCGCTCCTTGATATAGAAAATGAGTGTTTTATCACGGCGCTTACTCGATAGTACACTTACCGGTATTACAATAAGCTCAAACTCAATCAACTACACAAGACAACAAAGAGTTTGGCGAGCGCGCCGTCGAGGAAGCATTGATAATTTGAATGCAACATTTTTGTAAGAAGTACAGAATGGGAGAAGATCAAAGCAAACATGCCTAATGTTGTCTACAAAGAATCTTTGTTTAGAATTTAAGTTAACTGTTATATCACTTTAATACATTTTCATTATCTACAACTTTACAAACATACATAAAATTCATAATGTTGTAAAAATTATATGTGTTATGTTATTAACCATCCACGCAAACCATACAATTATTTATAATTCTTACAAAAAAAAACAAAAAAACAAAAAACAAAAAAACAAAAACCAACAACTAAAAACCAAAAAAACAATTGTTTTATAATATTGTTTGACAATTAAAAAAAATGTGTTTTAGTTAATAAAAAACAACAAAAAAATAATTATAAGTCATGCCCGCCCATTAGGCGGGCTTCGAAAACTGGCATTATTATTAATTAAAAACCAAAAAAATAATTGTTTTATAATATTGTTTGACAATTAAAAAAAATGTATTTTAGTTAACAAAAACAACAAACAAATAATTATAAGTCATGCCCGCCCATTGGTAAGCAACTAGTATATATATATATATATATATATATATATATATATATATATATAAGAGTATAATTATATATATATAATCCGATAAAATGCACGTGGGATCTAAACAAGCTAAAACTCACAACACTATCATTTTCACGAGATCACAATGGGGAAACATTTCACTTATGCGTAAGTAAGGATCATTAATTAAGGCAATGTAGCAAGTAAATTAACTTAAAACGCACGCACACACCCTATTGAATTTAGACAATTCAATGATCTGTTGAATAAGAATATTCAATGCTCTATTATTTTGGTCGCGAACCAAAATGTTTAGCATATCCGAGACTCGCCATCTCATCATTTTTAGGTTTGGAACCTCCGCTACATTGTGCTTGATCTGTTTGTGCTTGTTCATTATCATCAAGGTGAGTTCATTGCCTCGCTTTTACTTTTATCCCGCCAGGGCGATACACGCTCTAAACTAGAATACAAGGTTTTTCATAAATGTCTGATTCTTAATTATTGGTATTGCCTAAGTATTTAGCCATAAGTCACATGTATCAAGAACCATTAGTCACCGCGAGTGAACGCAGATATCATGAATAGTACTATGGGGAGTAACGACCCCGTCTCGGTTATAAAGAAATAACAAGGCGCCTTATAATAAATAAAATGTAAAAACGTTTATTAATATTTAGCGATCTCTTTGTGTTTTGTTGATAACAAATATAATGTTATCATAAGTAAAAGTATAAGGATACATATTATTTTTGTGAAGCATCTACATATGGTCATTTAATACAAATTGTTGTAATAATTCATTTGTTGTAATAGTTTATTATGATGGGTAAAAACCACAACCCATGACCCATACCCATGGATCATATCCATAACCCATGGAGTTAACCCATACCCATTGTCTAGATGCATTGCATCTATTAGATACATTGTATCTATTTAGATACCCATGGTTCAAAATCTAGGACCCCTGACCCATAACCCAAAAACCCATGGGCAAGCAGGGCGTCTCACGGATCCTTGGAGTTACACTAGAGCGGATCCTCAAGCAAGGGATCCGTGGGATCCATCTGTGATGGCAAGAATTTGCCTATTAATAGAGAGCCATTTCTTCATTTTACTCACCTCTCTTCTTACAAACTCTCTCATATATTCTTACACTCATATAACAAAGATCACTTGATCTAGAGTAGTTCTTCTTTCTTTTATTGTGATTCTCATATAGGTCCTTCTCTAAGGCGAGATCACGAGCATTCTACAAGTCATCCAAGCAAGGGGTCCTTGATTGATTTGTTTTCCACAAGATTTACGTAGCGAAGATCTTGTATTTCATATTTCACATATTTGTTGTGTTATAGTAGTGTTGGTTTGGTCCTCCGTGTTACGGACTCGATATTTAGCTTTGTACCGGAAAAAGTGTAAGCAACGTTGTGAAGGCTTCTCCTCCAAGTTGAAGGAGTTTGTTGACATAGTGCTTGAACTCTCGAGCAGGTGACTCGGGGAGTGGAGTAGGACAAGGAAGGTGTACTTGTAGCCGAACCACTATAAATCGGTTGTGTCATTTCTTTCATTTACTTTACTTGCTTTCTTTACTTGCATTACTCTTAGATCTATACTTTCTCTTCATCCAAAAAATTTCACATAACATCATATCTAAAGTTTTTGAAACTAACTTAAAATCGGCAAAACTATTCAACCCCCCCTTCTAGTTTTCTACAATTGGCATCAAGAGCTAAGGTTATAAAAGTTTTAAAGTAAACCGTATTTTAAAAACTTTTCGATCACTATGGGTTCTGAAAATTACAAGGAAGGGCAATCCATGCAACGACCTCCACTACTTGAAACTAATGGTTTTATATATTGGAAAAATAGATTCGAAACATATGTGAAGTCAAAAGATATTGATCTTTGGTGCATCATTGTTGAAGGCGATTTTGAAGCCACTACAAAAGATGAAAACAGAAATTTATTTAACACACCTCATGATAAACTCACCGATGATATTAAGAAAAAGCTTTCCAAAAATAGTGAAGCTAAAATGGTTTTATATAATGCTTTACCCGAAAAGGAATTCGAAAGAATTTCAATGCTTAAAACCTCTAAAGAAATTTGAAATTCTTTAGTTGTAACTCATCAAGGTAATCAACAAGTTAAAAACAATAAAATAGATTTATTTGTTCAAAAATATGAACAATTTTCAATATCGGATGAGGAGACTATAGATCATTTTTTTGCTAACTTTAATACTATAATTACATCTTTACAAGCACTTGATGAATCTTTCTCTAGTCGTAATCATGTTAGGAGATATCTAAGGGCACTTTCATCCAAATGGAGATCTAAGGTGACGGCAATCGAAGAATCAAAAGACTTGTCAATCCTTACTCTCGATGAACTCATAGGCAATTTAAAAGTCTATGAGCTTGTTCTCGCTAAAGATTCTGAAGCCTCAAAAGTGAAAGAGAAGCACAAATCTATTGCCCTTAAAGCCAAGAAGGTCTCAAGCGATAAAGAAAACTCCTCTTCGGATAGTGATGACGAGGAGTATGCCATGGCGGTAACGGACTTCAAGAAGTTCTTTAGAATAAAGGGAAGATACGTCAAGCAACCTTATGGCGACAAGAAAGGGTTCGGAAAAGCAAAGATGGCGAGAAGGCACGAGATGAGCGTGCTTGTTTTAAATGTGGGATCCCAACCACTTTATTAGTAAGTGTCCCAAACGTGATGAACAAAAAGCGTTCGTGAGCGGTTCGTGGGGAATGGCGAGGAGGAGGGCGAAGAAATTTGTCCCATGGCAAATGACGAGGTATGTCACGAATACTATAGTAGTTCATCATTAGATGATGACTCATTGCATAATGAAGATGATAAACTTTGCAAAATTAGCTTAAAGTAATCAACAAAACAAGTTTTGAAAACCAAAATCAACGTTTAGAAAAGGAAGTCATTGAGTTAAAAGCAAAATTAAAACGTCTAGAAAAGGGGAAGATAGCAAGTGGGGAATGTGCACTTTGCGTTCAACTTCAAGCACTAGTTGATCATCTAGACTCTAAGATTGCTAGAATGAATACTAATACTCTAGATATGATATTAGATAGTGTTAAAACATGAAACAACCAAAAAGGTTTAGGTTTTCAGCAACTTGATCGTCAACTAGTGAAAACAAAGAAACACAATTCGTATAAGTAATAGAAAAACAAACCACTATAGTCATGGATCCCACGGATCCCACAAAAGGAAGCGGCTAGTGTCTGACCCGAGGATCCGTGGGTCTCTTGAAGCAAAAGTAGCAATAATATAGCTTCCTCATCTAGAACCGATTTTGTTATTGTTAATAAGAAGAAACCAACCCATGTTACTATTAGACAACCACCTCCAAGACAAAATCAAAGTTTTACAAGAAACAAAGGTCCATCATTTTCAAAACCGAACACATCTAGGAGACCTAATAATGTTTATCCGAGAAGTAACCATCAAATGGGATGGAATCCTAATATGCAAAACGGTTTTCCATTTCAAAACTTTGCGCCATGGAACGCATACTCACCTTTTCCATATATATCTAACATAAATGGAATGTTTAACACTAATGGACCCATGAACAAATGGGGACCAAACTTTTGAGTTAATTGTTTTCTTAGGTGTGCTTAAAGGTCGACCTAGATCCGGATGAGTGGATCAAGGATAGCGGGTGCACGAGGCACATGACCAGAAATAAAGATTTATTTTCCACATATGAATCCTTCAATGGAGGAAATGTGGTATTTGGAAATAACAAAAGCAAAATCATCGGTAAAGTGCGATTTCTAACAAATCTCTAACCATTAACGATGTGTGTCACGTAGAAAACCTAAACTTTAACCTCTTAAGTATAGGACAAATATGTGATAGGAAGTTCAACGTACTTTTAATGAAACCGGTAGTAAGATATTGAAAAACGGTATCACTATAGGTAGAGGAATTAGGAAACATGGAGTCTATGTCATTAAAATCGGTAATGAACCTAAAGACAAACTTTGTCTTACATCTATGGATGATACTTGACCTTATGGCATCGAAGATTGGGTCATGCCAATATCGACTTCTTGATCACTATCATCCAAAGATCTAGTAAGAGATTTACCAAAATTAAAATATGAACATCACTTTTGTGATGCTTGTAGCGATAGGAAAACAAGTCCATGCTAGTCACAAAGCTAAAAACATGGTTTCTACAACTAAGTGTCTAGAGTTACTACACATGGATTTATTTGGTCCATCCGCTATCCAAACTTATGGAGGCAACTACTACACTTTAGTTATAGTGGATGATTACTCTAGGTACACATGGACTAAATTTCTCAAGAATAAAACTGAAACGTTCGATTACTGTGAAATATTAAGTAAGAAAATCCAAAGACAATTAGGAAGTCCTATAGTGTCTATTAGAACAGATCATGGTAGGGAATTCGATAATGAAGTGCAATTTGGAGCCTTTTGTGATGCTAATGGTATTACTCACAACTTCTCGGCTCCTCGCACTCCACAATCGAATGGGGTAGTTGAAAGAAAGAATAGAACCCTACAAGAAATGAGTCGCACCATGTTAATGAGCAATCCATACCTCAAAAGTTCTGGTGCAATGTCGTTGATACATCAATGTACATACTTAACCGAGTCTTAATTAGACCATTTTTAGGTAAAACTCCATATGAGTTACTTCGAGGCAAAAAGCCTACGTTAAATCATTTTAGAGTCTTTGGTAGCAAATGTTTTCTACTTAACACTAAAGATTACCTTACAAATTTTGATCCTAAATCAATCGAATGTATCTTTTTAGGTTACTCTCCTAATAGCAAAGCTTATGTCATATTAAATAAAGAACAATGAAGGTTGAAGAGTCATTAAACGTAAAATTTGATGAGAGTCCACCCAAACCTACTCTACCTTTTGTCGATGACGAGATTGTCGAGAGTGAAGCTATAGAAATAAAGAAAAATACAAACGAAGAAGATGAACCTTTAAATCATCAATATTAAAGAGTCTAAAGATTACCCCGTAGATAAGGTCATAGGAAAATCGAACGAAAGAACCTTAAGATCTCAAGTCCAAAACCAAAGTAGCTTATTTTGTTTTGTCTCAACCATAGAACCTAAGAATACACAAGAAGCCATAAAAGATGAAAGTTGGGTAATGGCTATACAAGAAGAGTTAAATCAATTTGTTTCAAACGATGTTTAGACACTCGTCCCTCCACCTAGTAGTCAAACCATAATAGGAACCAAATGGGTATATAAAAACAAGTTAGATGCAAGCGGTGTAGTGTCTAGAAACAAAGCTAGACTCGTTGCCCAAGGGTATAATCAACAAGAAGGAATAGACTTTGATGAGACCTATGCCCCGTGGCTAGATTAGAGTCTATAAGAATACTTCTTGCTTATGCTTGTGCTAATGATCTTAAGCTTTATCAAATGGATGTCAAAGTGCTTTTCTAAATGGTTTTATTAATGAAGAAGTATATATAGCTCAACCTCCGGGCTTTATCGATTTCAAAAAACCTAAACATGTGTATAAGTTAAAGAAAGCTCTTTACGGTCTTAAACAAGCCCCAAAAGCTTGGTATGATAGACTCAAATCATTTTTAATCAAAATCAACTACACCATGGGGTTAGTTGATAACACACTTTACTAAGAAAAGGAATCACATATAATCATTGTTCAAATATCGTGGATGATATTATATTCGGATCTACTTGTCAAGACATGTGTGATGATTTCTCTAAAATCATGCATGACGAGTTCGAGATGAGTATGATGGGAGAACTAAGTTTCTTTCTTGGTCTACAAATCAAACAAGTAGAAGATGGTATCTTCTTTAATCAATCTAAATACATAAAGGAGATGTTAAATAAATTTGGTTTAGAAGAGTCAAAACCCATAACACCAATGTCATCCAACACTAAACTCACAAAAGTTGAAGACGGCGAATCTGTTGATAACACAAAATACCGTTGCATGATTGGTAGTCTTCTCTACCTTACGGCTAGTCGGTCGGATATCATGTTTAGTATTTGTCTATGTGCTAGGTTTCAAGAAGATCCTAAAACATCAAATCTAGAAGCCGTCAAAAGAATATTTAGATACATTAAAGTGCGACTCAATTAGGATTGTAATATCCTAAAAGTGCGGGGTAGAAACAATTGTATATCGATTTTGACCATGCAGGTGATTATGTTGACCGAAAAAGTACAAGTGGGGTATGGACTTTTATGGGATGTTGTTTAACATCTTGGTTCTCGAAGAAGCAAACGGCATTGGCTATATCAACAACCGAAGCCGAATATGTCTCCGCCGGCAAAGCATGCCAACAAGCACTATGGATGAAACAAGCGTTAGTTGACTACGACATTCACCTAAGTGACATAGCCATTCAATGTGACAACAAAGGTGCCATCAACTTAAGCAAGAATCCGGTATTGCACTCTCGCACCAAGCATATAGAGATTCGTCATCACTTCTTAAGAGACAATGTTCAAAAGGGGAACATCTCTATTGAGAAGGTAGCATCCGAAGACAACGTAGCCGACGTTCTCACCAAACCGTTGAAGCGGGAACAATTCAACCTACTTCGTCTTGGTCTTGGTCTCATGGAACACTCGTCGTAATTAGTTTTTAAACACTACAAGGTATGTAAACATTAGCCTTCTTCTTCTGAGTCTAGGATCTCTATTTCACACACAACTCACAAATAATACGAGAATCTTCAAAACTCAAGATAGGTTTTATTTACAACTCGTGCTTTCATAATTTTCTTTTACTTTTCAAGGTAAGTTTCTCTTACAACACGTAATTTCATACTTATTTTTTCAAAGATAAGCGTTCTATTCAAAACAAAGAAACTCTTTCAAAATGCTTTCTAAAGGATACCTCTTCCGTATCACTTTCATAAAAGCTATTTCTCACGTCTAGGACAAACCGCTTTTCATTGTTAATACAAAGTAAAACCCGTTTTCATTGCATCTCATGTCTTTTGAATGCTAAAGGCGACACATAACTAATATGTGTTTTCGGGTACATTCATTTAAGCAACAATGAATTAGGAGCACTCGGGTTATCTCACATAATAGTATGCTTTTTCACTTCTAGCCTATTTTTCTTTTCTTTTTAGGAGTCGAGATAACCGCAACTCCAAATGGTTTGCATATTGGCACACACTAGGCACAAATGTTTCCAAAAGGAAAATTTTGAGTTGCCTGAGTCACCAGTACCACGGATCCTAGCATTAACGCTGGACGGTTCCCTCAAGGGAAGGATCCGTGGGATCCGTGATACATAAGCTAAAATTATCTTCTATTTTTCTCACTTTAGATGAAAACCTCTATATTTTCATCATTTTATCATTTTTCCTAATGAGTATGTTACTTAATGCTTGTGTTCTCATGATCACATGCCTTAAATTCATATCTAATCATTAGATTTTAGTCCACCTTTTGGGTCAAGCATTCATTACAATGCATTATTTTTCTATAAATAGGATTCCCAAAATGCTTGCATATTCATCACTCTCAACCTCACAAACAACCATCATCATGTCATAGATCTTCCAACATAGATGAATCACCTAGTGCAAACAATCCTTTTCAAGAAATCCAAAATTTTGTCCTACCACCTTCCGTAGTACCGCCACCCAAATCTAGAAAAACCGCACGGATTAGCATCCGGCCTTGTTGTTTAGCCAAACCATTATCAAATAGTTCATCACCAACTACTCATTCACCACAAAATGCTTCCATAGTAGCATCTCCCTCATCTCCAACAAGCACACCAACATCATCACCCATCAAGTCTCCACCTAAAGTCACTCTATAGGAACTCCTTAAGTCTCCAACAAGATCCCAACAAACCAACCCAAAAGAACTAGTCTTTTAACACCTCCCACATCTCCAAACACAATTTTAAAGACCTTGAAACCTCACCACCTTTAGCTCCCATTGTCTTACAAGAACATATAGGTTCTTTTCCACCACCACTTTCAAACATTCGGACTTTGATCCATATTTTCCAACTTTTCCACCACAACTTCCGCATCTCACAAATCAAACTAACCCGGAAAACTTCCGCACACATTACCACATCATTTACATTGTGAACATTGCCAATCCACTAGGGATCTTGCAATAGAAATTAAGGAAGAGATCGAGTCATACTTAACCTCATCCTTGATCGCATCAACATCATCACTCACCAAAACTTCCATCCATAACCTTATGCAAGCATGGAAGGTATCATTTACTATTTTCTCTAGTATTTTCTTTTGAGTCATTTTTAGAACAAGTCTTGTTCTTAGTTTTACATGCTTGTATGTGGCATAAATACCACTACATTTTGTTATTTTATTACAAGGCTTTGTTTACATACCTTGGATCCCAATCTTGTTTCTCGTCAATCACAAGATTATTTATGCATGTTACTACTAACCTTGTCTTTGTAGGTTTTATTTTTTCTCACTTAACGCCCCATTCTAGGGGGAGCTACCGTCAAAGGGAGTTAGAGATCGTGGACTATTTTCCACACTTTATTTCTTCATTAGGGTCACTTTTGTTTCGACAAAAAGGGAGAAAAGTAAAACTTATGCTTTCAAAACATACATCTAATCTTAAGTTTTACTCATCATAACATTATGTTTTGTCATTAACAAAAGGGAGATTGTTAATACAAATAAACCGTAAAACGTTTATTAATATTTAGCGATCTATTTGTGTTTTGTTGATAACAAATATAATGCTATCATAAGTAAAATTATAAGGATACATGTTATTTTGTGAAGCATCTACATATAGTCATTTAATACAAATTGTTGTAATAATTCATTTGTTGTAATAGTTTATTAGGATGGGTAAAACCACAACCCATGACCCATACCCATGGATCATATCCATAACCATGGAGTTAACCCATACCCATTGTCTAGATGCATTGCATCTATTAGATACATTGTATCTATTTATATAACCATGGTTCATAATTTAGGACCCATGACCCATGAACCATAACCCAAAACCCATGGGCAACAGGGCGTCTCACGGATCCTTGGAGTTACACTAGGCGGATCCTCAAGCAAGGGATCCGTGGGATCCGTGCAATAGTGGCAAGAATTTTCCTATAAATAGAGAGCCATTTCTTCATTTTACTCACCCTCTTCTTACAAACTCTTCCATATATTCTTACACTAATCTACAAAATATCACTTGATCTAGAGTAGTTCTTCTTTCTTTAATTGTGATTCTCATATAGGTCCTTCTCTAAGGTGAGATCACGAGCATTCTACAAGTCATCCAAGCAAGGGTCCTTGATTGATTTGTTCCACCACAAGATTTCGTAGTGAAGATCTTGTATTTCATATTCACATATTTGTTGTGTTATAGTAGTGTTGGTTTGGTCCTCGTATTACGGACTCGGTATTTAGCTTTGTACTGGAAAAAAGTGTAAGCAACGTTGTGAAGGCTTCTCCCCAAGTTGAAGGAGTTTGTTGACATAGTGCTTGAACTCTCGAGTAGGTGACTCGGGGTGGAGTATACATTTTGGACAAGGAAGGTGTCCTTGTGGCGAACCACTATAAATCGGTTGTGTCATTTCTATCCTTTACTTTACTTGCTTTCTTTACTTGCATTACTCTTAGATCTATACTTTCTCTTCATCCATACAATTTCACATAACATCGAGTCTAAAGTTTTTGAAACTAACTTAAAATCGGCAAAACTATTCAACCCCCTTCAAACTTACGTACACCGAATTGGTGTCTGTGATTGAGTCTTGGTTGCATGAGCTTAGCGCATAATAATCTGTGATTTTCTTTATGATATTGTTAGTTTACAATGATCATGCTCATATTCTTGTGTTCAAGCTGTTATTTAGACCTATGAACTTCACTCAACATTTTGTTGACCTTTTAAGCATGTTATCTCGGTAATCGGTGAAGATTATGTCCAAGGCACGGAGTGGGGCATACCAAGACCTTTCTTGTGGTGTAAACATAAAGTTGTCATTTCTTTCAAACTCATGCGCTTTATTTTGGAAAAACACTTGAACAATTTACAATATTTTGTAACAACTATGAGTTTTAGGCGAATGATAACTACTTAATTAAAACGCCTTTTTCGAGTCGTTTTCTATAATTGTTGACTATGATCTCCATTCGAGTAACACCCGATTAGTCTTCATTTGTCATTATGATCTCGGTGGTGTTACACCATAACCTAAAGTCCATGATCCATGACCCATAACCCAAATAGGGAATAGCGTCTGGCGGATCCACAGGATAACTCTTGGACGGATCCTCAAGCAAGGGATATGTGGGATCCAGCGGAGCAAGAGACATTTTTGCCTATAAATAGTGAGCTATTTCTTCATTGTAACTCACCCTCTTCTTACAAACTCTCTCATATATTACTTTCTCTTCTAATCTCGGATCTCTTGATCTATATAGTAGTTCTTCTTTCTTTTGTTGTGATTCTCATGTAGGTCCTTCTCAAAGGCAAGATCACGAGATACTACAAGTCATCCAAGCAAGGGTCCTTGATTGATTTGTTCCTCCACAAGATTCTTAGCAAGATCTTGTATTTCATATTCACATAGTTGTGTTATAGTTGTGTTGGGTTGGTCCTCTATGTTAAGGACTCGGTATTTAGCTTTGTCTGGGAAAAGTGTAAGCAACGTTGTGAGGCTTCTCCGCGAGTTGAAGGATCTTGTTGACATAGTGCTTGAACTCTCGAGTAGGTGACTCGGGAGTGGAGTAGGCAAGGAAGGTGTCCTTGTAGCGAACCACTATAAATCGGTTGTGTCATTTCTATCATTTACTTTACTTGCTTTCATTGCTTACATTACTTATTGTTTTATACTTTCTATCCATCCATACAATTTACATAAGATCGAATCTAAAGCTTTGGAAACTAACTTAAAATCCATAAAACTATTCAACACCCCCTTTCTAGTTTTCCACAGTTTCATAGATTTCGGGTTTCAAAGATTGTTTTTGTTTGAAATGTTGATAAAAATGTAGTTGTTGCCACGATATGCTAACATGTCGAATTAAGACGGATGATGTATAGAATAAACAAACATTCATACGATTACTACTTTGAAAATTCATATTTAAACATCGCCTCAGTCTTTGGCAGCATTTTTTTATTACCTGGCTGTATTTTTATTTCAATATGATCCATAGCTTCCTGTGCCTCAAGAGGCAAGGTGTGAGATAACAAATAAGCTCACAAAATCATTATTTGATGAAGGAATTGACATGGAAGGTAAATCTGTTATCATTTATTGGATTTCATTTCACGCATGTTATACAATTCAACTACCTTTGAAAGAGATGGATTACAATACTAAATCCTATATAAGCCTATTTTTTTCTCTTCCTGTAACTCCCATGCACGTTTCAAAGTCGGTATTAGGCTAAAAGGGACAAGGTGAAGAGTTATATTTGAAATTTTGTAATTTTAAAACTTTTTGACGTGTTAGTCACCGATTCGCTATATCCTGATTGTAGGGACGCTAGATCAGATTGTCATACGAATCAAGGCAAGTGAACTATTTAGTTTTCTATTGAACACTCCCGCCTCATAGTAAAGTAAGTAGTTTATATGTTTTTTTTAATGTTGTTGTAATCTGTTATGGTTTGTGTTTTTGTTTATAAGCAATCTTGTTTTGGAGTTTGATTGATTTGTACAATGGTATGTTTTCTTTTCTGAATTAGCAATATTCAATTTTCCCTGTTTGAGCATACATTTTTTGGTGCAATTATCTCACTTTTATGGGGTGTTTGGGATTGCTTTTTTAGAGTGCTTATTTGGTAGTATATGTTTATTGAGGATTAACAAGTTGCTGGTATGCTTATTGGGCCTTCAAGCACTAATAAGCAATTTGGATGAAGAAAACTACCAGCATATTTTCAATAAGCAGCATGGTACCTTTTTAGTAAGAACTGTTTATCAAGCAGATATGCAGTTTTCAATAAGCAATCCCAGGCATTCCCTTAATCAAGTGTTTTATTTGGGTGTTAGGTTTTTTATTCTTATTAGTTTCTTTATAGAACTTGAAGGAGTGTGATGTCTTACAAATATGATCACTTTTGATTTTTTTTTCATAGGATGATAGACCTATATAATCATGTTTATCTTGAATGCCTGTTAACTTTTTTGCTTTTGTTACCATTTTATATATCTTGCCATTTAATCATGACGTATTGATTTTCAGGAAGGAAAGCAATCAAATCATGTCGAAAGGAAAGGAAAAAGTAACCGAAAAATCAGAAGAACAGGATATGGAAACATATGGTAAAGGTTTGACCGATCATTCCAAAAGTAGATATTGGGTAGGTTTAGATAGCCCAGAGTTAACATAAGTCAAAACCGATCTTCCAAACTGGCTTAAACTCACATTTGCTTGCAGTTCAGATAAACCTCAAGATGCAGATTACTCTACTTATATTCCATCAGTTAATTACGAGTTACAAAATATAGTCTTAGCTAGATTTACTAGATCAGAATATTGGAAATTATCATTTGTTAATAAAAGGTTCGCAGGATTAGTTAAAAACGAAGAGCTTTTCAAAATCAGACGGGAAATGAACACTCCCGCCTCATAAAGTTTGTTGTAATCTGTTACTATTTACTCTACTATGAGGCGGGAGTGTTCATTTTGCTTAAATATTCTCCAAATTTTTGCTGTATTTTAGAAGCAAAAATGAAAGTATATTACCTTTGATGCAAACGCAAGTTGTAAAATATTACATTTATTTGACTTTTACACTGGAGTGTTGCGTCCATTCGTGTCGTTTACTCAAGCGATTGCATCTGTCATAACAGCTGCACTTATGGGCTCTCTTTATTATGTGTTGCATCTCCAAAAGGTTTGTATTACGTTTATTTAAAGCACTTATTTATCTGCTAACAGTCTAGCAACGTTTGTTTTCGTTCTTGCTTCAGTTCCTGCTTATGTTATGGAACGAATTTTGAGATTGCGGTGTGGCCGTCAGTAAATGAAAAAGCTACTCGCAGGTCTAATCTTGTAGCTCCTTCAAGCACCAGCTTATTTTTTTCTGTTAACTTGGTTTATGGGATGGGTTCTAAAACTGGGACCAACTCTACTTTATTAGGATATGTCATACATGCAGTATATTGATGTAGGACTTGAGGGGTAGGATATATCATACACGCATCAAGTTTATTAGGATATGTCCATATGCTTAAAACTCAGTATATTGTTGTAGGACTTGATGATATTGTAGAACATATTGGTGTGAGCTTATTAAATTGGGATATGACATGGATGGTGCAATAGCTGTGGAACTTAAGCCAAGAACTGAATTTGAAAAGAAATTGGCTTCAATAGTAAATGCTAAGGACATTGCAGATTAAAATAGGTGTTATTCACTTATTCTTCTTAATTTTCATAGCATATGTTTGTCTAAAGTAAACATAAAATTGTATTTTAATGTTATGATGGCTTTAATTTGAAACTTGGTGACATTATCCATTTTAAATGGAATCATACATGTATAAGTAGTTTTGTTAATTTGTATTATAACAAACTTATTTTGCTTTAAAGTGTGCTTCACATGATTGAATCTACATTATAATCACTTTTGTTAACTGAGTACGTTATAATCTTTATTTCTTGCCCTTATATAGCATTCATAAAACAAATGAATTTATAAACGTGTGTAATATAAACTTACGAATAGATACCATATTTCTTTTCAAGTGCTTATGGAGCATATAAAGGAACTTGAATGGTATATGCAATTGCTTATGATGAACTTAGATGCACATCTATATGTAAGGATGACCTTAGATGCACATGTATATACTCGAAAAGAAATTGTAATCACTTTGTCTTAATTCTATCATTTTCTTTTAAAACACTAACCACCGATAGCAACCTGGATCACAACTTTACAACATACAAAATTAAAAATGTATAAATATTAAATATGCAAGTTAGGTTGCATTTGATTTTTAACGTGTTTTACCTCTTCTTTTTTCCCACCTCTTCTTGATAAGAGGTGGTATAAAGTGATTTTATAAAAGGAAAAGACATTATTATACACATGAACAATTTTATATCGCCGTTTCAAGAGTAAAAGCAAGAAATGTTTAAAATGTTATGTTGTGACAAAGACAAGAACTTCACCAACTTTACAACCAACGTTGTCTATATAAAGTTTTCATAAATTATAAATTTTTCAACTCGTTTCCTCCACAATAAAGTAACTGTAATTTTCTTACGTGTATTTTCAACATTATATTTGTTTAACGTTATTGTATCATGCATTATTCAATTTCTTTTATCCTATAAACAAATTCTAAAAGCTAGTCGCCCGACCAAGCATTGAGGCTAGTACATTATAAGTTTAAGATGATATATATATATATATATATATATATATATATATATATATATATATATATATATGTAAGTTATTTTCATAACTAAATAAAATCGAGAACCACTCTTAATAATGCATGATGTACAACATATAAATGCAAAATGGCATTTTTGAAAATATATGTAGCTTATTTTGAAAGAAAAGTTTAAATTATGGGCAAAGTGGGTATTTTAATTCTTCCCTAAAAATAGCATCTCATACCTCTAAAACCGCTTCCTGTAATTTGGTCTCTCCTCTCAAACCCTAGCCACCATCCATACCTCTCCATCCCAAAACACCACACCATCGCCTGATCGCCTCCTCCATTCGCATCAATTTTTGGTCCCAACATCACCATCGTTTACGAGTCCATTCATCATCATAACCGGAGGCTATGATTTATTATTTGATTTTCACTACCCGACCATCTCACCACAAACAACTTTTTAGTTCTCACCAGGTATCCTTTTTTATTATTGGTATATGCTTTTGTTTTATTTAACTTAAGTTTTAAAGATGTTTAACAAGGAAATGATACATATGCGTACCTGTAGCATTGAAAATAAAATACTTTGAAGTGCCTAATTCTGTTTCGTTCTTGTGTTTTCTAATTCATACGTGATACGCCTAAAATAAATGACATGAGTGAATGCCAATATTTTTCGATTTAAATATATTAAATAGAATTAAGTCTAAAAGAAGACTGCAGTGGTCTTAGAAGTGTGGTCTTAGCATTTCGTCTTAAACTATGCGTCGTGGTTTTGAGTTTGACTGTAAAGCTGCTTCTAGACCACATTTCTGAGGTATCCGTTGGCCAGGAATTTACTGTCTTAAACTCAATTTTTATTTTTTATAAAATTTAAAAACAATATATCCTAAAATTACTTTATTCATAAAAAAAAACATTACAAGAAATAAAAAAAACAATAAACTTAAAAAAACATAACATAATTATTCTTGTGGATCGTTAAGCATTCGATTGATCCAAGGGGTGTTGTTTGGATTCATTTTCTTGAAAAAATATTGAAGTTGAGATGTATTTGAAGTGTGTGTGAAGTGGTATAAGTGATAAGGTTTATATAGGATTTGAAAGTGGGTAAAAGTGGTAAAAAGAGGTCAAAAATCAAAAAAAAAACTAGCCGTTTGGTTTTAAATCTTTTTTTTTTTTTTTTTTTAAAAAAAAAAAAAAAAAATTATTAGTTTTAGTAGCCTCTTGGCCTGACAGAGGAATCTGTCTTGTGGCTGGTGTCATGTACGGCTGCGTTGGCCCAAGTTCAAGACCACCGCATTTCCTGCTCTAAGGATTTGAGATTGATTGTATATAAAATAAATATTTCTAAGCTTTGAGGTGAGGTACAAATGATTGAAAAGGAACAAATATATGGTTTGTGAATGTGGACCCATACACTAACTATGAAAGGAACAGGTATATGATTTTACTTTTGATATTATCTTACTAGTATAGATTATTTTATTAAGTTATGTGTCAAATTTTGTTAGTTTATTGGTGGAACCCAAGTTTTATATAATGAATCATATTAAAGTATTTTGTTTACAAACACCACCGACATATATGTTTTATGACTGATACAAAATAAAAAAGAGTGTCCATATGTATTATTGAGAGCGCATATGTGTTTTTACAGTTTCTGTGAATTTGATGTCTTCCATACATATGTGTTTTTACAGTTTCGAAGTTTAAATGTACTAAAGTACATACATGTTTTTAGTTATGATATAAGAATGGTTTGTGTTTTGTGTTTTAAGGCTGTATTACTTTCTCAAAGAAGTCATAAATAAATTGTGAATATGTGTTTTGTTAGTTGTTATGAGTAAATAATTCGTTTATTAATTGGTTGATATGTTTTATTTATTTATATTTTATTATTGAATATGAATATATATGTGTGTGGTACACTAGGCGTGTCAAGGTTAATATGTTTGTGAAGTTTAATATTATATAAATGAAATGGTGCATATATGTGTGGGTCAAGGTTAATATATTATATAAATGAAATGGTGCATATGTGTTTTGTGGGTGGTATGGAATCCTGGTGCTCCTAATCTCTTTCATAATTTATGTAATATGTTGAATGATAATTTCTTGTGGCAGGTTACTTGACGTTGATGATGCTGACACAAACATGTATCAATTAAGATGATCGAGACGATAAAAACACATGTGCAACAGGATTAATACACACGTGCAAATTTCATGGGTTCTTGAATAAGGAGGGGAATACATGTGCACGATTAAAAGATGTACCAGCTGTTAAAGACATTGGATTACGCAAATGTGCACATTTCACATATTTGTAATAAAACATATTTATGTACTATTTTTTTAATAAAGTTTTGATGTTTGTATAAAATTGCATAAATATATTAATAAAGTTTTGTTGTTTGTATACATATTTATGTAATATTTTGTAAAGATCTGGCGCAAATCTAAAAAACATGCATAAACGAAAAATCTGGTTGTCATATAATGCAAAACATGCATGCATAATGTTTTTCTAAACATGCATAATGCAAAAAAAAAAAAAAAAAAAAAAAAAAAAAATCCTAGAATTTAGGTAAATAAAAACGTTTTTTTTAAAAATCAAAATAAAATTAAAAGTATTTTTACCATTATACCCTTTTGAATTATATAATAAAATTTAATATCTAAAAAATCGATTGGTTGATCTTTGGTTCCATGATTCCATAATTTAGTTGGTTCTGACAATAACCTCACCCTATATATAAGAAGTGGTGAGAAGTGACCAAAACCACGCATTTGAGATGCAACGACTTGCATTATATGCATTTCTATTCATATAGATGCAACATCTTGAGTTTCGAAAGTTAATTTCATGTGTAGATGGTGCAAATTGATTTTCATGATTTCGGCACGTGCAGAGGAACAAAAACCAAGAGAAATCATGAAATGCATCTAACATACGTATATGCATCTGATTATGTGACAACCCGTACTTTCAGGTCATTTCTAGACACGATTCATGTCTTATTATTTCAACATTTATAGTAAACTTGGTTTACTTGTTTCAAATTCGCGTAACCTTGGAGGTTTAGCGGCGAATTCATGATCATGACATCACGTACATTTCATATGGACTATGATTAGTCTACATTTCATTGACATCATGTGCATCTCATTGATTCATTCACGACATTTCATTTCACCCTTCAACGCGTAATTTTTATTTAATAATTTTTATCGCGTGAGTTTTTATCTTGATTATTTAATCCATTACATTCAAAAATGATCCCAGGTATTTTTAAACTTACATTTAGTTTATAAAACTATATTTTTAGTTTTCCTAGTGTTTCACATTTATTTGGTATTTTAATCGTTAAAGTTTAATTATTACGTCGTTTTCTTAAAAATTTTACGATAATTATTTTATCACCCGATTTTCACAAGGAAAGTATTTTTATAATTTTTATCACCTCATTACATTCTATTTTGATTTACTAAAAACTTACTTGTACCTAAAGACTACCTTTTACCTTACAAGTTACAACTAACTACACATTTTTTTACTTATACATTTTACAAGTCTTACAAATATATATATGCAAGTAAATGGTTAAAAAAAAAAAAAAGATATTTTGGAGACAACCCCTCCCCAAAATCCGGCCAAGGGGGAGGGTGTCTCATAAATGTGGTAAAGTTGATGTTTCTAATAATTCATGTATACATAAGTCATACTTGATATCTTTCTCATTCAAAAAGTCTCATTTTCTTCAAGTGTTAGAAGCAAATATTTCTCTCTTCTTGGCTCCATAGAACCGGTCACCATCTTCAAACAAACAAGGGATCAAGTTTTGCTAATCAAGTGTGTTTAACAACCTAGTTTATATCCTTTTCATGGTTTTGAAATAAAACCAAGGATATTTAAGATAATCCTTTGTTACCTACACCTCTTCATTTGCACTAGTAAGCTTATTCTTGTCATTTTATGTTTCCTCTTCATTTTCATATGTTCCTTTTCATTTTGAAGCTTATATGCATGTTATGTAGTTTATACCATTTATTTCTTGATTTTTAAGTTATATATACAATATAGTCATCCTATAATTATTCCCAAGTTATTCTTTGGTCTTGATGGTGATTAGGAACCCATGACACCCTAAGAAGGTGTATGGTAGGATTAGATTAGCTTTGGAGTTGATTTGAAGGGATTAGAATAGGTTTTGTCCGAGAAAAACTAGTTTAAGTAAACTATATTTTACGTTCTGTCCTTAAAATGAATTTCTGGAAAAACCCACTGATGGTACGACCTTTTGGCCTTGATAATTAGAAAATATACTTTAAAACGAATCCGTGGCGCTTGAGCGGATAAAAACGGAGTTATAACGAAGCCGTGGTGAATTTTTAAAGTTTACTGACGAAAAGTATTATTTTCTGAAATTGACAGCTTGCAGTTTTGTACATTTCGGGTCAAAACGAGCCTTAAGCTTCACAAATTATTTCGACTAGTCAAAAATATATTAGTTTACTTGATACGAAGCTAAGGACATATTTTACGTGAAAGCGGAGTTAAAACGACAAATATATGGCCGTTTTCATAAAGTTGCCGTAAATATTATTTTCGAAAATTATATTATTTTTGACGTAACAAGTATTTCATTAGCTCTATCGTCCATGTTTGCGGCAGTTTTTAACTATGATGCAAAACTTTTTGGAACAAAGTGTCTTCTAGTAAAATCAAGTTCATCGGCCATATTTTACAAAACAAAAAGCCGTTTGTCAAGCGGAGTTATGGTGATTTATTTACGGATGTTCAAACATTGGCCGAAACTCATTTTCTGCACAACATTAGCAAAAACCACCATCTTTAACCTTTGATATCTTTATGATCGAGACCTTTTGGACGAAAACTCCTGAACTGAAACTTTTAGATATCGATACAAACTTTCCAAAACAGTCGAGTTCGTTCTCTAACGATCGACGACACCGCTTTTCTGTTGCTTTTCCGAGCCATTTTGTTGATTTCATGGTTTTTCCGACGACATTGTTTTTGACGAAAAGTGGTAATTTCACCAAAATCATTATAAAACCCTTGTAGGATGACATTTTGACGTAAAAACATGTAAAGTCATTTTGAAGGGTCAAGACGTCAAAAGAGTATTTTTCGTCGTGAGTAATATTTTCAAAACTCGTAAATGGTATAAATAACATCTGAAGTGCATGCATAGCATTACATTGCAACTCATGACATATCATATCATTCGTCATAGGTCGCGGATAACGCATCTCATTATACCTCGGTGTACTCATTCTTGTCATCTCGTCGGTTTACAGTGAGTTTTCATAGCCCCTACTTTACTTGCTATCATAACTGTTTTGGGGAGATACATGCTCAAACTGTTTTCATTCACTTGCACAAGTACTTTAAACTCTTACATATTCTCGTGAGTTCCATAGCCCCACTTTTCTTGTTTTAATATTGTTATTAAACTCTTTGGGGAGATACATGCTCAATAATGTTTATTGCATTCATGACTATTTGCAAATTACATGTTTAGCGAATTGAAATGCTTAGTCATGCGTAATGCAGTTTGGCCATCGTAGTATTTACATGGTATATTCATTGGGTGATGGTCTTGGTATATTCATTGGGTGATGGTCTTGGTACATTCATTGGATGATGGTCTTGGTATATTCATTGGGTCGATGGTCTTGGTATATTCATTGGGTGATGGTCTTGGTACATTCAATGAGCGATGGTCTTGGTATAATTAGATCAAGTAAACATCGATACATTAAGTCATGCACTATTATGTGAATTCATTTGACGATTTTTGTTTGAACATAAACTTTACACACTTTGGCGGTGGGTTGTGAACACACAGTTGCAAGTTTTGTATGGGCGGGACTTGGGCGAGTGGATTTACAATGCCTTTGCTACATAAACGATTTTGAAAGTATTTACATTTCAACGATTTACAATGCCTTTGCGGCATAAACGATTTTGAAAGGCTTTACAATTCAAAACACACTCTATGAACTCACTCAACCTTTGTGTTGACACTTTTAGCATGTTTTATCTCGGTATCTAAGGCATTCACTTCATGGCATGCATTTGGACACATCATGGAGTCGTGGTGACGACGCGTCTCACTGGGTTTTATGTACTCTAAAACCTCGTTTGAATTGTAACAAACTTATTTTCGCACAAGTTGATTTACATTTGGGACCTACTTTGTAAACTCGATTGTTTTATTAAATCAAACGATGTATTTTCCAAAGCGACACTTTAGGTCGTTCAATATAACTGTGATTGTGATGCTATGACGATCAATCCCGTGAATTCCATTCACCGCAAAGCAGTAATTTGGGGTGTGACAGATTGGCATCGAGCTTGATTATAGAGAACTAGGTTGCATCATTGACCCTAGACTATAACTACATTATCATAGCATCTCATCATTTCATCATAAGTGAATGTTCACTTTACATGCGGTTTTACGTACATTTTCGAGTTATTTACTTTCATTTCATAACGATTGTCACATGGATGCCCTTAAATGCCCATCCCATTATCTTTTCCCCATACTCTAACGTGGAGAATTCCTTGTCATTCCCTATCACAATTTTTATATCAGCTGATTCATCATCGATAACGTCGAATGCCGGGATAAACTTTTATATAGGGCGAAGTCACTCTCACTCCTTTGTTTCACCACTAACGTGTCGAGTCACACTTTATTCACACATTAAGTCTCTAAACCATCATTCATTGAAGCACTTACAACACCTCATAACCTATCCTTTCGGAACCCGTCGATCATTTTTGAAACATAACCTCAAATTTATCATTTCTTATCACATTTCTTTGGAGCGTTTATTATTAACATCGGATTTTGCTACGTCTCACATTTCCTCTTGTTTTGAAGAAGATATGGCATCAAGAAAGCTACAGTTGAAATGACCCAAGCGGCTATTCGAAGTTAGTGAATGATAGCATTGCTAATGCTCTAAGAGTTGAAAGGAAGCGGTGGTGCTGCTGCTTCGCCGAGGTCATGATGACTGCAGCTAGGCAAGGCTTGCTCGCTCTTGTAATGCGGGAGGATCCGGGGTTAAGAAATGTTCGTACAAAGATTTCAAAAGTGTTGAACCCACTAAGTTTCGAGGTACCGAGGAGCAACAAACAATGGTTAGATGGTTTGAAAAGTTGAGTCGGTATTCTTGCTTTGTAACCGTCCGGATGTGATGAAGGTTAAGTATGCTACGAGTGCTTTGCTCGATGGAGCGTTGTCATGGTGGAATTCATCGCTCAACCGATTGGAATGGAGAATGCTTTCAAGCTTACTTGGGAGCAATTCAAGAGTTTGGTGACTAAGAAGTTTTGTCCTCGAGCGGAAGTGAAAAAGTTGGAGACGGAGTTCTATGAACTAAAAACTATTGGGTATGATATCGACACTTACATTCGGAGATTCCAAGAATTGGCCGTGTTATGTCCATCTATGGTTTCGGATAATGAGAAGCTGCTGGAGGCTTTCATTGATGGACTTCACGAAATTATTCAAGGTGACGTGACATCTTTCGATCCACAAACGATTGAGGAAGCTATCCGATTGACTCAAAAGCTCATGGCCCGGGTAGTGAAGAGAGGCAAGTACACAAACACCAACCAAAACAACAACAACAACAACGGCGATAACCAACTCAACAACAACAAAAGGAAATGGGAAGGCGACCAAGGAGATTATAACAACAACAACCACAACCACAACACTAACCATCATCAACAATGAGAAAAGAGGGCAAGCTGCGATGGTATATGTTCTTTGCACCAATAGAAGACGAGAGGTTATCTTTGGAACCTACCCACTATGTAATCGATGTAAGTATCATCACACGGGTCTTTGTCACGCTAAGTGCTACAAGTGTCAACAATCGGGACACCTTGCCGGGAATTGTAGAGGCAAGGCCATGGTTACATGTTACGATGCGGGAGCAAGGACACTATCGGAATCAATGTCCTCAAAACCAAGGTCAACAAGTCGAAGGTGCTCATGGGAATGTATATATGTTAGAAGGAGCTCGTCAAGGTATCAACGACGCGGAAGACTGAAGAAGTTCGGAAACTAACAGTCTTATTTCTTCTTATGTGCTATGTTGTACTAAGTTTATGTCTAATCATCGTATCCGAAACTTTATAACTTAAAGATGTACTACTTTTGCTGAACCACTCGTTGTAAAATATTCTCATCTATCGTACTTTATTTCATTTCGATTCGATATCATTTGCGAGGATTTTAATTCTTTTTACTTTAACTATCATTTTAACGACACTTCTCCATGTCTCCTCTCCTCGATGTTCATCGCAATTTTAACACCAGTTGACCCAACACCAAACAAACATATGAGTCGATTAGTCCAAGCATTGCATAGTTACTCCTAAATTATACATAGCCTGATCACCTATGTCTAATTCAGGAAGAATCATGCAATGAAGGGAGTAGTAGTCTTATATGAGTAAGCAATTCCGTAATCGAGCCAAATTTTCAAAAGATTTTCTTCAAAACCACTTGTTTCCAGTTTGATCCGCGTGACAGTTCTTGTTTGATGAGTTGCAAAGATCGAGCTAGAAACAAGTTGTTACTTAAACCGATTTAGCCTAATCTCATGAGCAGTTCTTGTTTGATGAGTTGTGAGATTAAGTAAAATCGGTTACCAAAAGTCTTTTGAGGGTTTTGCTCGGGAATGGGAAAGTTTGCTACATCAAACCCTAAACCCGTTAGACCTAATAACGATTGAATTCGAGGATGAATTCCTTTTTGATGGGCGAATGTGACAACCCGTACTTTCGGTCATTTCTAGACACGATTCATGTCTTATTATTTCAACATTTATAGTAAACTTGGTTTACTTGTTTCAAATTCGCGTAACCTTGGAGGTTTAGCGGCGAATTCATGATCATGACATCACGTACATTTCATATGGACTATGATTAGTCTACATTTCATTGACATCATGTGCATCTCATTGATTCATTCACGACATTTCATTTCACCCTTCAACGCGTAATTTTTATTTAATAATTTTTATCGCGTGAGTTTTTATCTTGATTATTTAATCCATTACATTCAAAAATGATCCCGAGGTATTTTTAAACTTACATTTAGTTTATAAAAACTATATTTTTAGTTTTCCTAGTGTTTCACATTTATTTGATATTTTAATCGTTAAAGTTTAATTATTACGTCGTTTTCTTAAAAATTTTACGATAATTATTTTATCACCCGATTTTCACAAGGAAAGTATTTTTATAATTTTTATCACCTCATTACATTCTATTTTGATTTACTAAAAACTTACTTGTACCTAAAGACTACCTTTTACCTTACAAGTTACAACTAACTACACATTTTTTTACTTATACATTTTACAAGTCTTACAAATATATATATGCAAGTAAATGGTTAAAAAAAAAAAAAAAAAGATATTTTGGAGACAACCCTCCCAAAATCCGGCCAAGGGAGGGTGTCTCATAAATGTGGTAAAGTTGATGTTTCTAATAATTCATGTATACATAAGTCATACTTGATATCTTTCTCATTCAAAAGTCTCATTTTCTTCAAGTGTTAGAAGCAAATATTTCTCTCTTCTTGGCTCCATAGAACCGGTCACCATCTTCAAACAAACAAGGGATCAAGTTTTGCTAATCAAGTGTGTTTAACAACCTAGTTTATATCCTTTTCATGGTTTTGAAATAAAAACCAAGGATATTTAAGATAATCCTTGTTACCTACACCTCTTCATTTGCACTAGTAAGCTTATTCTTGTCATTTTTATGTTTCCTCTTCATTTTCATATGTTCCTTTTCATTTTTGAAGCTTATATGCATGTTATGTAGTTTATACCATTTATTTCTTGATTTTTAAGTTATATATACAATATAGTCATCCTATAATTATTCCCAAGTTATTCTTTGGTCTTGATGGTGATTAGGAACCCATGACACCCTAAGAAGGTGTATGGTAGGATTAGATTAGCTTTGGAGTTGATTTGAAGGGATTAGAATAGGTTTTGTCCGAGAAAAACTAGTTTCGTAAACTATATTTTACGTTCTGTCCTTAAAATGAATTTCTGGAAAAACCCACTGATGGTACGACCTTTTGGCCTTGATAATTAGAAAATATACTTTAAAACGAATCCGTGGCCGCTTGAACGGATAAAAACGGAGTTATAACGAAGCCGTGGTGAATTTTTAAAGTTTTACTGACGAAAAGTATTATTTTCGAAAAACTCAGCTGCAGCTTTTTAGTGTTTCGGGTCAAAACGAGCCTTAAGCTTCACAAATTATTTCGACTAGTCAAAATATATTAGTTTACTTCGATACGAAGCTAAGGGCATATTTTACGTGAAAGCGGAGCTAAAGCGACAAATATATGGCCGTTTTCATAAAGTTGCCGTAAATATTATTTTTCGAAAATTATATTATTTTTGACGTAACAAGTTTTTCATTAGCTATATCGTCCATGTTTGCGGCGCTTTTAACTATGATGCAAAACTTTTGGAACAAAGTGTCTTCTAGTAAAATCAAGTTCATCGGCCATATTTTACAAAACAAAAAGCCGTTTGTCAAGCGGAGTTATGGTGATTTATTTACGGATGTTCAAACATTGGCGAAACTCATTTTACGCACAACATTAGCAAAACCACCATCTTTAACCTTTGATATCTTTATGATCGAGACCTTTTGGACGAAAACTCTGAACTGAAACTTTTAGATATCGATACAAACTTTCCAAAACAGTCGAGTTCGTTCTCTAACGATCGACGTACACCGTTTTGTTGCTTTTCCGAGCCATTTTGTTGATTTCATGGTTTTCCGACGACATTGTTTTGCGACGAAAAGTGGTAATTTCACCAAAATCATTATAAAACCCTTGTAGGATGACATTTTGACGTAAAACATGTAAAGTCATTTTGAAGGGTCAAGACGTCAAAAGAGTATTTTTCGTCGCGAGTAATATTTTCAAAACTCGTAAATGGTATAAATAACATACGAAGTGCATGCATAGCATTACATTGCAACTCATGACATATCATATCATTCGTCATAGGTCGCGGATAACGCATCTCATTATACCTCAGTGTACTCATTCTTGTCATCTCGTCAGTTTACCAAGTGAGTTTTCATAGCCCCTACTTTTACTTGCTATCATAACTGTTTTGGGGGAGATACATGCTCAAACTGTTTTCATTCACTTGCACAAGTACTTTAAACTCTTACATATTACTGTGAGTTCCATAGCCCCACTTTTCTTGTTTTAATACTGTTATTAAACTCTTTGGGGGAGATACATGCTCAATAATGTTTATTGCATTCATGACTATTTGCAAATTACATGTTTAGCCGAATTGAAATGCTTAGTCATGCGTAGTAACAGTTTGGCCATACGTAGTATTTACATGGTATATTCATTGGACTGATGGTCTTGGTATATTCATTGGACCGATGGTCTTGGTACATTCATTGGACCGATGGTCTTGGTATATTCATTGGATGATGGTCTTGGTATATTCATTGGTGATGGTCTTGGTACATTCAATGAAGCGATGGTCTTGGTATAATTAGATCAAGTAAACATCGATACATTAAGTCATGCACTATTATGTGAATTCATTTGACGATTCTGTTTGAACATAAACTTTACACACTTTGGCGGTGGGTTGTGAACACACAGTTGCAAGTTTTGTATGGGCGGGACTTGAACCGAGTGGATTTACAATGCCTTTGCTACATAAACGATTTTGAAAGTATTTACATTTCAACGATTTACAATGTCTTTGCGGCATAAACGATTTTTGAAAGGCTTTACAATTCAAAACACACTCTATGAACTCACTCAACCTTTGTGTTGACACTTTTAGCATGTTTTTATCTCAGGTATCTAAGGCATTCACTTCATGGCATGCATTTGGACACATCATGGAGTCGTGGTGACGACGCGTCTCACTTGGGTTTTATGTACTCTAAAACCTCGTTTGAATTGTAACAAACTTATTTCCGCACAAGTTGATTTACACTCGGGACCTACTTTGTAAACTCTGATTGTTTTATTAAATCAAACGATGTATTTTTCCAAACGACACTTTAGGTCGTTCAATATAACTTGTGATTGTGATGCTATGATCATCAATCCCGTGAATTCCATTCATTGCAAAGCAGTAATTTGGGGTGTGATTAAAGCTAGAAAACACACTATGGTGCGTTATAATGCATCTAAGATTATAGAGATGCATCTAATTTAGGTAGATGAATCTCGGTTGCGATTATAGTTCTTCTTATTCCTTCTTATTTTAAGTAATCTTCTTATTTGATCATAACTATATATATATATATATATATATATATATATATATATGTGTGTGTGTGTGTGTGTGTGTGTGTGTGTGTGTGTGTGTGTGTGTGTGTGTGTGTGTGTGTGTGTGTGTGTGTGTGTGTGTGTGTGTGATTTTGAGTTTTAGAAGAACATATATCAGTTTAATAGGTCGGGTTTGACCCCATAATTAGTGTCGGAATAATATAGTAAAAAAGGTGATTATTAGAGCACTAGGTGCCACAACAAGGTTAATCTCTTCATTCGGGGCCCACATGTGCTACATCACTATAACAAACCTCAACAACTAACCCCCCCTCCACTCACAACAAACCTCAACTTATTCATTTGAGACCCATCACTTACAACTTTATTTTTTTTTTCAAATTTCCAAATAAACTAAATTTATTTCATTAAAAATTAAAACACATTAACAACATAATAATATTACACACAACTTAAAATAACAGTACGAAAAAAAAATACAATACGAAAAAAAAAAAACACGATATGGAAAAAAAATACAACACATACTAATAATAAGAAACTTAAACATTTTACTAGTCATCTCTTTCGGCATATTTCTTCATTTTTTTTCTTGTCTCTTTCGGATGATCTCTGCTTTTGCCAGGTCAGTAGCTAAATTGGGATCTATCATGAGAAACTTCATTTCCTTCATCTCTAACGCAACAATTTTCCTTCTCACGCCTCGCCTCGTAACAAGCCATTTGAACGTCTGTTTTTGCGCATACTTTTCGGATTTTTGCAAATCCTTGTTGAAACGCATATTGTTGGTTAAGAAAAAAAATTTGGGGAGACGGGTTAAAATTTTGTGAGGAGGGGGTAGACGGGTTTGAAGAACCCACATATTGTGGTGGGTTTGAATTGAAGAGGTTCGTGAAATACCCTCTTCATTCGGGTTTTGAGATTTTTTTTTTTTTTTTTGAACTAGAGATATAGAAAGTTTATAAAAGTTGGTTGAATTGTAGTGAGAAAAATGGTGGTTTATGGTTTGGTATTTATAGGAGTGTTAAGTTTATTTATAAAAAAAATAATAATAAAAAAATAAATAAAATAAATAAATAAAAGGTATCAGTTGAAAAACGGATAGAATTATGAAAATGAAATATTAACGTTTCAGTTGTCAGAGATTTTGCTTCATTATGCAGATGGCGAGTGCCTTGGCGGCGAGCCACGGCTAGAGAACGCAGTGTCGCTTGGCCTGGGCGATGGCATGATGACGAGCCACGGCAAACTCGCCACCATGTGCTCTTATCTATTTATGGCAACTATAGGTTGCCACATGCCCGCGTCAGTTTCTAGTTCCCCTTTTTACAATATGCTATTATTATGTGATTATTTAAGAGTGAGTAATCACCTTTATACTGGTTGCAACAAAACTAAATTAAAAAAATTGCTGCACTATCAACATCACTCAAATGATAATCAGAAATTTATAATAACTGAAAAAGAAGGGAGAAAAATAACCAGTTTGCAGCAATCAAAACTAAGGCAGAGAACCTAATAGCAGCAGAAGCATATACCCATACTTGATTTTATTATTCATTTATCACCAACTTACAAATTACTAGTACTTTAAGAAAACATAAAGAGAAGCTAAAATCAGCCAACCCACCAGCTTTAACATTTTGTAATGTCAGTGAACAAGTTATTTTGCAAAAGAAAAGGAAAACCATGTACAAGATAGATTGTTAACTTTAATCTTTCTTTCCACAATTCTTTACAGTGATAAATAGATAGCCAAAATCACACAATCCTTTAATAAAGAGAAACCAAAACCAGACAGTGTTTACATAAAAGCATCCCCATCCATTAAAACCAAGAATCAAATTACAATATGAGCGCAACAGAAACCATGCTTTTAATATATAGTTACAATACCCGAGTATACCTAGAAAACACTACTATACACTCACTTAAGAGTACCACAAAATTCCATAACCTCTTGACAAAAACACAACTCGAGATGTTCTTTGAAAGAATCTCTTCCTCTAATTCAAAAGCTGCTTCTATGACGACCCAACCATCGGTTCCTTCCTAAATCTGCCAAAGTATAGGTACCATTTTGTTTCATCTGATTAATTCTGGTCGGGCTGAGAGCGGGTAGAGGCTCTGCTGGCATAGCTAAAGAAACAGAAAACTGAAATCAAATACTACACCAGACATTAATATAATACAGCAAAGAAGTGTCAAAATTATTATATTATTTCTAAAATGTATAGAACAGAAAAAGAAAAAGAAAAAGTTGGAAAATGTACAGCCAACACGGAACATAGAGTCGCTATGTGAAGGTATGAAGCTGAGATGAATTACTGTAACACCAGGAACAAAAACCAATGGTTAGTTTAACCAGAAAATATAAACATTGAACAATAATAAACAATTTTTAGCTACCTACCTTTTTTGGGAGGATCAAATCTTGGGATCAGTTCTTCGATACACCTTTTATGAAATGAGAACAATCTTACAATCTTCAGATGAAACTGCCTAAAAAGAAACCAATTCAAAATAAATACCAAGAAAAACCATATGAAGATATACTTTCAAGAGTTTTTTAGAAAAAACTCTTTTGGTTGTATGTTGAGTTTGACAGGAAAAGGAATTTTAGACTTTCCAAGGAAGAAAGAATTCTAGAGAATGTCAGCAGCGTACAACAAAGAAGGAAAACCGGGAATGTGACGAACAGATGATTAAAATGTTGGTATATAATTAATTAACTTGAACACTTTCAGAAAAATAACACTTCTTAAAATATATATCAGACAGCATTTCACATTCTACACTATCCACAACCTTATTCGCATGATAGTAAAAGGGTGATACACAGACACGTACACTTTCACATGTAGCTGTTATCATGTCTTCACCTGCGTATTCTCCCCATTGTGACATCCTATAAGTGTAATCCCAAAATCCCTTAAAAGATCCTTCTCGGGGATCATAAAAGTCTTGGGGATGTAGCCGCATCTAAATGAATAAGATAAAAGATAATAAGATAAAAAAAATCAATTTAAAATAAAAAAAATCTCTCTTTATAGTTTTTTAAAAAAATTACATAAGCCATAGCTACCGCCCGGATGAATAGATGGTAGTCCTCAGTGTTGAACAACTGATGCGAAACTGCTCTAAAAAAGCAGTTTCCATCATCACCAACTTGTCTCCTGACATATTTGTATTCCTTCAGCCTTTGAAGTAACATTCTGAGATCAAAAGGGGGTTCCCGAATAAATGGATGGTGCCTAGTAACCCGGTCAGCTAACTGTCAAAATAAAGCAATAATATACATTCAAAACCAGATTAAAATAGACAATTGGCATACAGCGTCAACAAATAACTAACAGCTAATTCATCCAAAACATCTATATATGCATACATAAAACAGCGATACATTTAATATGATTGAATTTGCCACACATTACCATAATTATCAATAACCATACACAAAAGAAGCCCCAAATTATTACCCAATATGAATTGGAGGACATTTTTTAATAGTGCATTTAAATTAATACAGTCACAGATAGTATCTGCAACTATTCGGGTGAACATATCTAAATACTTTAGAAGCAGTCCATCCCTAAAAAAAAATAAGCATAACAGGCATAATTCTTATAATTCTATGTTTAATGCAGGTTCTACAAAGACGTTACGACCTTAAAGAAAACTTTCATAAATAGCATAAACCTCTATTTGGTATTAGCATAAACCTATATTTTGTATTAAAAACTATCGTATTAATAACTATCATATTAGCATAAACCTCTAATTCGTATTAAAAACTATCGTATTAATAACTATCATATTAGCATAAACCTCTAATTCGTATTAAACACTATCGTATTAATAACTATCATATTAGCATAAACCTCTATTTCGTATTATATCTGTAAATAACATAAACCTCTATTTCGTATTAAAAACTATCATAAATACAGTTGTAATTGTTGTATCTGTGACTAAAATAAAAACAAAAATGGAGGCCACCCACATAAATAATTGTTATAAACTTCGAACATACTAAAACAAACGCCTACTTTGGTGGCCTAAAAAATATTTTTCATATACAAACTGTCTTAAGAATAAAGATTAAATATTTGGGTGGCCTCTCTATACATTACCAACATAAATAACCATAACAACCTAACCATAAGTATGCATTCAAAGATAACAGAGCAACTTCGAATATGTTGAAAATTTAACTAAAACAGCAAATCAAAACAGAAATGAACCCTAACCCTAACTTTGAATCATTCAATAATAAGTTCAAAATTGACAAAAAGCATAAGAAAATTACCGCCATCAATTCCATATCATAATTCATGTTAAATTCGAGTATTAGAGTATTTTTATAAAAATTTGGTGGTTTCAGATATGAAATGTGAGAGATGATGTGGCTACTATTAGGGTTTAGGTTTTATCAAGCTGGCAGAAAGCAGGATGTTAGTTTTTGGGCCTCAAAAAAGGTTCAACCATCTAATCATCGATATAATGTTAGTCCTGGGCTAAACCCAAAATGGAATGCATGCGATATATGGTTGGGCTTAAGTTTGAATATCTCATAATCTTGGGCTTGTAGAAAATTATCAGTGACGTAATAATTAAACTGATTTTTATATAACAAAGAAAAATATTTATGACGTGATAAATATATCGATTTTACTATATTCTAGTAAAAATATCATAACAGATAAAAAGTTTATGTAACTAATGTTATTGTAAAAAATAACTAATGAACGAAAACAATTAAATAAATAAATAAACAACAACAACAACAAACCTGAATTAGTGTTTGATACGGTAATTAGTTGATTTCAAGTTTTCAATTGGGTTTCTATTTGATATATAGTTGGGGTCATATCACTACCCGAAGGTAAAAAGACTGCTTTCAAAAAAACCTCCGGCAATAATTTCTTGTGAGGGATAGATAAAGAAATCATCTTGAATTTCTTTTACTATTGGGGCTTTTCAAAATTGATTTGGTGATTAATTTTGAGTTTGGGTGATTTGTCTTTTGTGTAATTGTTGTGACTGATTTGAGAAAAAATCTCCATGGCAGAGAACTGCAGATATAGATGAAAAAGTAGATCTAATTGAGGAAAAGAAAGTACAAATAGAGAGAGAGAAAAACAAGAGGCGGTGTGTAAGTGTAACCTAATCTTACGCCTAGAGTATTTATATACAAACAAGTATTTCAAAATTGCATTTAAAGCCCCCTTTTATGTTTTTTTATTTTTGCATCCAAAGTTCTATCTTTGATAACTTATCTCCTTTTGTCCCTCAACCTATTTGTGATTGAACTCGAGTTTTGATTTATAAATCCAGCTCAATCGCCATGTAAAACTAGGCTTGAGTTCGAATGAACATACATTTTATGCTATAGCTCCATAAATAATCGTCAATTCGTCATATTTAGCTTGACTCAACACGTTATGTATTTATAATTTTATATTACTTTATATAGTATTGAGATAAATAGGTGTTATATGGATATGAAAAGGTAAGAGTCCAATTTAACCAGAATTTAATAAGGCTCGCCAGACTCACATGACAAGTATTATTTAACTCGAACTTGACTAATGACTAAGGCTTCATACTCAAGTAGCTCGAGCTCAACTCGATTAAAATTGAGTCGATTAAACATATCTTCCGAACAAATACCTGATTATCACGACTTACATGCATGCTACATATGTTCACCAACATATATATTGTCCCAAATTAGTGTGACAAACACCTTATAAACAACATTTTCTTTTAAACAACGAATATATTATAAACTAGCAATATGCTAGAAAGAAACAACATGAGGATATTAAAAGATGCGATTGAATTTGAAATTCAATTGGTACAAGTAGGACGTAAACTTTTATAACGGCACCTAAAGATGTCTTTTCAAAATCCTCGTTTGCTTCGATGTAATATATGAAGGAACAAATACTTCAATAGAGATTACACAACAAATACTTTCGAATTGACTGATTCATACACACTTTTGACTTGAACCATACACACTTATAGATCTAATGATTGTGTTTTATTATTAAATAAATTATCATTAAATAATGATTACCTTATCTTTCTATTAAATATTAATTAACTAATAATTAATTTGTTATTATTGTGACTTCTTTTATCATTTATTTTTTACAAGTAATTGTTAAATAAGAGTTATCAGTAACTAATTATATATTTTTATTTTATAAAATATACTACGCTTAACTAATTATACGATTATCTTAATGTCTTATTTTCAATGCCTTTCTTTTAATAATAAACTGATCATAACAATTAATGTTTTTTTAAACTGATCATACCAATTAACCTTTTTTTTCTTGTTTTTCACTTTTTTTTTGGTTACGTTACTGAAATTTACATGAAAAAATCATATGTGATTAAACACTAACTTAAATATCACATGTGATATTATGCAAATTTCAGTTTCGAAAACAAATTGAAAAAAAAGACGAAAAAACGTGAAAAATTATTTTTTTTTTTCTTTTTTCGAAAGTATATCAAAGTGACCGTCTATAGAAAGATAATTAAATGTGTGTCGCGATGGTGTAATTATTTTCGTTTAACGATTAACGGTTTAAGAGATATATAAATTATAAAAAGCAAATGAAATATTAAAATGATTTTAATTTCGGTCATTGATTTATTTTAAATTAAAAGTGACATATAAAATAACTCTCCTCATTACGAATGAACTAAAAACAATAATGTAGCTAAGAAATCTTGTGAATTAACTTATTGTAGGCGACGATTTTTTATACTCCTTTCGTCCCATATTAAGTGTCCACTATTTATATGATAAAGTTTTAGAAAATTTCACTAACTACACTCTTGATAAGTGTCTAAATCTCATCGTTTTGTACAAGCTTTAACCGCAAAACATCCGAAAACACTCGAAATGCATCAAAATGATAAAAATATCACAAATAAGTGTTTTATATGTTTTAAATGCAAAATATCAAAATCGGTGAAAAACATATAAAGTTTGCATAATTGGCGGTTTAGTCCCCAAGTTTCAAAAGTTGTCAAAAGCAGGTCCACTGGTAAATCTAAATAAAGAAAAATGTTATTCAAGGTCCCTGAAATATTCTAATTTGTCAAAAATGGTCCTTGAATAAATCTTTTGTTAAATGGCAGAAAAGGTCCCTGAACTTTTGAAATTGTCAAGTTTGGTCCCTGGAAAATTTGAAAATGTCAAAACTGGTCCTTGTACTATTGAAGGTTGTCAGTTTTAGTCCTTGTGACAACTTTGGGAAATTGGCAGATTTGGTCCCTCAAGATTGGAAGAATTGCAAACTAAGTCCTTATCATTTACACTAAAACCAAACCCTTGTCAAAACTGAATTGACCCCTGCCTTTACCCATTGTGAACCCTGCCAATAACCTTGACCCTTCCCTTTTTGACCCCTTGGTCAAATCCAGTCAACCAACACTTTTCCCTCCCACCTGCTTCTTCCCCATTGGACCAAGTTGTCTGCAACTGCTTCCCCCAACACCCATCACCTCACCTTATCACCTTCCACTCTCACCCCTTCATCATATCACCTATCCACCCCCTACCGCAAAATTCGAGGCGAGGTCAAATTTCGACTTTCATAAAATTGACAAAGTGGCCAAAATCCATAAAAGTAACCCATGACCACAGAATCAGTGGGATCCACTCGAGACACGTGGCAAGACTCTTTGAAGTATAAAGAGGAAGAAGAAAGATGAAGCGAGCGGTAGTTAGTTTTATAAAATTTTCTTAATGTCGTTTTTAAGCAACATGTCTTAACTAGTTCTCGATTGTATTTTCCGGTTTATTTGTATCAAACAAAAGCATTCAAGTGTTTTGCAACTCTGTTTAAGTGTTAATTCAAGATAATGTTCATTTTCCATCTTTTATGCTCACTGTTGAAATTTCAAATCTCAAACTCCTATGTCAAAGATGTTAGAAGCTTATTTATAAGCTTAAACAAGCTTATTCTAGCTTATTAAAGCTTTCTATAAGCTCATATTACAGTTTCAAGGAAAAATGGTCCATGGTCAATGAAAGTCAACTATCATGTTCTTATTGGTTCAGAGATGGAATTGGGGTGAGATTTGGCTTGAGTTGGTGTTGATTTGATGTTTTGATATTGGGTTGGTACTGTTATAATGCTAGAAATCTGACTGGACTTCTTGTAAGTGTGATCTCAATCTAATAAATTACTCAGAAAGTAGCAGTTAGCATATTGATTAGATCTGTTATTGTACTGAGTTTTGCTGTCATATTAGCTTCATTTAAGTGAGTTGAATCTGTTTTAATGATAAGAGTAGGCTTAAGTTTATGTTTTAGCTTATATTGGTTGCATAATCTGTCTAAAAGGAGTGTTTGGTTTGAATGATAAAACTGAGTTAGAATGTTAGATATGGTTTAGAATATGTTGCTTTAGTCTCTAATATCACTAGTTAACTCATTTCAGTCATAGTTTACATTAACCTTTTTACAAAAGTCAAAATTACAAGCTTACTGTCCTTATACTCTTCACTGTTGAAATCAGTAAAGGGGAAACTTGCATTTAAGTAGATAAAGTGATAAGCTAGCTTAAAATGGTTGTATTTCATCATTTCTCATCAAGTTCAGTTCATCATTTTGAATCTAATCTCATTTTGGTCAACATGTCATAACTATTGTTCAAAAGTCAAAGGTTGATAAATCAGGTTTTTACCAAACTTTGAGGATCTCTCCTTGATTCATTTCTGAGTAAAAGTGATTGAAATTTTGGTTAATCATAGTTAAGTTGGTCTAGAATTGAAAATAGCTTTTTGTGAAATCTCATCAAGTCTGTACAAGCTCTAAATAAGCTCTCAACATGGCCTGTTATGTCACATGCACTTAGCTATAAGCGGGTTGTGCATGGGCTTTCTGAAGCTCTCAAGGCTTCAATATAGCTTTTCCTTGGCTGAGAGTTGGTATATTAGCTCTTTTGTTGGTCATCTACAGGGTCCAAGTTCTGTTTTTGTCTGTTGCTTATCAGAAAAGCTTGTGCATAAGCTCGAACTTGGTCCCTAAACCTATGTTTGGCACAAATACTCAAATCATCCAAATCTTGGTAATTGCCATTCCAGTGGTTTAAAGCAGCTTAGACTTATTGCATTTTGGTCATTTTAGCTTATCCAAGCTTACGTGATCGATGGGTGGTCCTTGGTGCTCATTAGCTTATTCAGTCTTATTTCTAAGCACTTGTGCTTGCGATTCATTTTCCTCCAAGCAACCCCTGTTTTCTATTTTCCTAGCTTCCTAATATTATTTAAAGCTTTTCCTGAAATTTTCATATTTTCCAAGCTTGTTTGCTATTTTCTTAATTTAAATTAGTTTTTAAGCATTTTAATTAGCATTTAATACAAAAATTAAGAAAAGGTTCAAAAAAATAATTTTTCAATTTTCTTAGGTTTAGATAAATATAAAAAGACAAAAAAATATTTTTCCTTATTTTTCTTAGTTAAATTTGTATTTTTAAGCAATTTAATTAGTTTTTAATAGTTTAAAATTCATAGAAAATAGAAAAATAATCAGAAAAATACAAAAATAGTTTTAAAAATTCTCTTTTGATATTTTAGATTTTCCAAGTTATAATTTTATTTTTCTAGGTTTATTTCCTATTTTCTTGTAATTTAGGTTATTATTAATTAGTTAAAATAGTTTTAATTAATAATAATTAGATAAATAGTTATAAAAATAATTTTCTTTTTATAAATATTTTCTTTTATCATTAGGATTGTAAAAATGTCATTTTCATATTTTTAGGGTTAATATTGTGTAAGTTTCACGTTTTTATTTGTACGTCGCGTAGTTTTTAATTCTAGTTTTATAAAAACATAAAAACAAAAACATCATTTTAAATATCTTGATAGCGTTTATTTAATAGTTTTATCTTTTTAATTTCCTTTAATTTGCATTTAAGCCCCTGTATTTTATGGGCTTTTCTTTAGGTATAGATCAACCACAATCCTTTCCGCTCAAATCCTGCCGATCACTTTACGTTTGACTATTCTCGCATGCACTCGTTGGGACTTAACGACTGGGAAACACTATACTCTCGATCTTCATTGCATTCGTGCTTGAGCGGTTTAAGGCGATTACGCCCCGCCATTCATGTGGTGGCTTGAGTGATTTAGCTTGGTTGTTTGTACGGATCAAATTTTGGCGCATTGCCGGGGCGATGCTAATAGTCTTCGTTTAGCGATTAGTGATTTGACATCACTCCTTGTTTATACCATCTATATAATCCAAAAACCCAAAAGATTTTCATTCTTTGTTTTTACAACATGTTTTCAAAAATACCAAAATATTCCTCTTTACCCTCCTACCCTTTTGATTCTTTATCCCTTTACCCTCTATACATTTGATTCTAAACTTCTATTCTCATGGAATCTCTCGACTACGACGATTAAGGACGGTGAAAAGCTTGGACTTTATCACAAATGTCAAGAATTCGTGTTGTTCGTGATGATCCATTGATTATGCGTAGGAAATAGAAGAGAAACCGGGGTGACAAAGGACCGGTACTCTCCTCGATAATGGGAGTACTAATCGTCCAACCTACGGTTATCCAAAGATCTACACCCTCAATTGCTCCTAAGCCGTCTAGAATTGATCCCGAACTTTCACGATTTACGGTTAAAAGCAAACATGCGAAATCGGACCGGTGACTCGCAAGAATGACTTGCCTAATCTTCACGTTTCCCAAGAACCGAACCGGAGACCATAGCGGAGTGGTGGAAATTGCTAGCTCTCGAGCACACCACTTGTCCCACCTCCCGATTTTCAAAATGTTCTTGAGACTTGATAGTCATTCGATCACCATGTTGGTTTTGTTGATTCTTTGAATAAACAGATTCCTTCTCATAACTCTCAAATAGAATCGTTTATTCCTTGTGTCGGTTGTGGTGAGCCTCTTTATGGTTCACCGTCGTTGGTGTACATGTGTACAATGTGGTAATGATATCCGTAACGGGAGTTGTTTGTTTTGTGGTTCGAGGAATTCATTTGATTATGATCCTAATCGAACTCATTTAACGACCCTCAAACTTTTCCAATTACCCACCACAACCGACTCATCTTCATATAATCAACATAAGCTTCTGTGAATTTTGTGGAGGTCCTCACTAAGGATTTGAGTGTCAATCCGAAACACGTTTGTCTCTGAGCAGTTTTCGGTAACACTCGGGACTTTGAAATGACCAAATTTCATATTATTCACATGACCACCCACAACAATCATTTTGTTGTGAGAACTGTGGAGGTCCCATTTCACTCGATTGTCAAGCAGGGAATCCATTTCCTTGTAACAATTACGACTATCCATATCACGACCAACCTCCACGGTGCAAATGACTCAAACTCCTCAACAAACCCAACAAGACACTTATCTAGAGCTTACGAGTTAGTGAAGCAGTGAGGAGTTCAATAAACTGCATTTCATAATGTTCCCGGTATTTCTTGTGTATATTGTGGGGTCCTCATGATGATTATCAATGTCAACCTTCCGGTTTGACAAATCTCTCTCCCACAATATCCCGTCATTAAAAATTCACATGAGAAATCCATGGAAGAATTGTTAGGCGAAGATCGTTTGCTAAAATAAATTCCCAAATTGCTTTGAAAATCTATTAGGGAATCAATTGCAAAAGAAAAAGCGACAGATCTAGCTCTCGGTTCGTTTTATTCACGATGGCGGTGATGATGAGGATACACTTGATTCATCAAGTTCATCGATGATATCGCCAGTTGAGATTCCATCTCAAACAAGCGCTATCACACCCGAGGCTCCCACTCACTCTACGAGCATGGGGACGAGCATCTTGACACTTGTTCACGAAAAGGAATTGGACCAATTCATAAAGTCTAGTGTTGAGAACCTTGTCCAAATCCCAAGAGAGTCACAGGAAATCTTGATCATGTGTGTGATATCCCTCCTCTTGTCTTCCAAAATGATCATATTGAGATGTTCTCCGATTCTAATGATAATGATTCGTTATCTTGTGGAGACATCGTTTATGTGGAAGATTTACCTTCCGAGCTTGTTAGCTTAGAAGAAGAGAATGATGAAGTTCTCGACACTTGAAATCAAAGATGAAGCACTTCGTGCAACATTCTTGAATGTCGGTCTTCTCATTTCTAAAATCGAGGCTTCAATAAAAACCTATTTCATCTCCTATCCCCATTAAGGATAGTGACATTCTTTCCGATGATTCTATTCCGAAATGAAAGCCTTATGTTTTGATAAAATGGGAGAGAAGATTAGTGGCGGTACCACTCTTGGTCTCATAATTCTCTACCCGATTATGAATCATTTACATTGGAGGAGTTCACCGGTGAACCCACTCATATCAATTCGAATATGATTCATTCACATTCATGGAGTTCTCGGATGAACTCATTGTTATCATATCTCCACGAGTATGATAACTTCTACTGATCTAGACACAACCGGAAATGTCTAGACCAATTGAGCTTAAAAGATGAAATTCATGCTATCATGAATTCCCTCACGATGATGATGAGTTAGTCAAGATCATTATCATGACTTTCTTTCTTCTTTACCTATCCGGTGGTTTCTCCCTGTTCTTCACTCCTTCGGGAATGAAGACATTATCTTCGACCGAGCATTTCCATGTGCCATTTGTGAGCCGAGGTGCATCTGTATCTCATCGGTGTGGAACTTTCACGTACTTCAATGTTTATCCAAACATCTTGAATGAAAGTCCGATGGAGATTGTCTCTTCCACTTACTTCCCATGAACAAATTAATTCGGGTCGAGTCAAGCTAGCGACTCGGTAATCAAAAAAAGTAGCATGCAACATGGGTTTTCACCGTGTGTACCACCCTAGTGTGGGGAGATGCCCACATGTTGTATATAGATCTAAAAATGAATGAAAATTGTAAATATTAAAAAGAGAATAATTGTTGTGTTTCTACACTTAGCTAGAATGTTATCTTTTACGTTCTAAGTTTCGGCATAACAGTAGGTACTTTGAATATTGAGGACAATATTCATTTCTAAGTGTGGGGAAATTGCGAATTTTGATCATAAATGTACCCTTTTAGTCCCTTTTTCCCCAAAATGGCCAAATTTTTAAAAAAAAAATTTAGTGGAAGTACTATGTACTAAACACAACAAATGGTAATCATCCACCATGTCTAACCCACATAAGGATTGGCTAATCCAGAGCAAACGGCTCTTGGTAAAGATATCTCAAATCCGTTGACGGCTTGCAATTTGCCCAAATTGTATGGTATTCATTTCACCATATCCTTAAAAGTGAAGAGTTGGCTAGCCCATGCAAGTTTATGGCTTGTGGTAAAGGCGATGGAAAAACCATAATTGGTAATCACTCACCAAAGATAATATTGATAATTTATCTAAGAGTTGGCTAGTCCGAAGCAAACGGCTCTGGTAAAGACAAATCAAAACCGTTGAAAGGCGGTGATTTGCTCAAAATCATTTGGTTATCGGTGTACCAAGGTTCTTACTTGAATCGAAACATTTGGCTACTCCAAGTAATGGCTTTTGGTAAAGAGATAAAATCTATTAATTTTTCTCAAAACATTGCTAGGGACTAGCAATATCTTAGTGTGGGGATTGATGAGTGTCTAAATACTCATCATTTTGTCTCATTTAAACGCAAAACATCGAAAACACTCGAAATGCATCAAAATGATAAAAATATCACAAATAAGTGTTTTATATGTTTTAAATGCAAAATATCAAAATCGGTGAAAAACGATAAAGTTTGCATAATTGGCGCTTTAGTCCCCAAGTTTCAAAAGTTGTCAAAAAGCAGTCCTGGTAAATCTAAATAAAGAAAAATGTTATTCAAGGTCCTGAAATATTCTAATTTGTCAAAATGGTCCTTGAATAAATCTTTTGTTAAATGGCGAGAAAAGGTCCCCGAACTTTTGAAATTGTCAAGTTTGGTCCACGAAAAATTTGAAAATGTCAAAAGCGGTCCTTGTACTATTGAAGGTTGTCGGTTTAGTCCTTGTGACAACTTTGGGAAATTGGCAGATTTGGTCCCTCAAGATTGGAAGAATTGCAAACTAAGTCCTTATCATTTACACTAAAACCAAACCCTTGTCAAAACTGAATTGACCCCTGCCTTTACCCATTGTGAACCCTGCCAATAACCTTGACCGTTCCCTTTTTGACCCCTTGGTCAAATCCAGTCAACCAACACTTTTCCCTCCCACCGCTTCTTCCCCATTGGACCAAGTTGTGCAATCGCTTCCCCAACACCCATCACCTCACCTTATCACCTTCCACTCTCACCCTTCATCATATCACCTATCCACCCCCCCACCGCAAAATTCGAGCGGAGGTCAAATTTCGACTTTCGCTAAAATTGACAAAGTGGCCAAAATCCACAAAAGTAACCCAACCACGGAATCAGTGGGATCCACTCGAGACACGTGGCAAGACTCTTTGAAGTATAAAGAGGAAGAAAGATGAAATGAAGCGCATGAGTTAGTTTTATAAAATTTTCTTAATGTCGTTTTAAGCTTAACATGTCTTAACTAGTTCTCAATTGTATTTTCCGGTTTATTTGTATCAAACAAAAGCATTCAAGTGTTTTGCAACTGTTTAAGTGTTAATTCAAGATAATGTTCATTTTCCATCTTTTATGCTCACTGTTGAAATTTCAAATCTCAAACTCCTATGTCAAAGATGTTAGAAGCTTATTTATAAGCTTAAACAAGCTTATTCTAGCTTATTAAAGCTTTCTATAAGCTCATATTACAGTTTTAAGGAAAAATGGTCCATGGTCAATGAAAGTCAACTGTCATGTTCTTATTGGTTCAGAGATGGAATTGGGGTGAGATTTGGCTTGAGTTGGTGTTGATTTGATGTTTTGATATTGGGTTGGTACTGTTATAATGCTAGAAATCTGACTGGACTTCTTGTAAGTGTGATCTCAATCTAATAAATTACTTAGAAAGTAGCAGTTAGCATATTGATTAGATCTGTTATTGTACTGAGTTTTGCTGTCATATTAGCTTCATTTAAGTGAGTTGAATCTGTTTTAATGATAAGAGAGGCTTAAGTTTATGTTTTAGCTTATATTGGTTGCATAACTGCCTAAAAGGAGTGTTTGGTTTGCATGATAAAAGCGAGTTAGAATGTTAGATATGGTTTAGAATCATTGCTTTAGTCTCTAATATCACTAGTTAACTCATTTAGGTCATAGTTTACATTAACCTTTTACAAAAGTCAAAATTACAAGCTTATCGTCCTTATACTCTTCATCGTTGAAATCGAAAGGGAAACTTGCATTTAAGTAGATAAAGTGATAAGCTAGCTTAAAATGGTTGTATTTCATCATTTCTCATCAAGTTCAGTTCATCATTTTGAATCTAATCTCATTTTGGTCAACATGTCATAACTATTGTTCAAAAGTCAAAGGTTGATAAATCAGGTTTTTACCAAACTTTGAGGATCTCTCCTTGATTCATTTCTGAGTAAAAGTGATTGAAATTTTGGTTAATCATAGTTAAGTTGGTCTAGAATTGAAAATAGCTTTTTGTGAAATCTCATCAGGTCTGTACAAGCTCTAAATAAGCTCTCAACATGGCCTGTTATGTCCTGTGCACACTTAGCTATAACTGAGTTGTGCACATGCTTTTTACAGAAGCTCTCAAGGCTTCAATATAGTTTTTCCTTGGCTGAGAGTTGGTATATTAGCTCTTTTGTTGGTCATCTACAGGGTCCAAGTTCTGTTTTTGTCTGTTGTTTATCAGAAAAGCTTGTGCATAAGCTCAAACTTGGTCCCTAAACCTGTGTTTGGCACAAATACTCAAATCATCCAAATCTTGGTAATTGCCATTCCAGTGGTTTAAAGCAGCTTAGACTTATTGCATTTTGGTCATTTTAGCTTATCCAAGCTTCTGTGATCAGTGGGTGGTCCTTGGTGCTCATTAGCTTATTCCAAGTGCTTATTTCTAAGCACTTCTTGCAGTTTCATTTTCCTCCAAGCAACCCCCTGTTTTTCTATTTTCCTAGCTTCCTAATATTATTTTAAGCTTTTTCTGAAATTTTCATATTTTTCCAAGCTTGTTTGCTATTTTCTTAATTTAAATTAGTTTTAAGCATTTTAATTAGCATTTAATACAAAAAATTAAGAAAAGGTTCAAAAAAATAATTTTTCAATTTTCTTAGGTTTAGATAAATATAAAAAGACAAAAAAATATTTTTCCTTATTTTTCTTAGTTAAATTTGTATTTTTAAGCAATTGAATTAGTTTTTAATAGTTTAAAATTCATAGAAAATAGAAAAATAATCAGAAAAATACAAAAATAGTTTTAAAATTTCTCTTTTGATATTTTAGATTTTTCCAAGTTATAATTTTATTTTTCTAGGTTTATTTCCTATTTTCTTGTAATTTAGGTTATTATTAATTAGTTAAAAATAGTTTTTAATTAATAAAAATTAGATAAATAGTTATAAAAATAATTTTCTTTTTCTAAATATTTTCTTTTATCATTAGGATTGTAAAAATGTCATTTTAATATTTTTAGGGTTAATATTGTGTAAGTTTCACGTTTTTATTTAGACGTCGCGTAGTTTTAATTTAGTTTTATAAAACATAAAACAAAAACATCATTTTAAATATAGTGATAGCGTTTATTTAATCGTTTTATCTTTTAATTTCCTTTAATTTGCATTTAAGCCCCTGTAGTTTATGGGCTTTCTCTTTAGGTATAGATCAACCACAATCCTTTCCGCTCAAATCCTCTCGATCACTTTACGTTTGACTATTCTCGCACATTCGTTGGGACTTAACGACTGGGAAACACTTTACTCTCCGATCTTCATTGCATTCGTGCTTGAGCGGTTTAAGGCGATTACGGTCCGCCATTCGCGAGTGGTAGGGCTTGAGTGATTTAATTGACTGTTTGGCGCGGATCAACTCTCCACTAATCAAATATCATTTTACCCACTAAAGTCTTATCTCATTGGTTAGAATATTCTATGAACACTTAATTTGAGGTATCTAAAAATTCTATTGTGAACACTTAAATTAAAACGGAGTGAGTAATAAAATTAAACAACTAAGGCAATATCATAACACACTAGCTAGTAGCCTAGTACTAGTTGAATTTTCGATAAAACTTTTAATATACCTGCCTTTTGTAATTTCTATGTAGTCAGTTTTTGTTTAATCATACATTTGACTATTTTCAAAATTTATATAGGTCAAAGGGTGTATCAAACTACCCACCCATACTTTCAAAATTAAAATTTATTGCTTTCCTCTATTTTTTTTGTTTTTTTTTCTAATTTTAAATCCTATAATTAAAACTTTATCTATACTACTTCTAATGCATTTAAGCAATTCTCTCCTATTTAATTTTTAAGATTTTCTAAAATAGATTTTAAGCAAATACAAGTAAAAAAAACATAATTTACAAGTACGTAAAGCACACATCAAACTAAAAAAACATCATTTCTTACATACAACTAATATATAATTTAAAACACTCCATCACCAATATATACGACTACTTAAGCACAATGTACAAATTTATATTACTCATCAAACATAAATGACAAGTATGTAAAGCACAACACATTCTCATCTTAAAACAGTATTTCTTACTTACAATTAATACAACCCTTCACTAATAAATAATAATCACTAAGCACAATGTACACACAAATGTACAAATCAATAAATACAAATCACGAATCATCTAAGCTGTTTGCATTGGTGCTTCCAGCCCATCTAAGCTACTTCCACTTATAGTTCAAGCCCACTAACTCAAAGTTCCAGCATTCTGTCCTATAAAAAATATTTGTTTCGTTTTCGTAAAAGTGGTAAAATGAAACAACATGTGAAAAACTAGAAGGGGGGGTTGAATAGTTTTACCGATTAAAACTTCGTTTTAAAATATTTAGATCGACTTATGTCAATCTATTTAAATGTGTATGTTGGATGTTGATAGATAGGTATGTAAATATGTAATGTAAAGGTAAAGAGTAAGAAACACAAAACCACGACACGAGTGTTTATAGTGGTTCGGCTACAAGGACACCTTCCTTGCCCTACTCCACTCCCCGAGTCACCTACTCGAGAGTTCGTAAGCACTACATGACACAAACTCCTTATGGCGAGAAGCCTTCACAACATCGCCTACTCTTTTTCCAGTACAAGGCTAGACACCGGGTTCTTCCACGAGGTAGAACCAAACCTATCACAACGTCGCCTACACTTTATCCGGTACAAGGCTAGATACCGAGTTCCATTACAAAGGAGGAACTACTACCCAACACTACACAACACCTATCCCAAAGGAGACCCACTCCTTATTACAACATCATCAAGGATATCAATATCCTTGGACACAACCTATTTATATTGGTACATCGATGCACCATATCGATTGTACACTCTTGGCATCTTTCACTAATGCCTTTGACATGATCTTTTGGCACCTTTCACTAATGCCTTCGACTTGACCCTTTTGGCATCCTTCACTAATGCTTTGACACGGACGTTCGACACCTTTCACTAATACCTTCGTCTTGATCCTTTTGGCATCGTTCACAATGCCTTAGACACAACACTTTTAGAGAGCAATAAAGAACTATCAACAAGAGAACTTCAGTAGTCTTGATGATGACGAAGCATGGCAACTCATGGACTTGAGCTTGCTCGACTTCAAGAGGTGGTGATCTCGCCTTTAAGAAGAACCTAGAGAATCACACAAAAACAAACACAAACTACATAGAAAGATCTTTTGGATATGAGGTTAGAGAGTTTACAATACTAGGAGAAAGTATGTGTAGAAGTGGCAACTTACAATGAAGAAATGACTCACTATTTATAGACAAAAACATGCTACTGTTTCACGGATCCCACGGATCCCTTGCTTGAGGGATCCGTCTAGTGTATCCAAATAGATACAATGTATCTAGAAGATGCAATGTATCTAGTCAATATGGATAATACCCATTATAACTTATGCATGATGTCATGCAATGGGTCATGAGTTATGGATCATGCTCCATGGGTATGGGTCATGGATTTTGGGTTTTACCCAACTACATTCAATGTATTTAGTCAATGGGTCAAATACTTATACTTCTACCCATTCTATTACCCATTATAATACATACCAAGTATGTATATATCTACTCATTATGTAAACACTAGTTGTTGTACATATGCATTACTATACCATGAAAACATTATTTATTGTTTAGCGTTTTATATGAAAACGTAAGTGTGTTAGTAAACTATTGGCTCAAACCATTTACGTATTTTATTTGTTTCGTTAAAATGATTTTACGTTTGTTATCGACAAAACATTAGAAGATTGTAAAATATAAATAATCATTTTTACGGCTTATTTGTATTAACACAACCACTTTTGTTAATCGTCAAAAACACGACCATCATGATTTCAAAAATCTCATGATTTCACCACCGACACCGATATGACAAAACCACTATATCAAAATTGAAGCACAAATATCTGATTTTTAGAAAGCTAATCCTAAGAGATACTATTACCAACACAAACACAACCACAACCACAACACCATCTCACCTGCGTCAAACGAATAAATCCGAGCCACATCATCGTAAAAAACGTAGCTAAAACACACCCATCAAATCTAAATCTAAAATAACTCCATAAGTCGTTGTACCTGCAAAGAGTAAAGTGTTCGTTTGTGATTTGCTTCAAACCTGCGTTTTTAGGAGTAATAAGGGAGATGTTGATGTTATTCGATTGGAGAGATAAGGCAAAAGTAGGGATGAGCACGGTGCCATTTTGGTACCGTACCGGCACCGTATTTGATGTACCGAAATTTTTCCCGACCTAAATTTAAAGTCCCGTTCCCGAAACCGTATCTTAAACCGGTACCGGTATCAGTTCCGGTACCGGTTCCGGTATAACGGTACTAAAACGGTAGAGAACTATTTACCTATTCAAATACTTAGAATCTTAATAAAGATTGTATGACAGTGGCCATTTTAAAATACTTAGAATGTTAATAAAAAGATGGGGTCCTAACTGATCATATATCAAAGGATGGTCATATATACTGATCATATATCTTGGTGGTACCCATTTGAGCCTCTAACCAACACCAGCATCTGACCCTAACTTTATTGGTTTGATTTAACGGATATACTACTCTATTTCAGTTGCCTGTTACAAAATATCATATATTGTTTAACAGATTAGATGCACTCATTTTGAACTTATGATTAGGTGAGGTACATATGAATAAAAAAAACATTAAGAGCTATGTGAAAAAATGTGTAAACCTTATAAAATACAAAAGGAAATTACAAGTCACCAAATTGAGTACTGATTTGATAACCAACCCAAAAACATCCAACGTCAACCGACACTAAATTTATCGAGATCTTGCCACACAAAGTAACTTGGATTGCACTATAAAGGGTGTTTGGAAAATTGAATTAAGTAGCAAAGAAATCCAACTACTTAAATGGGTGTTTGGCGAAGTAACAAAAGTGTCTAATTACATTTGGCATATCCTGTTTTGACCCTTTTGACTCGTTAACCCATTGCGACAACAAAATCCAGTTTTGAACCGTTACAGTCAACTCTCAATAATCAGTTTATAATTAGCTACAATAAATCATTAAATTCACATTAAAGAACAACATACTCAAATTAAAAGAACAACATAATATAAAACATTAAAATTCAGTCAAATTGACCACATCAGATTCACAACAGAATTTCAAAAAAATTACAGTTTGACCCATGTTAGTTATGTGACAGCATAATTTCTTTCCAAATTGACCCATCTTACATCAAAATCACATAAAATTGTTCAAAAATCAAATCTAAAAAATGTTGAAAGCTACACTCAATCTTCCACACATTCTTTCCGATTCTCTTGACTTTTTTGCTTGTTAATTCCATCTTCAATCTCTACACATACGACAATAGACAAGCTAAGTTATGTACTTAACAAATATTAGAAATACATCCTTAAGAGAATATCAAAACTTGTTGTTAATACCTCTTGCAACATCATCGTCGTTTAATATGTCTTCAGTGTTATCTATTATAGTTTTCCTTGACTTTCTAACCCAATCTTGAGTGCATATCAATGCCTCAACGAACGGGTAAGACAAGTTAGTCCTATATGGGTCGAGGACACGACCTCCTGTGCTAAACGCCGACTCGGATGCCACAATGGTTATTTGGATTGGCAATATGTCTGAAAATAACAAATGCATCATAAATACAATAACGTAAAATATAATGATAAAAAATAATTCTAAAAGTATAGTAAATTACCTTTTGACATTCGAGATACGATTGGAAATCTTGGAGCATTTAATTTCCACCATTCAAGAATGTCAAAGTCTCTTGTACACCTAATCCGTGGCTCATTTAGATACCTAGTTAACTCGCTTTTCGATTCAATGGAACCGGATTGTTCCAAATTCAAGAAGTCATACACAAAGTCATTACCACCTCCATATGCTTTACTAGATTCTTGATTACGGGATTCTTGATTCCTTGCTTGTTGAGAAGAACTTTTAGACCCAACCAAATCAAACCTTGTTTTGTATGTTTTAAACAAAACTTCCATTCTTTGCACAACCTTTTTCACCATCTCAGTTACCATGTCGGTAAGAGAATCATCGTCAATAGTATCTTCGTATGACATGTTATACATAAGCATCGTTTTGAGGCCATGTGAAACAAGATGTTGTTTCATAGTAGGGTCCAATATGGTGGCAAAATACATAAAGTCGTTAAGCTTATCAAACTTCCCCCAATACTTGTTATATTTATCTACTATATCATGAACCATCATACAAAAATCAGGTTTAGTCTCCCATTGATGAAGATGTTTGTCTACGTCCAGAATTTCTCCAAAAAAAAAAAGATGAGTTAATGGCTTTGAAGTGGATGAAATAAGTTCGGTTTTAGTTTTAAATTTATCTAAAAATTCAACAATTTCCTAAGCACCAAAATCCAGTGTTCGTGAATTCTATCAAGATCACGATAGTAAGAATCATCTACAAGTTCATATTTGAAAAACACATCCCTTAACTCAATGGCAATCTTTAACATATCATGCTTGGAATTCTATCTAGTAGGACATTCACCACACAAAAACCTATTTGATTCAAGGTTACTTTCTTTCATGCAAGCTTTGAACTTTTTTATTCTTTGTGTTGATTGTCTGATGTATCTAACCGCATTTGATAGACATTCCACATGATAATTCTTTACCTCTAAACCTTTCTGTACAATAAGGTTTAGAATGTGAGCCATACACCAAACATGAAAATGCTTGCCATCGTCATATAATCTAGCATCAGGAAACTTTTTTATCAAAGCCTTATCATTGCTTGGCGCATTATCTACCAAAGCCTTATCATTGCTTGGCGCATTATCTACCGTCATGGTCATCACATTCTTAATACCCCAACCAACAATACACTTCAACAAATCGCCACTAATATCATCCGCCCTATGACTTTCAATAGGTCTAAAGTTTATGATGCATTTATGCATATTCCAAGCATCATCAATAAAATGGGCCGTGACAACCATATAATTTGTTCCTTGACAACTACTTGTCCATGTATCGGTTGTCAAATGAGTGGTAGTGGTTGGCTTTGCTAGATACAAAAAAATGAGCTGATGATTTTATACCTCTATATTTTGCTACCAAACAAGAGAAGTGGTTCTTGGTCAAAATTTCTGGCCAATTATTCATTTATTTGTTGCTACCAAAAAATGGAAATTCACTAAATTCTCGGCCACATTCATTTCTCAGAATTTTTATTAGTATCTACTTATTTCATTTAAGTGAATCTCTCTATCAAACGTGCCATGAGATGAAATGACATGCCCTTATAGAGATTTTGGCTAATTTGACATGGCAAAAACAAAATGATGCATAGAACGCATAGAACCACTGCCGTAAATTTTAGGTTCGAAATTGACTTTACAGTAATTAGGACACAGAAAAAGCTTAGATCTACTGAATGTAAATAGGAACTGAATGAAAACTGACAACACCAAAATGTATGAAAGTGATCTTATTTACAACTACGAATCTCATGACAGTTTGCCTAAAATAAAATAGGTATAGGTATTTAAAAGGCCAACCAAAGCAGTTGCAGAACTTTTGTTACAAGGTCTCTTACCATCAAGGGATCAGCGATCGTCACATTTTTTTGGGTAAAGGGATTTTAATCAGCAATCGTCACATGTAAAGTTCTCTAGTTGCTTTGCCTCCTCATCAGTCATGTTTAGGCAAGTAGGGTGATACCTGCAAATACACGAAAGAATGATATAAACCAACCAAACTGAATATTGCATCCTCAAATTATACTATCACATGGCATAAGAAAGAACCAAAAGCATGGGGCTGGAAACAGCTTTCTAAAATCAACAGGCCAATTTTCTGTATCCTAATTCTAGTGTCCAACAATTTGTATACTAAGCGGACAGTGGTTGCCGCAAAATTTATCATACATTATAAATGTTCAGCAAGCACCCCACACCTAAAGACGATCCACACTATAAAAAAAACACGTGTTTTCTGTTAAAAAATAAGCATCGTATCAAGGCAAAACCTTCCAACAAAAATACATACATCTTCATCTTCCTATTGTATTAAAATAAGAGAAAATTCCAAATTTGGTCACAAAACTCGAACCACATTCACTTTCTAGTAAAAAAACCATTTCCAAATTCAGTCTTGTGCGACCATGCGACTCCATAGAAGATTTGATAAGTGTCCAAAAAGTAGGTGATGTTTTTTGCTAGACCGAAGTGGCATTTTGTGCGACCAAGGTGATGTTTTGCTAGACCAGTTTGTCTTATGCAAAATGTCAATTGTGGGTGCCACTTTTTTATTTGAAAAATATATAAATGAATATAAAAGTGAGACCCACAATTGACTTTTAACCAAGACAAAATTATTTAGTAAACAAAAATGATAAATGGACCTAATTAAATAAGGCGGTCATTTATGGATAGGTCACCTTTGCGTCCATTTAATTAGGTCCATATATCAAGGCTCTTAGCAAAACATCACATTGATCGCACAAAATGTCACTTCGGTCTAGCAAAAACATCACCTACATTTTGGACACGTGTCAAAACTCTATTAAGTCGCGCAGTCTAGCGGTCGCACAAGACCGTTTGTGGAAATGTTTTTTTTTACTAGCAAGTGAATGTTGTTTGAGTTCTCTGACCAAATTTAGAATTTTCTCTTAAAAATAAACTGAGGTTGCCAATTTCCAGGTGTCATAAATCAAACATTCCTTGCCATATCCTATATAACCAGTCTTGTATTAGAGTTCTAATTTCATCTGCGATATAGTCAATCCCCAAGGCCCGTTGGTTTTAGACATAAGGGCAACGCTTTGGCTGCCGTATCTAATTTAGTCGTCATTTAACTACAACATAAGTGCAGCAATTGACCTAAACAAAACCAACATGAGATGTTCTAACTCTCTTTGAGTAATTTAAGTAAACTAGTGATTATAAATGGAGTAAAATGCAAAAATCATCCTAGGGATTTGTTAAATTTGGCACTAATCATCCCTCATCGATACTATTAGCAATAATCATAACCGTCGTTCGTCTCATTTAGCAAATATCATCCCCATAAGAGAAAATTACACCCCTGACCTGACCATTTTACCCCTATTATAACTTACCAAACACCCCCAAATTGCTCAACGCCACCCAAACACCCGTTCAAGTCACCTATCTACGCACACAACCACACATAACCCCAAACACCTTCTTTATTGGGATAAAACACAGCTTTTATCATTTTCCTCTTTCACCTCTTTCAACAGGCAAAACCACTTCACACAACCAACCAGTTCCGTAAAACACAAAATGACACAAACAAAAATAAACCTAAAAATCAAATACCTTACATTGAAAACATATTAATCCGCCAAATGTAAATACATTAATTTACACGACTTTTACATTAATTATTTATCTCAACAGTCAGCACCATGGATTGATGGATAATATCTCCAACACTGACATAATTGCCCTGCCTCCACCACCACCTCAAAGATCCTACCCACCGTCATCAAACCCCACGATTCACAGTAGCAAATCTCCACGTCTGCCACTACCAGATTCACAGTAGCAAATGTCATCGTCATGGCACCACCACTACTGGAGTTGAATTTTTATTTTCGAATTAAGTACATTAAATGTTCTTGGGGTTTTAATTTTGAATTCAAATTTGGAGTAAATGAAATGTTTTAGTCATGAAATCTTGAACTAAAACTCAAAAGGGGTGTTTTTGTTTTGTTTGAGAATTGTAACTTTCAGGGATGTATTCTGCTAGATGATTGCACATGGATGATATTTGCCAATAGTATCGACGAGGGATGATTAGCGCCACATTTAACAAACCAAGGGGATGATGTTTGCAGTTTACTCTTATAAATATTTAGCTAGAAAAAAATAATAATAAAAAAAATAATAATAATAAAAATTGACGTGCATGGTAGATTGGTAGTAGAAAAAGGTTTAGAATCCAAGAAAAAGAGCTCATTTTTCTTCAAATCTCATTAGAGGGGTCAACTTAATTTTTGAGAGGAGTCTTATTGACTTTAAAAAGAAAACTATAAGCTTTTAATGGATAATTAGTGAATAGACAACTCTGAGTGGGGTGGGTTGATCCCCTAGCAACCAAGTGCCTCTGTCCCTGAAGATAGCCAATTATTGAAAAAAAATAATAAATAAATAAATAGTTTTTACCTTAAAATGATTACTCTACAAAAATCAAAGATGCACTGTTCTTGGTCTGTGTCTTCTTTACATAAGGGGCGATTAGAGAGATTAAAGGGGGTGTTTCTTTTTTTATCCTGTTTGGAAAATGTGTCTTTTTACATAATACTATCTGTTTAGAGTTGGTCATTTGTGAAGAAATTGTGTTTCTTTTTCTATCCTGTTTGACAAATAATAATAAAGTAAATGACTATGCTACCCTTTATCTAAAGGGGGTTAAAATCAATTGATAACTAGTATATATGTTTCCATCATCAGTAATCAACTTTTTTGAATAGCGTTTTTGGCTTTTTGCGTATCTAAATCTCTGGATGCTTTTTTGCTAACAAAAGAAGAAATTTTACATGATCCATATACCAAACATAAAACCCCTAAACTTTTTAGCAAAAAATGAAAACCCCAATTAAATCTAATTATTTATATAAACTAACCAAGACAAAAATGTAACCAAATCTGAGATTATATACATTCAAATGAAAACTAAAATATATGAATCATGGGTCTGACCTTGTTCTTTTATCTAAACATTTTCAAAAAAAAAACAAAAAAACCCATAGTTGGTAACCATCTTCTTCATACCCATGAATCCACCATTAAAGAAATTTGAAGCTTTTATTGAGATGAACAAAAACGAAATAATAAAGAAACCTTGAGGGAAGCAATATCGGAGTGATTAGAAGTGAGCCTTGACGGGAAAAGACTAAACTCCGACGAGAAAGGTTGTCGGGGTACGCAGCTCATGTGGGGAAGGAGGTCGCCGTCGGGAGGAAAGAATGGTGGTAGTGATGGAGGATTGAAGTGTCTTGAGTGTTGGATCTTGGTGAATGGTGATGATGAAAATGAAATGAAAGAGAAAAAGATAAAGGGTATGAGCTGTGATGAAAAAGAAATGAAAGAGAATAAGATAAAGGGTATGAGCGGTCTTTTAGTTATCCCAGATGGGAAGGATACATGTTTTTAAGGTCACTTACATTCAGGATATTGGTATGGAATAAGCAAAAAAGAAACGAGAGTTATTCCTTTGTGTGAAAGGAAATGTATCCAATAAGGACATTAAGCAAAAAATAAACACCCCCTTAAGTCAGAACTATAGTGAACCTAAGTGTCTTTAACCATCTTCTGTAGCTGTATCATGATTCTTATTTCATTAGTGTATGTCACCTTTCAAATGCTTATATTACAAATTTAATATGCAGGTTCCTCTCCTCTATACAGTGACTAGGGTACTTGATGTTATGGAGGTATGATTTTTTTTTATGAAAATGGTATACCAAAGCAAGAGGATGAAAGCCAACAGTCAATTTCACGGTAAATATTATATGATTACCATGAGAAAAAATAACTTCCATAATGTTCAAAAATTAGAAAAAAAATCTACGGACATGGCTACTGTTTAGCTTGCTTTATCTGTTGGTGGAACTCTATAATGGAGGCTATCATGTGCATATGGTAAATTACAAGGACCAATATCTATATCTATCTATATCTATACTACTTTATAATGCATTTAGGCCTTCTAAAATTAGAAGGCTTAAAATTCGACTTTTTACTTGCTTATTATGGAAAGATTTAAAAAATAAGATAAGGAGTCTAATCATTGGTGACATGTGTCACTTCTCTAACTAAAAATAACAAAAGGAGGAGTTTCAACAAACTAAAATAAAGAGCTCTAATAATGGGGTGACACATATGTCACTCATAACTAATTAATCACTTTATTTTTAAATTTAAATATCTTTTAATCCGCTTAATTTTTTGTGATCTAATTTCACCATATTTTTAAAATTTTGTGCTCTTTAATTCAACATCCATTTTGATATATTTTTATAAGTTTTCTTTAGTAGTCGGAAGAAGGAAGTAGAAAAGAGAAACTTACTTGAATTAGACGTAAAATGAAAACATTTGTTCGCTACAAAATAGTCATCGGGTACCCGCCGCCGCATTGCGCGGGTACCCTTCTAGTTATATCAAGATCATTTAATGATTGCATACAGTTACCTATTTTTAACATCATTTGATACAAATGAAACTTGGTAATTAAGCATTTCAAAAAGACATGTAGGGTAGCCCCGTACACCGGACGGGTCTATAATCTAGTTTGGTATGAGAGTAAGAATATTAACAAGCTATCAACCATGTCATTAAAACCTTTTAAAAGCTTATTTTATCAATCCTAACTTCCATGTAGTTAACAGCTTATTTATGCAACAAGCTTACACCATTTTACCAGTATTTGCATTATTCTTTTAACCATTTAATAGATAACGGCATTTCTTATCGAATTTCCAGCTGGTTATCAATTAATGGTATTTACGTTCTTTTTGCATATAATACAACAGCTTGCAGACATTGGTAAAAGGGAGTAAATGCCTAAATGGTACAAAATAAATGATTACATGAAGTAGTAAAATGGTGCAAGTTCATTGATGACTAAACAATAAACCCGGAAATGCATTTTTCATGGCAAATTGCATTTTAGAAAGAAAAAATAAATAAATGAAAAACAAAATATAACAAGAGAGAAACATAACATACCAGTCTTTGCAAGATTCACACTGTACCATCAAGACATCAGGGTTACTTGGCATCTCGCATTTGCAATACCTTCAAAAGAGAATCATGAAACAATAACCGGAAGTCTTAGAGCAGAAATTATTTTATCTATCAACAAAGGTAAAGAATGGAAAACATACACCAAAACGGAGTCTGGTGTGAAGCATCCAGTGGCATGCTTGTACTCAAAACGACAAAAATAATCCTCTGGCCCGACATCCTCAAGACTGGTGTATCTCTTGTAGGTGTGAACAATGCACTTATCTAAAATTGTATCAGCACTCTGAGTATCAACGTCGTTTGACAAGAATAATTCCTTTTTTCCATGAAACTGTTTTCTCCCTGCAATCGTTTCCTCTGGACGATAGTACCATATAACTATAGCCTTCACGTTTCCCTCGGCATCACCCTCAAATCTCTGAACACGAGCCACATATGGGGCTTCACTTTTCCCTGAAGGTCTCATCAACACTGTTTCCCCAACTTGAAAACCATATGAAAACAATGAACCTCAGAATCTCAGAGCAAAAAGTACATAACTTAAATAAAAGGATAGGCAAGGAAAAAACAATCATGAACAATACCAACTACACTACATGCCTCACACGTACATGAAGAATTGCGTATATTTCGCATGTATGAATTTGTAGTAGATTGAGGATTTATGCATTTATCAGAGGATATGGTGCATTGTATACGCAACTTTTTTTATAATGTATTGCTTTACAACATGCGTAAAATAACGGGGTTTGTTGTTCAATGTAGAAATAGAAATAAGAAAATGTCTAATTATTACTTCCTCTGTCCCAAATTAGAAGTCCACCTTTCTATGTTAGTTAGTCCCAATCTAAGTGTTCACTTTCATATTTCAACCCAATGCTTTAAAACCTGGTTTTTTTACTGACCCGGTTGAGCCGTTGGGTCACCAATTCGACCGCCGGGTCAAACCGGTTTTCTACATGTCCTTGAATATGATCTGGAGTTAAGACTCCTTGTTTGACTGGGAACCATGTTGGTCACATCCTCCCATGATTTTGAAGACGTAACCTTTAGACTCCTAGAAAAGGTTAAAACATATAAAGCAACACCTTTTAAGTTGTGTTTTACTAGGGTAAACATTACTCAAACATATCCTCAACTATGTTCATTTGTAATCTTAAAAAATAAATTTGAAACCCGGCGGGTCAAGGTGAGCTGGGTCAGCCCGGGCCGGCTGAAACTCGGAGGTTCAATCCGGGCTTTAGAGCCTCAAAATACTGGCTCCCTCCGGCCCAGTAACTCAGTCAACCGGCCAAGTCGAACCGGTTTTCAAAACATTGTTTCAACCAATTAAAATGTTTTCAAAGGTCAACATAACATAACATATCATTTGTTTATAGTGTAATAGTCCCCACTTTTCTTAATTTTTTTCCAACTTAATGCGCATGTAAGTAGATTTATAATTTGCGAGGAAGGAGTACAACAGTCAATTTCGTAAACGGACAGGTCAATGAAAACATAAACAAAGTATTAAGGTTCCAAAACTTGCAAAAAGGACTGTAGCTGTGTGCACCTAAAACCAAGCACAAATAGATTATAGAATTCCTAACATATATAATAAATAAATAAATAAAAACCGAAATATAAGGGTAAAAAAAAATTCATACATCTGATGACTTTATTGGTGCCTTTGATGGTGTAAAATTCCAGCTTACGTTTTTTGCCACAGGATGAGAGAGGACGAGATTTGGTTTTCGCCATATAGAGCTCCGACCGAATTAGTAATTTCCTTTTAGGGTTTCGGTTTTAAACGAAAGAGTGAAATCGTAGGTGCAGTTGGACTGGGAATCGGAATTTTTAGGGTGCGTTTGGTTTTAAAAGTGGGTTGGATTTAGGATTAGAAATTACGGAGTATATCTTAAATGAGTTTTAAAATAAAGACAAAAATAGTCCTTGAGCATTTTTGTTGCCGCCAGTTCATTTTCAAGTTTTTGAGGCCAATTGCTTCTTTTGACCCGTAATGTTTTAGTCAACTTCGTTCTTTTTCATTTCATTTTGTCTTTAGTCCGAGGTCATAATCGTCATTTTCCAATTTCACTATACCAAGTCTGTATTATATCCCTCTTCCCGCCCCATAAACGTCCTACACTTCCAAAAAACAAAAACAAAAAATCCTAGACTACCCTCTTTTTTCGTCCCCAAACTTTCTTTACAAGAATTATCACAATTCACAAACCCTAATTGCATGTCACAAAACCAGTTCCATGTTATTCAGAATTAAAAAACATGGATTTTACTTTATGGAAAGTAAGAAGAGATTCAAGTTATCTCGTTGATGATATTGTTTTGTACAACTCTGTTAATAAGAAACGTGGTACGTTTTTTTGTTATAATCGTTGGAATATCTAATAGGGCTATATTTTTTTTGCAATTAAGGTTTGATAATGTGCTTTATTCTATTGATATGTTTCAGGTGGTAGATCAAATATGTTTAGCATGAGGGTTCATCACAATGGTGTTTTTAAATACTTGTCTAGTAGAATATACGATGGATGTATGAAAACTTTACTTGATTTAGTTAATGTTGATAGTGTGTCAGTTGAAGAGTTGGATGTTCTTATGTATGAATTGGGTTACGAGCTAGGCAATAAAAATTACTATTACTTTGTTAAGCCTGGTAGTAATTTAGATGATGGTTTGTACAGATTAAGTGAGACTGAGAATTTAAAAATATTGAAATATCTTGTTGATGACCAGAAGATTATAATTGTTTATGTAAAAAATGGTAAGAGAGAATTAGATCTTAGTGAAATGTCACCAAAGTCAATTAGGACCGTTATTGCTGATGTGGATGCATCAAAGAAGAAGGCATCTCTTGCTATTTTTTCATATTGCTCAAAAAATTGTTCTTGGAAAACATTATTAATAAGCCTATGGTAGATGATTTAAGTCAAGTTACACAAACACCTTTGGAAGTTAATACTTTGAGACAATCTAGTCAGTTGCCAGAAAATTGAACCCTTGTTTTCATATGTAAAGGTCTGTCAAACTAAACATGTTTTTGGTGATGGTAATGAGCAAATAGATAAACATGTTGACCATATCCAAACAGATAGTCCTGTAGATGTATATGAAACTGAACAAGAGTTAGGTCATCAAGACGAGAAAATAGATACATTTGTTAAGCATACGCATAAAAGTAAATTTGTAGAGGTATGTGAAATTAAAGAAGAGTTAGGTGATGACAATGTGAATGAAACAGATAGTTATGAGAGTGATGTCGATGTTATTGACAACATTCAAGATCAAATATAGTTTTTGATGAGGTGAATACTTTTGATGAGCCTGATGTTGATGTTGCTCTGTTCAACTTGATTGAGACTAGAGATTTACCCAATATAGGTAGCTCTAGCCAGATACAAGATGATTTTTTTAAAATGAGTTTGATGATCTCTGTGATGATAATGAGTTTGCAAGTGGTTCTGAGAATGACGATGAGTATCTAATTGGAAAGAAAAAGATGAGGGCATACAAGAAACAAAAGTTAAGGGAGGCTGAACAAGTAGACGACGAAGTATTATTTTTATGTGGTCAAACTTTTGTAACTGCAAAAGAGGTCAAAGATAAGATCAACCTGCATTAAATACAAACTAGGTGGAAATTGCAACTTTTGAGACCAAGTGAGATATTTCTTTCTTGTCTTGTTCTTTGTTCGAACGGCTCACAGAAAAGATACAACAAATATACTAAGCCAAAATTTTGTTCATTAAGTGTAAGTGTGTATATTGGCCTTAGGTGGGGAACCGGTTGGGTCCAAGGATATATATGGGTGGATTCGGCTTGGTTTAGTACTTGGATCGGACGCATATATTAGGCCCAAGATGATATAAGGTGTTGTTGGGCTTTTAGGCCCAGTCCAATAAATATAATTTATTTTTATTTATTAAATATATATTTTTATATAAATTTATATATATATTTTAAACATTAAAGGATATCGGGATCGAGGGGAATTTCGTTCGGATCACAACGGTATATTTTTGAACGCTAGAGTCGCGTTGATCATGCATATGCCAAATGATATGCAAACATGATGAGTGGAAATTTCATGACGTTCTAAGTCGTGCTTTATTCATGATTAAGATGTTAATTACAATAAAATTTTTCGGGAGCTTACATATTGTTCTCGACTGAATACATGAATATATGCTATTACTTTTGTGTTACCTGATTTTGTTTTTATTGATTTGGGTTTTTATATGCATAGTTGTAAATTATTGGTGTATTGATTTTACTTTCATGGTTTAAATTGGGTGGATTTAGGGATTATTGAATTGGGTTTGTTTCAAATCTAAAGCGGTATAATGTTGTCAATTGCAAGAGATATGTATAAAAGGTTAATCAAGAACTGCCCATGTTCGGGCACACGGCGTGTCGCTGCTGAAGATTGTTGTCGTTTTAATGAATATATATGATTAGGTTAGCAACTTTTAATAAAAAAAATTATATGCGTATCCATGTGTTCAATTGCTAACCTTGATTGTTATAGCGCAGATCTTAAGGAGAAATGCAACGCACACTTAGTTGCAAATAATTGAAGAATCGTACTTGGGCCAATCTAATTTGATGAGGTATATTATAATATCAAATATAGGTATATGATTTTTTTATGCTGCTACCAACCTTTTAACCAACAATTCCTTTCAGGTCGCTAACCTCACACACAGAATCGTAGCATATTTATAAAGAACTTATGTAACGGTAATCGCAATCAAGGAATGAACACTTTAAGGCCGAAAGCTGAAAGAGAAAAGGTTCGTGTTACCTTCTTTGTTGGTAAGATATTACCATTAGCTGAATCAGACAACAATATTTAGAAAAAAATTATCGTTGTCCTGATTTTCCCGTTACCTAGTGTCTAAAAATAATAGAAATCCTTGCTGAAGAATTGGACTTTTGTTTAGGTTCATATACAAGTAACGATCACGTAATGGACTGACCCCTAACAACGCCTTTTTTTATTGGCACAAGTCAAGTTTAGCATAGTACCTTTTTGTTACACCCATATCCCGAAATACAAATAGGCCCTACCTTAGACGAATATGGTCTAAGGACTTGACGAGATTAACTAGTTGACCCGATAGTCAAACTAATAAGTACAAATGTTAAGTTATAGTTATATAAATGAGGAGGACCTAAGTTGTCATATTGTAAAATAGTTATAGAAGTATAGTGTGGCCAATTTATAAGGAATGGAGCTTGAGGGACCAAAAGGGTCAAATGGTGAAATAACTTTAAAATGAAGAAAGTTACTTGTATATAAGCTAGCTTCTCAAAAGTTCCAGGATATTAGTGAATGCCGGTTTAGAGTTGTTAGACCCGTATCCCGGATATAAATAGACCCCACCTTAGATGAAATTGACCAAGGTTTAATGTGATTGGTTAGTCAATGAAAGTTAAGTTGTAGTCAACCTGATAGTCAAATTAATAGTCAAAGAATGTGTAATGTGGTTATAGAAAGTATTATGTGCACAACTAAAATGGAAGTAGACTTTAGGTCAGGTCACTAGTTTTACAACACAAGCATCAATAGAAAGAAATAGAGAAGATAAGAGAGGATCGGATGAACAATACTCACACAAACACTATGCGTATGATAAATAGAAAAGGTTATGCGAGTATAGTGAAAGAGAATAAATTGAACAACCAACCCTCAAGTGAGGGTTATACAAGAGTATTTATAGGAGGAAGCTAGGCAACACTCCTAGTTCCCATCCTTTCTCTTATGGGCTTGGGCCTAAGCTCATGGGCCTTCTACATAAGCTTAAGCTAATAACAAACATAAAGGCCATAATTAAGCTAACTATTACATATGAATTACTAACACTTGATTTAGGTTTAGGAGTGATTCCAACAATCTCCCTAAGTGTTGGTGATGAATGAATATGAACGGTGAAGGCGTTGATGTAATAGTAGCTTTGACGCCTTCCGACATTCTTCTTTCTTGTGAGAAGAATTGCCTTGATTTGAACAATCTCCCAAAGGTAGAGAAATTGTTTTCTTTGAACAGCTTTTGCTTTGACGTCATCTTTAACTTTGTTCTTTGATCATTGTTCTTTGTGATGGTAGTGATAGTATGTTGTTGTTGTTCGCATCAAGTCTCGCCTCGTGTCTCGCTTCATCGCCAAGGTTCCACGTCATTCTTCAACATGCTCACACGCCTTTAACGTTTGATAACAAGATCGATGAAGTTCTTTAAGTCTTTAACTTTGTAGATTCTTTGATTTGACGAAGAATCATTTCGACTTTTGTGTTGCTTTAAGATAGAACTTCCATTAGTGATGATGTTGGCATGAGCATGTGAAGAATCAGACGATCATTCCGCCCGTAGCTTCCATAAGAAGAAAACATGAAAACGGTTAGTAATAAGCGGATTCCGCACTTACAAGTTTGAACTTCGAGAGTGTTAACAAAGATAGTGTGAAAACACAACTCTAATTCTCACAAAGGCCGCTCTCGAACCGGAGTCCCACAAGTGAGATAACACGATGTACCAAGTACACCTACAGCTCGATGAGTCGCCGAGGTACATCAAGCATCACCTCACGATCAGACCGCTTGAGACACACTAAGCGTAATCCACGGGAGTTACCGGTGACCGCCGCCGTGGTTTGATGTTGACCGGCAGAGTTTCCATTCAATCACCGAGGATCACAGATGTGAACCTCTCATAAATGTTCTCGATGATTGCTAAGATCCGTGAAGGACTCGATAACGCACTCACCGATGTTCTTATTGTTGAACATCAAGTGATGAAATGTCAAGTGTACCTAAGAGATCTTTGATGAATCTCGTGGCTCTAGACTCAATAGTGCGCTTTTGGTTTTCCCGAGCGGAGACTAGGAGAGGGTCTCCTTCTTCAATACCAACGATCTCTAAGAGAAAGCCAATAGTTTACGTAGGGTTCCCGTGAGAATGAAACAAGCTTCTTTTGAGAGAAACTTGAGTGGCTAAGAAGGTTTAGTGCATGCGCCATCGGGTCCATGACGACTTTTAATCTTCAATACCGGCCACTAAGTGACAACCAAGAGTATATGAATTGAACCCGTGTCCGCCCTAAGTTGAATAATTTGAGGGCTATTTCTTTTCACCCTTTCTTTGCATTTCTTTTAATTCTTCAACTCCTTCTTTCTCCGATTCTCATTTTCTCCTTTTTATAATCGTATCTAAGGACTTCTAAGTACTAACTATTTGTGATGTCCTTGGGTAGATCCCTCCGCTCAAGCGGATCATAGGATGGTTATTCCTAACCTTAGTCACCTTATAACCCATGACTAACCTATGTTGCCATAAAACCAATTTTCAAGAAAATCTCTCACAACGGTTATGATTGTAAAACATTTTGTACCATTGTAAGAGTTTGATCTTTTGCGTAAATACTCCCCTCCACATGTGCTTAAGAGTTTTACGAAAATCGACAATGAGGAAAGAGCGACTTTATGAATTGATCAACTCAAGATAGACAATCCCCATGAGACACGGTTACGTTGCATAGTTAAAGAGTTACATTGTCGCTTTTAGGTGACAACTAGCTCTAATAACTACCTTGAAGGTGTAGACAAGCCTCGAAAGGTTGTCAAACCCGCCGAGTTCATGTCTACCAAGAGTTTCTCGAATGGTACTTTCTACTCGGACAAGTCCTTTCATGAGACACGTTTACATTACTAGCGAACTAGCTTGAAATTATTACCCGTCCCGGACAAGTCTTTTCGAGTTACTAACAGCTATACCACAATTCGTTGGTTAAGTCTATAGCACAAAGATTCATTTGCATTTACACAACATATTTCTTATCACATAATTTTCTCCCTCAAAAATGGCATATAAAATGTTATTTTTGAAAAGTTGAGAATAAATATGACCATTTCGAGTGTCATGGAAGATGACCATTGTGAACAATTTGTGAACAAAGTTTTAATGCAAATACTCCCCTCAACAAGTGATATAAACGGTTGAGGTTTTGAAAATCATACGGGAAGTACTTGTTCTTTTGAGCAAAACCTTGAAAATGAAAGGTTTGATAGGTTTTACTCAAAAGTAAGAAGCTTTCGCTCCTTTTATAAGGATTGTGGCAATCAAGCGCACTACGTGGTCCTTTCTTGACAAGAACGGGTTGTACATCGTTATGTGTGCACAAGCCATTGACATATATAATCACACATCCAAAGTAATAATGAAAGAAGCAGTTCAAGGGTACCGTGAAGTCCAAGTGATGTTGCCAGAGTGCGAACCGGCGTTGATAGCCGGTGATGTTAATCCCGGTCGACCACCAACAAAGCTTTCCAAGGTTCTCGAATCGATCCCGCCGATACAACCGCTCATCAATCATAGTGATGATCCTCTTCACATCCCTTCGATCCCGAGAATTCCATCGCTAGAGACCCAATCTTTGATGTATATCCTTCAACCTATAAGCCAATCCGTCCCTAACCATCTTCAAAGTGTGATCCCCAAACTTGTGAAGATCTCTACACGCCATTAAGCAATTTCTTTGAAGTTCATCCGCGTAAACGACGCCGAATGGTTTTGTCGATGAGTGTATATTGTGAGAGCTGGTTGATGTCGGAAGATCTAGCCGAGGTGGAGTGAAGTTGACACGGTCCGATAAGATTCAACCGCAGTCGGAGATCTTCTACACGCTCTTTGATGACTATGCGTCTGATGAAGATGAGCAATGACTTGATGAATTCACGTTGTACTTCGCTTGAAAATTGTCTCATGCGACCGTACTTTGGCAAGGTACATGTCTTCAATGTCGTTGATAGACAAATTCTCAAAGTCGCAAACCAGAGAATGCATAATCCCTTTCGCCTTGCCTTTGACCACAACAATATTCTTGAGAAAAGTGTAGTCCCATTTGGACGAAAGATCAACGTGTTTGATGGCAACGATACTCTTAGTAATCGAACACCGCATGTTGAGACTTCGAACCGGCATCAGTAGTAGATTCTTCGCTGCCCGCCAATGGTGAATCCCATACATTGCATCACGGTCATACTCTACCACATTGTTGGAGAACATGTGGTTAGCTCTTTCCTCGATGGCTATGCAATTAGAGTATATGGTCACGGAATGGAAGTGTCGAGATGTAGCGATTTCCTTGAACCATCGCCACCATGTAGAAGAAATTCCAAGTCTTTGTTGAAGAAATATCGAATGGAATCCTAGGCTCATCCGGTTGGCCAATTGTTGGTAGAGGTTTAGACCATCGGTGTAATATGGAGGGTTGTCCCGCTTGGTGAAGTCGATGTTTGCTTCGGGTTGAGCCAATCCATGTTGTTAGACATAGCTCGAGCAATGTTTTCAAGGTGATATTCGACTCGATGGCACTTTCCGAGCTATCTTTAACAAGTTGAAAAGCTTCATTCTTGATTCGCCTCAACTCGATTTCGCCATCTTCTTTACTCGGAATTTTTCTTGCAAGATCTTAGCATGCTCCAATGTATTACCGCTCACCGATCTTGACCTTCATTTGGATAGGGGTGGAGTTAACAAGTGTAGAAAACCATTCAAATTCTTCGTTGTTATCTTCATCTAGCCATGATACGACGCCGCCTGGGCGCCTTCTTCTTCTTTTTCTTAGGCCTAGATGAGGATTCCGGTTTCGACTTTGTCGGGAGAGGCGGGTTGTTGTTGGGGCTCATGGAATTCCTCATCGTCACCACCGTGATACTCAAAGTGATCACCGGTTTTTCGAGTCTCGGGTGGTAACTCGTAAGAACTCGAGGTTTTTCAAGAGAAGAACGAGGAGGAGACCTTTGTTGAGGTGGAGTCCGCTGGGGTGGAGGTTGCATGAAGATGATTCACCGACTTCTTGGCGTTTGGGCTCGTTGTCCTTATCCTTATCCTTGTCATCATCGCCTCTTGGACGCTTTGGCTTTCACCTTCTTCTCTGCATGCCGATTTGAGTTGATATTCCAAAGAACGCTCAAGCAATTTACCTTCGTGAGAGGCAAGTGTTGCGATCGTTTGACATTTGAGCTACCACGGTCAACTAACTCAAGATCCGAGAAGATTATGGGATCAACGGATTGATGTTCACATGCATTGGTGTTGATTTCATAGTCCGCTTGGCCGATGAAGTAGATTCGGATAGAGTTGTTTGGTGAATAACTCCTTTGTAACTTTAGGAACAAAGTCAAGAAGGTAATTGTGAGTGTAACCTTTGATCATTTCGTCCATTTTCCTTGAAGATCATCTTTCATGAGCTTCGAACATACTCCCTTTCAACTTTCATCTCGTCATTCTCGCCATGAAGATATCAGATCGATCATCAGAGAAATTCATCTTCCGTAGAGCATGTCTTTCTTTCCGACTTGTTTGACAAAGATTCACAATTCTTTTATGAGTATGAGAAATCCAAGATCGAGTTGGCTTCTTCACCGATTTGGATGTTGATTTGGTTGATCTTTTAGATGGTGGTGGTGAAGAATGAGATGATGAATCGATGATGAGGAGACATGAGGAGGCTCGTGGTCCTTTGGAGGTGCGTATATCCTCCTTGGAACGAATTGGACCGTTGAGAAGAAAATCATCATAATTCCCTTCGTTATCTTGTCCAGATTTAGCTTTTACTCCGCCCCGAGCCCGGCCTCTTCATCGCCTTTTCTTTCTCGACTTATCCTTTCTCGTTCCTCAATGTTATAATCAATAGAGTCCTCCACAAGCTTTTGTTGTTGCACAAGAGTGGTGGCACCAGCCCCTTATCGGGTTGATTAACCGCATCGAATTGGTGAAGAGTGGACACCACCACTCGACCCTCCGGCCACGATTTGATCTTGTTCAAATTCTTTAGCTTTTGTAGGTGTCTAACGATTTTAAACTTCTTCCGTAGGATGTATCCAGCTGCTCTTCATCCGAGCTTGAGCTTTCATCATAAGGTACAAGCACCGGAGTCTTCCTTTCCTTGGATAGCCGGTGGACCGGGAGGTTTTGCCATCAAGGAGGTGCGTCGGTTGCGTATTCGAGTAGAAGACCTCTTCGTCCGATTGTGTATCTTCGTAGCTTTCGTCCACTAGCTTTCTTTGTGGTTCAAGCTTTGAATGGGAATAGGACCAACTTCCTTAGAAGGAACAAGCCTTTTACGAGGAGGATTCCTCTGGGAAACTTCCTCGACTTTCAAGGCTTGCAAGACTTCCAGACCGCCTCTTCCGGTTCTCCGTAGGTGTTCCAAGACTTCTCATCGAGATGACCAACTTTGCCTACTTTAACCGCTACCGATACCTTTTGTATGTGTAGAGCTTTTGATTTCGCCGATGTAAGGTGATCGTGTAACACAAGACCGTTTCTTTGTTGACGATTCCTTGATTCTCGACAGCTAAAATAGGCTCACCAACATGTCGTGATTGTCGGGTCATTGAGCCTCTTGGGAATATCGTGATGAAGTCCAAGTGCTCTCGGATCAACAGCTTTAGTGTATCCGACATAGGAATCTTTGAGCCAAGCTTTTGAGAAATGACATCATGTCATCCCATATCGAGCTTCAAGCTCGATGTGCTTCATGTTGATTAATGACCAAAAATTTGCGCTCTATGAGCTTGGGATGCTCATAGCCGCTATCACGACCGAGAGATGATTTGGTAATGATGATGTAGAGAGTTCTCCACGGTTGAGGAATGTTCTTAAGCTCCACATGAGAATGCTTAGTGATAATTCCTCAAGCTTCATCATAGCCAATATCAATCAAGAATTGCAAACTGCTCTTCAAGCAGTGTGGCATAGAAGTCGGTTGGCTCGATGTCGTGGATGATAAGAACAGCCCGTAAGTCCGCATGTGTGATGGTGACTTGTTTGTGATTGAGCGCCACCGCCACCGCACTTTGACCTTTGATCCTCTCGCATTGAATTCCGTAATGTTGAATGTAGATCTCCAGATCAGAAAGCGTAATGTGAGAGCATGTTCGATAAGGATGATTCTTGAGAATATCCATAGCAATCAAACAGAAGATTCGAACATGTGAGGGTTTCAAAGTCAACCCAAGGTTGTTCTTTCCAATCTTCCTGATAGCCATTAGGAAGATATCGCCATTGTGAGAACATCCGTGCATCCACATTCATTTGAGCAACCATGTCGTGATCTCGAAATAACATTAGCCAAAAGAACCAACATATCGAAAGACATAATGTTAGTCAATGTAAGGTTTTATTGTCTAATTATTGAATGTACAATGTCAATGATTGTTACGAGTCCAAAGTCACTTGTTTGTTCAATAGTCCAATGACGTTGTGATAAGTTTCGTGAGTTAGTTAACTTTAAGTTTTAAAGTTTATGTTATCACTTATTTTACACAACATATTAAACATTTAAGCTTATTAGTGACATTATTGGTTTCGTGACGTTATGATTTATTTATTTACAAGTTTGCACGCCGTAACAATTCATAATTAAGGTCAATCAAGGCTTAGGCGTAAAATGGAAAGCTTATGCGTAAACAGAGTGTTATACGCGCGAGACGAAAGCTTATGCGTAGGATCCCGACTTACGCGTAAGAAATATTACGCGAGGAACAGGGACCTTATGCGTAGAGCTTACGCCAGAGGCGATATAAAACCTTATGCGTAAGGCTTACTCGTAAGAGTAGACCTTATGCGTAGAGGTCATCGCCACGCATATCCTTCACTGTGATACGCCGTAGTCCCATTGTAGAACCTTACGCAGACGCCACGCCGTGAAGATTACTCTTACGATAACATGCTACGCGTAAGGTGATCCTTATGCGTAGTTTGCTTAGAACCTTGATTCTGAATTTCACTTGTAACAAACCCGAAATAACATCATCATATCATCAATATTAACACTAACATTCATTCTATAAATGATCATGGCATGAAATTTATATCAAACAATTTACGCAGAAAACGCCTTACGTGAGACTTAAACCCTAATTGTTCAAGAATTACGATAAGATTTCTAGCCATAGGAATTTGCACCAAAGTTTTTCGTAAGTCTAAGATGCATATTGAGTTGTTTATCCAAGTTTTAACATCAAAATGTCAAGAATCAAAAGTACCCAAACCGTATGAACATAAACCCTAATTTTCAATTTATGAATCATTAGTGTTTCGGGTGTAGTTTGGCTTAGATATGATTAATTCAACTTGAAAACAACCTTATACAACAATCTTTATCACCAAAACGTTCTCATTTGAAAACACCCAAAACCACTCATAAACCCTAATTTCCAAAATCAATCAATTCGTGTTTCGGGTGCATTTTGAGGATAAACATAGTATCATTGATGTTATTAAAACGTTTTGACACTATCATTTTAACCACAAACACACACCAATGATTGTGTGTTCATACGCTTATGCGTAGAACACATAATCACACATATCTCACGCTTTAGCCGTTGGATTTGCATAAAATCAAAACCCTTGCTTGTAATTACGTTTAGATTATGAAAACACTTACAATATGATGATCAAAAACACGGATTTGTTGCTTGATTATTAGGCGAGGATGAGTTTGGTTATGAGTAATAAATGTGAAGTGAAAAGTTAGGTGGGAGTTTTATTAAAATAACTTTAAGCTTTTGACACTTTAGTCCCTCCACCTTTTCCATTTTCATCCAAAGCCATTTAACTTCCATTTTGGTTACCAAACGAAGAATATTTGAAATAACTTTGACGACACCCCTCGACTTAAGAAATAATGAAAGGTTATAAATTTTAGTCCGAGGAGTGTCGAAACCGTAAATGTGACCACCATTATTAAAGAAACAACCGGGATTAGGTAACATGCAAGTACAAGGATTATATGAAATGTTATATTAATTTTCTCCCTCAACACTTGATCGAAAAATACCGAATTTTGAAAGATTTGAGTGTTGACGGAAGAAATGTACTTGCCATGTTTGAAGAAAAATAGATAGAAGAATATTTTTGTTGTTTTATCGATTTTATATTTTTGTATTTTGTTTTGAAAAATATTTACAAAAGAGATTTTGGTGTTTGATCGTGTTTTAAGACTGCTTTTAAGAGTTCATCCAATTCCTCTTGAGTCAAACACCTCATACCAATCCGTGGACCAACTCATTAAACCTAGCGGGAGGCAAGGCTTTGGTGAGTAGATCCGCCAATTGGTATTCGCACTCCATGAAGTATAATTCAACTGCACTGCTCCACATGGTCCTTGATGAAATGATAGCGAAGATCGATGTGCTTTGATTTCGAATGTCGAATCGAGTTGCACGAGATCGCAATGGCACCGATTGTCGCAAAGACATCGGATTCTGTCAAACACGTAACCATAGTCTTTGAGTTGTGTTCTCATCCGATGACTTGAGCACAACACCGACATGGCTACATATTCTCGCTTCGTTGATGACAACGATGTACAATCCTCGCTTCTTCGATTGCCGTGACACCGTTTATCACCAAGAAATTGTAGTGCTCTCAAGTACTTTTCCGTGAATCTAAGCATCCCGCGTGGTCGATCTCAAAAAGCGATTAGTTCAAAACGTAATCCTTCTGATACCGATCCCCAAGTTAATGGTTCCCTTGATGTATCGGAGGATTCTTTTAGCCTCGAGAGGTGGGTTTCAGCTTGGTCGCGATCGATAACGGAGCATAGATAAACGGCAAAGACAATATCGTCTCGCTAGTCGTTAGATACATGAGAGACCCAATAATACTTCGGTATTTTGTAGGGTCGACTAGTTTCCCATGTAAATCGCTCTAGCTTCTTGGTATGAGTCATTGGTGTGGCATAAGTGTCACTGTGTTTTCATTCCAAATTTGTTTAACAATTCAAGGGCATATTTGGACCGACTCAAGAAAATACCACGGGTGATTGATGAACTTGCAATCCTAGAAAGAACGTAAGTTCACCCATCATGGACATTTCAAAAATTTTCTTCATTAGTTTTGCAAAAGCGATTGAGTACTTTTTATGTGTAGACCCAAAATGATGTCATCCACGTAAATTTGAACAATTAAGATATGTGCCCCGTGATATTGTATAAAAGAGTAGGGTCGACCAACCTTTGGTGAAATTATTAGCAATGAGGAAAGATGATAGCTTATCGTACCATGCCCGAGGAGCTTGTTTGAGACCATAAAGAGCTTTGTTCGCTTTGTAGACATGGTTCGGGAACTCGGATCAACGAATCCATCCGTTGGTCGACATAAACCATTTTTTAAGTTGTCCATTGAGAAACGCAGCTTTGACATCCATCCGATAGACCGTCATATTCATATGAGCCGCGAACGCGAGAAATATCCGAACGACCTCAAGACGAGCAACCGAGCAAAAGATTCTTCAAAGTCTATTCCTCTTCCCGACGATAACCCTTAGCAACTAGACGTGACTTGTTTCGGATTACGCCCTTCAAAGATCCAATTTGTTTTTCCAAATCCATTTGAGACCAATGACGAGACCCTCGTTGGTCTTTCAACCGCTCCCATACTTCAAGACGCTTGAATTGGTTGAGTTCTTCTTGCATGGATTCAATCCAGCTTGTCTTTTGTCATTGCGCCTTTAATGTTTTTAGGCTCGATCAAGGCGACATGGTGAGTGCATAAATGCAATGTTCACCATCCGTGTGAAGACGTTGTCTCGTAACGATCGGTTGATTCGGGTTGCCAATAATATTTGCCGAGGATGGTCTTTTGTCCATCGATGTGTAGAGGGTTGATGTTGGTATACATTGTGCGATTCGAGGATTCAAATGGTTTGTTGATGATTCCGCGACATCGTGTGCAGCATGTCATTAGCAAACGGGTTAAAGAACGATTTGGATCAAAATCGCAGTGGGGTACTTCATTAAGAACATCATCACCGGTTCATCATTGTTGGAAGCGGTTTGTTCAACTATTGTGGTGGAGTCAATCGGTGGTGCTTCTTCAACAAAGAGTTGTTGTAGCGGTGTATCGTATAAGAGTAGTATCGTTGAGCAATGAAACAATGGATACACCGAGCACGCTCATCAATATCGCCACCGAACAGAGGAGCAAATAACCTTTCCATTTGTTGACGAGTGAGTCGGGGCTTTGTTCACCGATGATGGGGTTTGAGGAAGTTTAAGCGGTTGTGACGGGTTCCAAGTCGTTATACTCGTAAGCCATTTCCGTAAGTTCATCAAAATGAGCATGAATCGCTTCCATAACTCGCTTTGTACGACGATTCCGCATCCGTAACCTTTAGAATTCTCACAATATCCAATAAAGACTCCAATGTCGCTTTGGCTTTGAGCTTTCCAAAATCATCACGATCATTATTCGGATAGCAAAGGGAGCCAAATACATGAAAGTGTTTGAGATTCGGTTTATGGTTGTGGAGAAGCTCAAACGGTGTTTTGTTGTGGCGCTTAGTAATCATAGAACGGTTTTGAGTATAGCATGCGAGATACACTTCCGCCCATAAGTAATCCTGGAAGTTTAGCATTGATTAACATTGTTCTTGCAGCCCACTAACGCTCGGTTTCGTCTTTCAACAACTCCGCTTTGTTTCGTGTACGTGCAATAGATGTCCGATGTCAATTCCCACTTTCTCATAAAATTCACGAAGGGTTTGGTTAACAAATTCAGCCTTTGTCTGTTCTTATTTGGCGGACGGTGTTCCGAGTCGAACTTGAATTTTCGTGAGAAAGGTGATGATCATTTGGAGCTTGGTCTTTGCTTCAAGAAAGTAGACCCAAGTCCATCGTGAATAGTCATCAACAATTACTAAGATGTAGCGTTTGCCATTGATCGCTTGCACGCAAGATCGGGCCACACAAATCCATGTGAAGAAGATGAAGCACATGTCGAGAGTCGTGTTCCACCTTTGAAGGAAAATGAGCACGAGTGCTTTTCCTTGTTCACAAGTCGAGCAAAGGTGATCTTTAGAATACCGAATCGTGGGAGACCTTCAACTAGTTTGTGTCGAGCAAGATTGGTTATAGTTTGAAAGTTTAAATGTGAGACGACGGTGCCATAGCCATGATTTTGTTGATGTTGCCTTTGAAAGTAAGCGGATGGGAGATGACGCGACCATGTCTTGCATAGAGATAGTGTAAAGACTTGAGTTACGCGAGCCGACATAAGATCGCTTCCTTGTAGATCACGAATGAAACAAGATTTCTCCCCGAAAGCAACCTCCAAATCTCCATCACGTAACCGACCCATCGAAAACAGATTGTGACCGAGGCCTTCCACATAATAAACCCCGCTAATTTCGATGTTCCCATTGATATAGTCTCCGTAGCCCATGATAGTCGCAAGTGATCATTCCGAAATCGACAAAGGCCAATGAACTTTGCAATAAAGTTTGATAACAGTTTAAGGTTGCTTGTCATGTGTCGGGAACATCCGCTATCAACAATCCAGAGAATGATCTCAGATCACCGCATTACACATGCATTTACACAGATGGAATAGAAGTAGATGTGGAACCCAAATGTTAGAGGGTTCCGAGCGCTTATAGTAGACATACACACATCAATAACTTTAGGCATCCATTTAAATCCTAGTGTGTTATATATCCATTTCGCCATCTCCAACTAGTATTTGCTTTAGTCTTAGTGAATGCACTAGGTGGTACTACATTCTTAGGAGGTGAAACCGAGCTACAGGACAACAATGCATTTCTTAGAATCTAAAGAGGCGGTCTACCAAGCACGTACTTAGAATGATTAGTGGGCCTAGAGGTATTCCGATTCTTAGGATTCCTTAAACGAGAGATGATAGCTTTAGCAACACATTTGTCATGACAATCGAATTCATACTTTTACGACAAATAACACAAGGTGCATCGATCGAATATCAAAAGTACTTAAAGGTTTAGCATTCGTTACATCACTATTTCTATTACATTTGCCGACGCAATATCTATAGTGGAAGCAACGTGAGTCTTATTCATAGTCCTAGGGTGTTCTTCTACTTTAGCATTCCTTATTGATCTTTTCTTAGGTCGCAACTTCCTATTCTTCGATGTAGTGCTCCTAGGTCGTGAAGTGCGGACGCTTGGAAAAGAAGCAACTATTCTGTTTCAAGAGAAGGAAGCACGTTAGCAACTTGTGTTTTGGCAAGAGGCATTCTAGGTTCACGATTACTAAGTGTTACCGGTGCTATTCTCTTAATCACGGTAGGCGGAAGTTGTTCATACTTTCCTAACATTTCTCTTAACTTAGAGATAGTGTGAATCAAATCTTGATTTTCGTAACTAATGTTACCAAAGAAAATGCATTACTTCTAGTGTGTGCAAGATAGTGATCAAGTTCGTTTGATGCTTCATGACGAGTCTTATTGAGTAAATCAAATATGACACCATATTCTGCTTAACTTTTACAAGTTCTTGTTCATATTTTGAGATTTGACTTTTCAAAGACACGTTTTGATCATCCAATTGCTCAAATTTTGGATTTAATTGCAACGGTGGATTTTGTTTTGCAAAGCAAGTTCACGATTTTGACAATCTTTTGACACCATTGAAGACGACGTTTTGCATTTGAAAGCTCGTAAGAGACGCTCGCTTTCAACTTTTAAAGACTCGATCCAAGCACATTATCAAGATTCTCAACAGCTACAACATTATCAACAAGATCGCAGAGATATAATCGATGCATATGACACGTAATTCAATAACACAACATTATGGATATCAAGACGATAACATCATTCAAGAGTCGATCAACATCTTTTCTTAACATTTTCTTTTTACGCTTAGTATTAGAAATAGATGTTTCGTTTTCTCAAAACGACCTTCATCACTCCAAGTTCCTTATGAAAGTCCTGCTCCCAAGACAATGCACAATTTTTCAAATTTTTAACATTTGGTAAAAGATTTTTCCGAAAAATGTCTCTTTGTTCTCGCGCCAGAGGCGATTGAAAATGTTGAACTTTGATTTCGTAATGATATTCTATCTCATGTTGTAAAGTTTTGAGGTCACCATGAAAATGTCAAAATATCTAAGAATTTTGCGATTTTCGTGTTTTGAGTTTACTTCATCGATGGAAGGTAAAGGACCATAAATTTGTGCATAATCGGTTGGGGATTAACATTAGAAGACTCAGACGCTTTTATGATAACCCTTGGTGTGTTAGAAGAATCCGTTGGTGTGATTTAAAGTGACCGGTTTTGAATAATTAAAAGGTTTGTTGTAAACAATGCTTTTAATTTTGATCGACTCGCCTTCGCATCTAATTCCTCTTGACGATGATATTCAACAACACTCATAATGTAATTATCAATTTTATATTCTCGACCGGAAACTTCGTGATTTGGTTTGAATGCTTTGGTTGAAAGCTTAGGTTTGTAATCGCAAGATTTGGTCCATATCCATTTGGATTGGGTTTTAAAGTAAACTTTTCAATAGCAAGCATCGATTCACCATGTTTGTAAACAACAGCTTTAAACTCTTTAAGTTTGTTTTGCAAGTCGATAATTTCTTCAAGATGATCATCTATTCGCTTCGTTGAATGCTTTTTGTATGCAGAGAACTGCTTTTGACAAGTTAACAACTCATTTTAGCTTTTTGATTTTCCAAGGTGAGAGCGTTAATTTGTTTTTATGTTCATGTTTCGCTTGTTCTATTTCGCACAACAAAGCATTCTTCAAGCGGCTAGATCACGATCCGTCTCTAAATATTTTTCGCTTTGATGAGATTTAGTAAAGGTCGCTTCAAAACCTTTTTCACGCTTTTTCTTGAGTTTTGAAAAGTTGAGTTGCTTTTGTAAACATTCAAAATCCTTGGTTAACAAAGTGCATTTTACTTTTTAAGTCCCGATTAATTGCACGACATTCTTCCACTATGGTTTGTTGGTCTTGTATTAAACGAGCAAAACTGGATGAGGCAAAGTTCGGTGTGTTCAACGTGAGTCACAACATGGTCATTACTTAGATCCTCAAGTATAACCACGAGTCAATTTGATTATCAATGGAAACCATAAGGTCATCTTGATCGTCAAATGTAACTACGGGTCTAATTGAAAATCGTCGGAATGAGATGTGGATGACTCATTTTGAACATTCGAGCCTTGCCGGATTCAGATGTTGGCGGAGATATTAGATCGTAGATAAATATGGTTTGTTCGGCACCGAGACAAGCCATCAATGTCATACACCGGGCCTGTGTCACTCATGTGTAACTCATGCATATTAGCCATCAACATAATAAATGCATTGGCCCGCAAGTCCTCCATATCATCATCCGAGTCTCATGATCCGCCATAAAGCTGTGTTCTTTGTCCGTGAGAGTTCCACCACTTCATCCTTAAGAGCCAAAAGAAGAGCCTCTTTGTGATAAGCACCGCCCCTAGTCCTCGGCTTTGGGCATGCATTAGCCAGTGTCCTTCTCATTGCGCTTGTAGCATCAAGACCATTCAACCCATTCTCGAGCATTTCCTGTTCCACCACTTGAGCTCTGTTGTTATTCCTACCCATAGCATTAAACCCTTGACCACCGCCCATCTGACGACCATAACCACGATTCTGAACTTCAACTCGTCCATTGTTCACAACAGCTTGATTCCGTGTGTTAGATGAGGAACGAATACGATTGTTTGATTTGTTGGTATAACGGCTAAAAGCATTAGCAATCATAACAAATCCTTGTTGCAATGCTTCGAACGGATCAGATTCCTCATTAGCTTCACTGACAAATGCTTGAGCATTGTTGTTGTTGTATGGAACCAATTGATTATGTTGAGATTGCTGTGATTGATCATTTGGTGTGATAGTGGCGCTTGGTTGAGTTGTTGGTTGAGGAGGATAACTGTTTTGAGCATACAAGGCAAGTTGTTGATTTTCCGGATGTGAAGGTGAAGCAATTTGAGCACGGAGAATCCTTTCCTATCAACTTCCTTTTCATGAGGCTTCAAGTAATCGTACAACAATCCGTATGTAGAATGATGCATGTTCTTTGCTTGACGAAGAAAAATGACATACTTCTCCCATTCGTGACCAAGACTACTCAGAACTTAGTATTAACGCAATTCTTGGCATGATGATGTTGTGTTTATCCAAATCATTGATGATGTCCGAGAATCGATGATGATAAGACTCTAGTGTCTCTCCGTGTTCAATCAAGAAGTGTTCATAAGCCAAGTAAATTTTGGATTCCATATCCTCCCGATTGAGTGCGATCCTTCCATAAGTAGATGAATGTGTTCCCACATTGCCTTTGCGATCTTTTGAGCATCAACACTTCAAGAATTGGGTTTGGTAATCCTAAAAGGATATATTGCATTGCAAGCTCATCGCCTTCATAGTGTAGAAGTTCTTCTCGATTCGTGTCCGCAACAAGAGCAATGTTTGATTGTTCATCTCTTGGTGGATTAGCATTTGGATCTCCGGTATAATGACAAGAGGCATCCGAAATGGACCTTCCAAGATAACCTTCTTTAAGAACTTTCCATGTGGCTTCTTCAGATCACAAAACCTAAAGAACCTAATCACCCATTGATCGTAGTTTCGGAGTGAGCATTGGAGGTCTATCAAGTGATCCACCTCATGAATTGATTGTTGGTCGCTTAAAGCTTCACACATCTTTGCAAACCAAGTGGGTTCCTTCATAGTGTTCCTTGATGGATGTTGATTGAAATCGTTTGTGTAGGGTTGAACTTGAAGACTTGGTGGTGTTTGAACCATTTGTGGTGGAGGAATTGCTCCAAGTTGTGGAGTATGTTGTTGATTAAATTGTTGTTGATAAATTGCTTGTTGTTGATTCCATTGTTGATGTTGTGGACTTAGTTGTTGTTGTCGTTGAGAATAAGTGTAAGGGAAATAGTTAGAGTATGGTGGTTGTGACATGTTGAAAACTTGTGTTGGTAAAATGGATCTTTGTAGTCGAATGAACCTTTGTTGATGAAGTATCCTTAGGCGAGAAATCACAATAAACCAAGTAGCACTTATGCGTAAAACACCAAAGTTACGCGTAACAAGAAGAGTTACGCGTAGGTTTAGCTTACGCGTAAGTTAAGGAAAAAGCACTAAAGTTATGCGAAACAAGAAGTTAGGCGAGAAAACTTAGGCGAGGATTACCTTATGCGTAAGACTAAGCTTAGCGTAAGATAAATCTTATGCGTAGGATTTTCTACGCGTAAGCTTTATGCTTATGCGTAATTTTAGGGTTTTATCTCAAGTGATCTTTTACACTATCACAAAGGCAAAAGATATCCAAAGTCGACGATTTTCGTGCTTATCCAAGCAAGAAAACACGGAGTAAACCACTAAACTCAAGATCAAACCAAGGATAAAGTTACGCGTAAAACTAGGGTTTTGATACGCGTAGCTTTACTCGTAAAAATGATTTTGCCCAAAGATGTTTCTAAACCGATTTTTGTGATGAGATAGCTTCAATATCACCAAAATAACACAAAAGTGTGAAACTTGATGAACCAAAACTTCTAAAACAGGTTACGCGTAGGATGAAACCCTCGAACAAAAACTAGTTAAAAAACGATGATCCACGCATAAAGTTTGAAACTTTTTGCCAAAAACAGTTATTTTAACACCTTAAAACATTGAAAGTACAAGAATCTTGGATTAAAAAGTGTAAAAAAACGTGTTTTTAAGCGAACCAAAGTATCTCGTTAGCTTTACGCGTAGGACCAAAACCCACTTCAAAAGCAATAACGATTCACCCAACTAGTAGGCGATTGATACCACTGTTAGGTCACTAGTTTTACAACACAAGCATCAATAGAAAGAATAGAGAGAGAGAGATCGGATGAACAACTCACACACACACTATGCGTATGAATAATAGAAAGGTTAGGCGAGAGAGTTAGTGAAAGAGAATAAATTGAACAACCAACCCTCAAGTGAGGGTTATACAAGAGTATTTATAGGAGGAAGCTAGGGCAACACTCTAGTTCCCATCCTTTCTCTTATGGGCTTGGGCCTAAGCTCATGGGCCTTCTACATAAGCTTAAGCTAATAACAAACATAAAGGCCATAATTAAGCTAACTATTACATATGAATTACTAACACTTGATTTAGGTTTAGGAGTGATTCCAACATATCCGTTTTACTTACTAAGCATTCATGCTTACGGTTCAAGTGCTCAACGTTTTGTAGGTAATGTACTAAGAAGGAAATGCTTGGATTATGGCTTAGTAATGGATGTGCAAGGTTAAGAAGGTTTGGAATGTAATAGGAGCTTAGGTAGATACGGCGCTCAATGTTAATATTGTACCCCCAATGGTCATTTAATGATTTGTAAATGTTTGTCAAGTGTCACAATATATGTCTTGTTTGTTAAAGTAAAGAGTGTCAAATGGGTTGTTATAGTTATAACTAATCATTATAGTAATGGGTTGAAGTGTGTATATTTTGGTAAAAGGAGTGTTTGGAATAATCTCTATTATGACCCATTTTGGGGTCATACGGGTCGAAGGGTTATGAAAATGATGTATTATGTTATATTAAAATTTCTGGAAAGTTTTGTTAAGTTATGAGTCTTTTAAGTCAATTTTCATGAAATGGAGTAAATATGGTCTTTTGGAATATTTTCTGCAGTGGGCATATGGCCATATGGTAATTTCAGCATATGGTCATATTATTGCTTCAGAAATATAATAAAAGGTATATGGTCAGCATATGGCCATATGGTATTTTCAGCATATGGCCATATGGTTGTCTTAGAAAATTAAATAAGGTATATGGCCAACATATGGCCATATCGAATATTAGCATATGGCCATATGTTTCCGTCAGAGTATAAATAGAGTATTTTTCAGATTTTGTCAATTTTAGAAAAATCATATCTTTTAAACCGTAAGTCGTTATGGGTCGCGCCACCCGTCATTTTGAAGGTATTAAAGTCTAGTTTCATTTAAAAATGGTTTCAAGATCTGGAATGTTATAGATTAGAGTAACGAAAGGTCCGTTAAAGTAAAGTCGTTTCCGTGTTAAAGTTTTATTTTTTAAGTCGTGTCATTCACGGGGTGTAACAACTTGGTATCAGAGCTTTGGTTTAAGTGAATTAGGTTTTTATTTAGGTTAACTAGACTTAAACCACTATTAGAATGCATTGAATGTAAGAATAAGTTATGTGTGGAAGTAAATGTTTAAGTTTGAAGCGAATTACGAGATAGGTTTTATGAACCTAAGTAGAGAATAATGCATGTGTTTTATAATGTTAATGTGTATGTGATATAAGTCCGTGTAGGGCTTGATATGTTTAAATGATTGAATCTTCGTGCACTTTGGTTTGTGCCGGTAATTGCCTTTTGATTATAAGAACGTGTTTTAAAGAGTAGCGGTAATAAAATGTAATTAAAAGGTAAGTGGTATTAGAGACGGGCTATAAGTGAACAAAAGTATCGAATGCTTAGAGTATAGAACGTAATAATGATAAGTGAGCTAAAGTATAATGTGTTAAAGCAAGATAAGAATTGACACATTAATTGTTAAGTGTCTATTAATACGAGATGTATAGGATGAGGCTAAGAAACGATTACGAGTAATGATGAAATGAAAATAGAATAACTAATGAGCTCATAACTAAAGAAGAAATGAGTTGAGAATGTAAGTAAGAACGTAATGACATGTCTTATAGTCAGAAAGTGATAAGTATGTATAAAGTTAAGACAATGACTTGAAATTATGATATTACAACTAATGTGTATCATTAGCAATGATCATTTAAAAATGAAAATGATAATTGGTAAGCATGTTTGAAATGATTAATAAGAAAGTAAGATGTGTAAACACATAAAATGTGTAAATATAATAAGCAAGTGTCATTTTCTAATGATGCTTTCTTAAAACTAAATAAAAAGAATGGAATGTGAATGTGTGTTGAAATGATGATGACTTGGATCCAATGTTAAATGTGAAAGGTTAAAGGTAACTATCATGTAACCGATGAGTTAATGATAGTTAATGATTGTATCCTTTGGGATGACCAATGTAATGGTGGAATCTTTCGAGATTACCATGTGAATGATGGTATCCTTCGGGATGACCAAGTTAATGATGGTATCCTTCGGGATGACCAAATTAATGATGTTAATGATGGTATCCTCCGAGATGACCAAGCTTGAAATGATAAGGCGAGATGGATCCAAGCTAGAAAAGAGAAAAGTTAAAAGTGAAATATTTAATTTACAAACAATGAATGTGAAATAAGAAAGAGAAACAGAAGTTAAAATGTGTAACGAATAAGTGTGAATGTTATGTCGAAAGTGTATAAGTAGGACGATTTATGATTTCCTTGATTAAATGGATTGGGACGCCTTTTCATTTAATTAAAGAAATTGTGAATCTCCGAACCATGAGTTTATGTTTCTTGATTTACATAGACTGGGACGCCTTTCCATGTAAACGAGGAAATATAAATGAGTGGGCTTATGTGTTCTCGACATGGCATGAGTAAGGTAGAAAGGGTAGAAAACGAAATCCTAGAATTGGTTAGAAGTTTTAAGAACTAGGATAAATAGAGTAGAATTAGAATGCGACTTTTAAACTGAGACATTAATTGAAACCAACCATTTGGAGTTTAAAGTATAACTCAAAAAGATTAAGAAATTGGTAATGATGTTATAACATGCCTTGAGGCGTGATACAAAATATGAGTAATGATAGTAACGGATGCTAATTATTATTATTACCTTATGTGTAAATGTTAAGGTGTAAGTTAAGTTTGACTTTTTGAAGTCAAAGTGTTGAAAGTTCTTATGAGACTCATAATCTTTGACGATAAATTGTAGAAAGAAGTAGAGAAAACGAGACAATGTAACAAAAATGTTAACGAAATAAAGAAATAATCATAGTAATATTAGAAGATATTAGTTAATGTTGATCTGTGGAAGTAAAAATAACTTAAGATTTCCCAAGTGAACCTTAACACTTGCGAAAATCCTTAAATGAAATAGAAAGGAAAAGGAGTTATAGCAAAATGTTTAAGCGGATAATAGAATCACCATGGTAGAATTGAAATGCCAAGTCGTATAGGTTAACGTTTGACTAATGTAAAGTCAAAATGACATAAATTTCTCTCAAGTGACACATAGTCCTTGATTAAAAAAAATGTTAAGTATATTAAGTAAATGTGATGTGATGGAAATGAGGTTGGCAAAATGATTCAATGATTATACTAAATGTGTCTTGTTTGATATAATGACCTTAGTAAGAGTTGTACGCTCTTAGATAAATCAACAAGAAGAAGGGCGAATTTAGGATTTTTGGAATGTGTTACTTTGTGTTGCAAGATCACTTAGATCATTGCAATGTAATGTTTGAATGAAAGTGTGCTTAGTACTAAGAATGGGGTTAAGAAATGACCAAGTCATGGTTAGTAATAGACGAGAGATTTCGGGGACGAAATCTAAATAAGGGGGTAGAATTGTTAGACCCGTATCCCGGATACAAATATGCCCCACCTTAGATGAAATTAACCAAGGTTTAATGTGATTGGTTAGTCAATGAAAGTTAAGTTGTAGTCAACCCGATAGTCAAATTAATAGTCAAAGAATGTGTAATGTGGTTATAGAAAGGATTATGTGGCACAACTAAAATGGAAGTAGACTTAAGAGACCTAAGTTGCCAAGTGCTAACCATGTTATAAGTTAAGTGTGGCCAAAATAGAAGGAAAGAGACTTCAAGGACATACATTGTATATTACTAAATGTGTTATGTTATGTGGTGTGGCCATATTAGAAGAAAATGGACTAGAGGAACCATTCTTGCCAATGGGCCAAACTTGTGGATGTAAATATCTAGATGAGGAGTCTTCTAGTCATTTTCCACACAAAAACCTTATCTCTTCTAAGTGTGTGTGTGTTTGATGGTTCGGTTATGAGAAATAGGAGGGAAAAGATGGGTCTTGATGATCCATTAATGAAAAAAATTAAGGTCTCATGCTATAGGTTAAGTACTAGCAACAATCAATCAAGTTGTGATGTAATGGTAAGAGATGATGATGATGGAGGGTGAAGATGATGATGATATTAATGATGTCCTTGCTTGGCTTAGCTTGTTATTAAGGTAAGTGAACCGGTTATAATGAAATCTTATAGTGATTTCTATGCATTAGGTGTTATGTGATTCATATGCTAATGTAATTGTTTGGTTTGACTATGTGCTTAATTGAAAGTTAGTTAAGGCTAGTTAGCGGTGTTAGACAAGATTTGATTAGGAAATGAGACTCCATGCTTAAGGGATTTAAGGTATGTGTTAAGCTTAATGTGTAATGTGTAATGATTATGAATGTGTAATGCATGAATGAGTTATAATGTTAATTTTATATCCATTTTACTTACTAAGCATTCATGCTTACGGTTCAAGTGTTCAATGTTTTATAGGTAATGTACTAAGAAGGAAATGCTTGGATTATGGCTTAGTAATGGATGTGCAAGGTTAAGAAGTAATGGATGTGCAAGGTTAAGAAGGTTTGGAATGTAATAGGAGCTTAGGTAGATACCGCGCTCAATTTCAATGTTGTACCCCTGATGGTCATTTAATGATTTGTAAATGTTTGTCAAGTATCACAATATATGTCTTGGTTGTTAAAGTAAAGAGTGTCAAATGGGTTGTTATAGTTATAACTAATCATTATAGTAATGGGTTGAAGTGTGTATATTTTGGTAAAAGGAGTGTTTGGAATAATCTCTATTATGACCCATTTTGGGGTCATACGGGTCGAAGGGTTATGAAAATGATGTATTATGTTAGATTAAAGATTTCTGGAAAGTTTCGTTAAGTTTTGATTCTTTTAAGTCGATTTTTCGGAAATGGAGTAAATATGGTCTTTTGGAATATTTTCTGCAGTGGGCATATGGCCATATGGTAATTTCAGCATATGGTCATATTATTGCTTCAGAAATATAATAAAGGGTATATGGTCAGCATATGGCCATATGGTATTTTCAGCATATGGCCATATGGTTGTCTCAAAAAATTAAATAAAGGTATATGGCCAACATATGGCCATATCGAATTTTGGCATATGGCCATATGTTTCCGTCAGAGTATAAATAGAGTATTTTTCAGATTTTGTCAATTTTAGAAAAATCATATCTTTTAAACCGTAAGTCGTTATGGGTCGCGCCACCCGTCATTTTGAAGGTATTAAAGTCTAGATTCATTTAAAAATGGTTTTAAGATCTGGAATGTTATAAAATTTTATCAATGGTAAAAAGAGTAACGAATGGTCCGTTAAAGTAAAGTCGTTTCCGTGTTAAAGTTTTAATTTTTAAGTCGTGTCGTTCACGGGGTGTAACAAGAGCAAAAGAAAGGGAAAGTGATGGTAAGGTTAATTGGGATGAGATTAGTGTTTCCAATCAACTAATAAACTCTTTTCTATCACTCTTGTGCAAGTAAGTATCTCTAAGAGTAATTAATTGTGAATTGAAGAGTTACGGTTCATGTATCTAAGTTGGGGGGTTTTGGGTAATTGTTTTTTTAAACACTAATTAAAATATTATAGTGTAATTGGTTGGAACCCTTTTTATTAAATTGAAGTAATTGGGTAAGTTGGATATGATCATGTTATGATCATAAGGTTTGATTAAAAGGAGAATTATAGTAATCTTAGAGGAATTTTATTATGGGTAAAGTTGGATAAATTGTTGGTAAATCATCATATAATCAATATATGATTATGTGATGATTAGAGGATGTAATGGAAGCCTAATGGTTGTGTAAGCCATGACTATAGTTACTGTTTATGTTTTAAGTATATTTTGATTATGTGTTAAGGATGTTAGCTTTGGATGGTGTTGATGATGGAAGATGATAATAATCTCATCATAGCTTAGCTTGGCTAGTTAAGGTAAGTAACTTGGTTACTATGTGGTTAATATGAAAATGTTATGGTATGTGATTAATGTTGTGTTAAGTGGTTATAGATATGTATTGGAATTATTAAATGGCTAAGGTATGAGTTATATGTCTTATGTGCTAATTGAATAGTTGTGTGTTAGGATTATGTGCTTGTGATGTTATAAAGATGTTATATTGATCATGTATTAGCCAATAACTTACTAAGCGTAATCGCTTACATGTTATAGTTGCCATGCTCTAGGTTCATGTGCTCGAAGTGCCTTAGCTTGGATTCAGATCATTGTTTGGCTATGTGGATGATTGTATGTGAAGGAGGTTTGGCGATATATGATAATAGGAGCTAGGTAGACACCGAGCTCGTGTGATAAGTTTGTACCCCCGAAAGTCTTTTATGGTTTTGTAAATATATTGTTGATTAACAAGTAAAAGTCATAGTCATTATGGTACTTTGGAGTGTTTGGGTCGAAGTGTATTTCTTACCCATTTTGAAGTTAATGGGTCAAGTAACCTCTTATATGTTAAAGAATGTTTATATTAGCCTATATTGTATTAGCTTAAAGTTGTAAGAGTCAATTGATCATTTTGTGTCAAAATGGATAATTTGGTATTGTGTAGTTTTACTGTCAAATGTGCAGGTCAGTGGACCTGATGCGTCGCAGTCTTGTGGCGACGGGGTCCGGCTCTGTGGAGACGGCGTCAGGTTCTAAGTCCCCTGAGCCGTTGCGTGTTAAATCTGAAAATGTGTTTTGGGTTATAAGTAAAGGGTGACGGCGTCGCAGCTTTAAGGCGACGACGTCAGCCAGTATTATAGCAATAAAATGAGGCTTTATTGTAATCTTGGGTCATCGTTTTAAAAAGGGTAAACATGTATGTGTTATAAAAGGGCTGTCAAGGGTAAATTATTATAGTTTTTGTTATTCATTGAAGAGTTTAAGTAATAGTCAAACGTTCCGAGTCAAAGTTTCACAAATCGAGTATTTCCGGTCAAACCGGGAGTCGGGTCGTAACAAATTGGTATCAGAGCTTCGGTTTAAGTGAATTAGGTTTCCACTATAGGTTTCCTAGTCTTAAACCACTCTTAGTTGCGGAATTAAGTAAGCGGAATTGTATGTGATCGTTATAGAAGGAATTATGCATTGGTGTTAAGTGAAAATGTTTTATATGTTTTACTGCTATTGTGTAATTGATGTAAGTCTATGGCGGACCATATGTATATATGTGTATAGATCACCATGAACGTTTTATGATTGTGTAGTCACGTAGATAGAATTGTGTTGGTATATGTGATGAAAGTCCATGACGGACTAAATGTGTTAAGTTATAGAACGCTGTACACTTTGGTAGTGTCAGTGAATATATATATCTATATCTATATATGATTGTGTAAATTGTACGATATGGTATTGATATGTTAGATAAGTATAATCCGTTCACCGTGGGTGGTGACGGTAGGTGTGAAATGAGTTTTAATTAATTGTTATAGAAATCATAATGAGACTTGAATAAGATGGGGTATGACTTGTGTTGTGTTAATGACCAACTTATGGTCTTATTATGTGAATGACTATCGGTTAGCCAATTTGGTGGTATTAGAGATGGGGTAATTGTAAGTCATAGAACGTAGTAAGTAAACCTAAATGCTAATGGATAATAAATATGCTATAATGTAATATTAATTGTGTGATGTAACACACGTGTAAATGTATAGTGGAAATTTGACATATAATAGTTAAGTGTCTAAGAATGTAAAGTTATAGAATGATATTGAAAGATGAGAATGAGATAGTTTGCTTACTAACAACTAAAATGAGACATGTGAAAAATATAGGGAAGAATGCTTATAGTTGATGACTTATATAGGGTCTAAATATGGAATAAAATAGTAAAACCAAGTGCTACTTAAATAAAAAAAAAAGCGACAAGCTAAAATATACAAAAGGATTCTGAGGAAGGTAATATAATAAAACACGACAAGAACGTGTTAAAGTTATAGAACGTGTAAAAGGGAGTATTTGAAAGATAATGAGTGTGATTGAAATGAACCTGTAGGGTTTACATGTGGATAAAGTCAATTAGACTAAAGATAGTAATAGTAAAAATGTGAAAATGGTCAACGAGGGTTGACCGGTCAATGAGAAGATGAAATGATTAAACACATAGTGAATGTGTCAATATAGAAAGCGGGCCTTTAAGCCCTATAAAATCACATTAGTTAAATGAGAGTGATGAAATGATGTATATGATAATATAATAATAGCTTGGATCCTATATGTTGTTACAGTGTGATGCTACAGGCCACTCGAAAGATGTTATAGTTATTGTTATAGTGAATCCTACGGGATATGTTATAGTACGAGTTGGCATGAGAAAGTTATAGAAACCTTTCAGGATAAATTAAATTGTCTTCATCGGCTAAAAATTGTCTATATCTTTGACGTGTGAAATGGCTCCTTGGGGAATGTTATAGTAAAAAGGATCCAATGCTAATAAATGAGAATTTTGATTATTAAAGAAAGTTACAATTAAGTACTAGAGATATGTCGGAAGTATATAAGTAGGATGGTTTATAATTCCATTATTTAAGTGGATTGAGACGCCTTTTCATTTAAGTAAAGATGTTATGAATCACCGAACTACAAATTTATATTTTTGATTTACATTGTTTGGGACGCCTCTCCATGTAAATGAAGAAGTATAATTGAGTAGGCTTATGTGTTTCCGACATAGCATGAGTAAGGGTAGTAAAGTAGAAAGTGAAAGTCTAAAATTAGTTAAACGTTATAAGAAGTATGATAGGTGAAAAAGAAGCCTAATGTTGGACCCTAGGTAAGGGTCGATGCGTAAATTTAAATTATAAGAAAACTAAAGCCTAAGTAAATGAAATCATTAATAATGATGTGATATGTTATGGAAATGATCGGGGAAATCATCAATTGTATAAAATTAAAAAGTTAAAATGAATTATAGTATGCCTTGGGGGCATGTGGTAGTATGAAAAGACCATAATGGTTATGAAAATTTTGAAATTTATGAGAATGTTATAGTAATAACAATACGTTATAGTAATAGCTTTGCGTTACATTAATATCGTTATTGAAATTATTAAAAATTTCTTTGACAAAATATGAAAGTATTAGTTAAATTTGACTTATGTAAAGTCAAAAGAATATGAAAGTGATTAAGTATATAGAGTAATAGTAAAACAATTGACAAATTGGAATAATGGGTTTAAATAAAGGGAAAATGACACAAATAGACCGCGCGCCCTGATGCATATCACTTTATGGACTACTTTTATTTTAAATTTGAAAATAGACCGAGGGCAACCGCTGTCATTGGGCAACTCATCGAAATTGTGACAAGTGTCCCGTATATGTAAGGTATTGTTTTTTGGGCAACCAAAAAGCGCTGGGCAACCGTATTTTTTAAAAAGGGTTTTTTGGTCATTTTACATAACATAAATAAAATACTATATATACTAAAGATCGAGTAAAATTGTGTTCCTAATACATATTTTTCATACCACTGCTTTCCTAATACATGTTTTTCATACTACTGCTTCTTCTTCTCATAATTCTCCGCCTCCCAAAATTATTTTCCCAAATCGCTTTTCCTTTTCTCACTCAAAAGTCAAAATTGAAAAATTAAGTCTACTTTTCATTTCCATATCCAATCTCACATTTTTTTCAACAATATTTCGGATCAAAGTCCGTAAACATCGCCATCTACTTTTCATTTCCATCTTTTGTTCATTAATCAAATCAAATCAAACAGTAATCATCTTTCTATTATATTATTTTCATTATAATTTTGTTCGGTTGTTCGATAAGAGACAACATATGTTACTGAATGATTCATGTTCCAAAGTGAAATCATAGAAGTATCAAAAGAAGCAAACATTCATGAATTTTAAGCAATCGCAGACGGGTATGACACCGTGGTTGGTGAAAAGGGTGTCGACTTTACGGTGGACAAAACAAAGGATTGCAATTGCAAGGACTTTGTTAAAGAAACCACCATCATGCTTCTTGATGAAGCAACGAGTGCTCTTGATGTCGAGTCGAACGATCGATGGTAGCCGCAATGGAGTCGATAAACAGAATGAAATGATCGCACAGTTACTGATTGCACATAGGCTTTCATTGTGCATTCGGATACTATTGTTGTTATGGAGAAAGGTAAAGTGGTTGAAATGGGTACTCACTTTGTTACATTTTCACTTTGTTACATAGGCTTTTATATTCACTTTGTTACATTTTCATTGATTTTGTATATTATATTACACTGTAGGTGGCTAAATGTGCAATTGGGTTACGACGGAAACAACTTCACCAACGGGTTAGACACTTTTCCAGTATATTTCTTATTGAGTGGAAAGAATGGTTCATGTTTTATTTTGAATAAGTGAAATTAGGTAATGCTAACTGAAAAATAGTGTGTTTAGTCAACGAAATTTCTTACTGTTATATTATATAGTAATTGTTATTGTTGGTAAGACTCCAATCAGTAATCACTTTAGCAAACTATTGTAGTTGATTGTCTTACCTGAAGCCAAGCCTAAATGATCGTCTCAATAACGCTCGAAGTATAGTACATGAAATTGATTAACAACTCGGAGTTGGTGAAACATTTCTTATAGGTCTTAAGTATTTGGAGGAAGAACCATATGTTAGAGAGGCAGATAGAGCTCAACTTGGTGAAAAACAAACGTAAAGAACCATCTACTAAAGGGGCTGTTTAGAAGTGCTAATAAAGGGTCTGTCTCGAAGTGCGTATAAACAGGCTGTTTGGTATCGCTTATCTAAACAGAATATAAAGGGTTGTAATTGGAAACATCCAATATAATAAGTTTAATAAGCAAATCCCAAAGAACTCCTTTTAAGTTATTTAATGAAGTGATTGGTAAGATTGCATTTGATCCCAAACAACCCTTTTTAAGTGATGTATACTTTGTTTTTTTTACTTATTATGGCACTATTGTTATTATTAGTTTTAACTAATTGTGATGTATACTTTGTTTGTTTTTTTTTACTTATTAAGGCACTATTGTTATTATTAGTTTTGAGTTTTGACTAATTGTACGTTTAACTTTTTGCACCTTCATAGCTTGCCTACATGTAAGAGGTGATTCATTTGAAAGGGATTATGAGAAAAGAAGTTGTGGTCGATTAACTAAAACCTGCAGCACTAGATTCAAAAGATGCCACTTTTGATTTTTTAGGTAATGATAAATCATGAAATATAAAGTATTTAAATTAATTTGGTCACATGGAATTTTATCAATCACTTTAGTTTTTATATCCAGTGTTATGTTACATTTTGCCGTTCTTTGTTGAAGTTAAAGCTTTATCATGACAAGTGGTCAATATGATACTCCATGCTTTTTTAAGAAACCAAGTGAATCTCTTATGTGTGAATCAAGAAAGTGTTAAGGTTGATGCTAACATGCTTACTCTGCAGGGACTGATACTCGATGTTATGGAACGTTGGACGATAAAGTCTTTGCAAGCCCCTTGGTAATTAACCTTTACAACATCACAATATTTGTTATAACTTTAAACCGTTTATCAAGCTTCTTTGGTGATGATTTTCAGGACACCACTGTCAGTCGAGCATGAATATTAAAGAATTTTTTTTCGTTGAAATCATTGCTGAAGAATATTGGTAAAGATGACAACTTTTTAGTCACACATTTTGTCTAAAAACTTTATAAGTTTTTATTGATAGTCCGTGTCAAATTAAATCCGGCGGTTTTATCTTTCCAAATGAAGTCCTTGACTTTGTTAGATTTGAAATTGAATAATAAATATAGATACTTCTATCGCACTTTTTCAAGAGTTTATGTGATGATGTCGGGTTTAGATTTCGAGAGACTTGTACTATCAGCTGGACCTATTGGCATCATGCAATCATGTCTTGATGTTGTTCTTCCTTATATTCGACAACGAGAACAATTTGGTCGACCTATTGGGGAGTTTCAACTTATGGAGGTTAGTAACCCCCCTCCGTTAAATAAAGAAAATAGATTGCGACACTTATAGGTGGCAAGATGGGTGGATTAATGGGCCGGGATGAGTTGACCCACTAACACTCTTTTTCAAGTCAAAGATTTTCTTATAGATAACTTTATACCTCACTTCAAAACAAATTAGAAGGATGTATACATTAAAAGTTGAACTTTTGTGACTTTCACCCGGTTTGACCCGTTCTATTGATTAACCAGTTCCCATTTAAGCCTAAGAATTTACTTGATCTCTTTGCGATAACACACCCAAATTGATGCATTCATACTAAATTAGTTGAAATTGACACATCTACGTCACTCATTTCAATCTCGGTTCATGTAAAACAGGGAAAATTGCGAGACATGTATACATCTTTGCGTCTTCAAGGTAAACTAACATGACTCCATAACTCGACAACCCGCTCCAAAACTAACCATAAAAACCTTTTATTTTCAGATCGTACATGTATTCTTTTGCAAGACAATGTGACAATGGAATACTTGTTCCAAAGGTGCGATTTTTATACATCATTAAGTATCACATGCGTTCTTGCTTTGTCAGCTGTTCATTGTGCATTAACAGTTGTAACTATTTATATACAAGATTGTGCGGGTGTTATACTTGTTGCTGCTGAACGAGCCACCCAAGTCGCTCTGCAGGTGCATTAAATTTCATAACTTCAAAAATAATTCAAACCATCTATACGATCTTCTAGAATAAATTTTGACTTTTTTTCTTTCTTGGCAGGCAATTCAATGCCTAGGCGGCAATGGGTACATAAACGAGTACCCAATGGCGAATGCTTCGAGATGCCAAGTTATACGAGATTAGTCTTTGGAACGAGTGAGATTAGACGGATTAGTAAAGAAGAGACAAAAGGAGGTGATATATATGGATATTATGTAGGATATTGGATTTCACAAACACTCTAAACCATGATCAAAGTAGGCGTATAAGTATGTTAGAGAGAGAAAGTTCTAGTGATAAAAAGGAAGAGAGTTGGGAACTATAGTGAGAGAAAAAAAAAATAATATTATGAGCTCCAACTCTACCTTGAAAGGTAGAGAGTATTTATAGTCTTACAATAAAACGCCACACAACGGGTCATGGATCGTATACTGATGGGTAAAGACCCGTCTGTCCTCCACGGTGTTACTTAACTAAGTACTACTTAACTTAAAATAACTACGACTACGAGCTTTTAACGATTACATATACTTGAGGTGACCGACTCTTTAATACCGGAATTTCTAATTCCTAACAATCTCCCCAAGGAGGTCACCTCAAACATATACTAAAATTACATTGAATACAAAATGATATTACATTAACAATTGTTCTTGCATTCTTGATGTAGTACTTTGCTCAAGCTCGTAGTCATTGAATCTTCTCATTGCATGTTTGGTTAATCCAAGTGGAGGTCTTTATCGATCCACGTGATGATACTTTTGAGCCAACTTTTGAGATCATCACCAACAAAATCTCGAGACATCCATTGTGGTGTTGGTATTATGTGATGTTGTGACTTTCGGACCGACATGCTCACATTTTGGATCATGATATCTTCTCATCGAGTAACGGAAGCGCTCGTTGATTCATGATATTGGCGGCGAAAGCGAAGCATGGAGTGAAAATATCGAGTCATTGATGCACTTATTATGATTTCTTTTGAGATGAATTTGTAGTGTGAGCATGCGGCTATGGATTGACCGCTTCATTACGATCACCGCAAACGTCGGGTGTACCCGCATAAAACAGATTAGCAATAAAGCACACGAAAGTGTCTTTGATCACTTCGTTGAATTGAGGTACACGCCCACGGTTCCCCGTTGATCAAGACAAGTCTGACTGTGATCGGGTAAAATTCAAGAATTTCCTTGACGGGGTTTCGTAATGCTCTAGCCGTTCTCAAACCGAACATCTCAAAGAAGACAACACGTGTGAGTGAACCGGTGAATAGAGATTCACCGATTGATGAAAAGAGATTTGAAAGACAATCGTGTATTGCTCAATAGAAGTTGTTTTTGCAATACAACGAAGGTTTTAATGAAAATCAATTATCAATCATAAAACACCTTTGATTTGAAATATTCGAACACGGTCAATGTGCTAAAGAAAAGAGTTTTTAAGCACAATGACCGGTTTTCAAAGGTATCCGTCAATCCATAACTCGAACCAGATTGATTCAAAAGATTGAATCGCCCATCGTTTCTATTCGGTTGTCACATGGTTGATCTATTGAATAGATCTCACATGCCACCCACCGTGAGCTTGTTTGATGTTGGCTCTAGAGGGCTTTCCATCTTCATTGTGAATATGTAAACACATCACTCAAATGTTCCGCAATACCACAAGGATAATGCGTGGGACTCAAGATATAATCTCTTCCACATTGTGTGAAACAGAGTCTTCATTGAAAGTGTCCTAATGAGATTTATTGATGATCTCGTGGCTTTAGACTCAATATGTGCTTATTTGGATCCCGTGGAGACTAGGGAGAGGGTCTCTTCTTCAATATCAACAATCTCTAAGAGAAAGTCGATAGATTATGTAGGTTCCCGTGAGAATGAAACAAGCCCTTTTAAGGGGAACTTGAGTAGCTTGGGAAGTTAGTGCAAGGCGTCATCGGGACCATGACGCCTTGTCTTCAATATCGATGTTACCATCGGTAGCATATGAATTGAACCCGGTTTCGCCCTAAGGTTGAATATATGGAGGGCTATTTGTTTCCACCCTTTTCTCATTCAATTCTTTTAATTCTTCAACCCTTGATTGCTTATCGAGACTTCATAGCAAGAACCTTGTTGGGTTTGTTCGAAGACTCGCCTCCTCTCATCCGCACTCTTCCCATATCTCACTTTTCTCCTTTTATCATCATACCTAAAGACTTCTACACTAACTAGTGGATTGTCCTCGGTAGATCCCTCCGGTTACAGCGGATCATGGGAACCAATACCTAACCTTATCATCCTTATATCACCGTACATAAAGTAAATTTGGTCGGTCTATTTGGTATTGTTCATCCGCCATTTGAACCAATTGAAACCATTTGAAAATCAATCCAGATACTTGTGATATATTATCAAAACATTTTGTACCGAATTGTTTTTGATATTTTTAGAACAAGTGCTCCCCTCAACATGTGCATCAAATGTTTGAAATCGTTTTGCACACGGAGGCAAGAGGAAGAATTAACTTTGATTACCATTTTCTAAAAGATATCAACCTCACTTCCCCGATCAAATCAAGTAGATAAAGCATTTTGGGAAGGATGAGATTTTCATAATTTTGCTCCCCTCAATATGTGCCTCGAGATTTGAAAGAGTTTTGCACATACAAGAGGAACCCGCACATTGAGATAAGTGATCACGTTTCAAATCATAGGTTTAAGATAGATGCTCCCCTCAACATGTGCATGGAAAATTTGAAATCGTTTGTCACATGTGGGAAGGAGAGCTTGTACATCCTTATAAAACCATTTACCAATTATCGCTTTAAATCCAATTTAAATCACACATTCTCCCCGATCACAATTATCAAATCATTTGAGATTTGTGATCTCTTATAGATTTAAATTGATTTTGAAAGCTTTTAAGGAGAATTGACTTGATTATGAAAGCGCTTTAAGCGATAAGGATCGAATTTAAGACTTTAAACTCCATTGATAAAACAAGCATGTATATCTTTTGAAAATAATTGAATGCCAAATAACTTTTAATTTAATTGAAATCATTCTCCCCTCAATTAATGACATAGGTTGTTGATTGAGAGATTGATATTTTGACAAATAAGTCCGGATAATTATCAAAAATAAAGACCGAGTTATTTTTCAAAGCGATTAGTTTTCAAGAGATAAATTTTATAGAATCGAGCATGGAATTTTGAAAAACATGATAAAGTATGGCTCGTTCTTTCTTTAAAAAACGGTTATTGCATGAAATGACAATAAACCATTGTTTCTCTTTCTCTCAAAAATAATTTATTTTTTATTTTTTTATTTTTATTTTTTTATTTTTTTAAGAATTGAACAACATCTAAAGTCCCGTGTCATTCTTTGAATGATGTAACAAAGACCGAGATATTGTCGAACCGAGAAAGAAAAAACATAACAAATTGACAATATTTTTGAAGATTTTTCAATTTTTGATTTTTATGGATTTTGAAGGTTTTATATTTTTCTATTTGATTTTTGAAGGTTTTATAATTTTGTATTTTGATTTTCGATAGATATATACAAGAGATAGATGAAGATAGACCTTTACTCCTCGTCTTCCTCCTCAAGACGTTTGAGTGTTTCGGTTGAAGGCTTTTCAAGCCAAGACGTGGAAGAATAAACTCAAAACGTTCTCTTGGAAGAGCTTTGGTGAAGATGTCGCTAAGCGATATTCGGACCTCACAAAATAGAGTTCCACCACACCTTTTTCCACTTGTTCCCCGATGAAATGATGTCGAATGTCGATATGCTTTGCTCTTGAGTGTTGAACGTTGTTGCATGAAAGAGCAATAGCACTTTATTATCACAAGACAGAGGATTTTGTTGAATTCAAAGCCATAGTCGATAATTGAGATCTCATCCATAAGATTTGAGCACAACAAGATGACATGGCTATGTATTCACCTCTGTAGAGGAAATAGAAGTACTCATTTGCTTCTTTGAAGACCACTCACAAGCTTATCACCCAAAACCGAGCACCTCCGGACGTGCTTGACGAGTATCTTGACACCCGCATGATCTCAGATCCTGCATATGTCGTTAGTGACATACCGGTGTTTTCGGTACCAAAGTCCCATATTGATGGTTCCTTGGAGATACCGAAAAACCCGCTTAATCGCTTCAAGGTGCTTTTTAGTAGGCTTAGCACGGTATCTAGCACACATGCAAACAAATGAACAAGATGTCCGGTCTACTAGCCGTGAGGTACATCGTGATCCAATCATACTACGATATTTCGTTTGATCTACCATGATCCTTGAGTGGTCCTCATCCACTTGGTTCGTTCAATCATGGGAGTGTCAAGCAGGTCACTAGAATCAAACCCAAATTTCTTTAAAATCTCATTTGCATATTTAGATTGATTTATGAAAATGCCTCCGGACTTTGTGAAATTTGTAATCCCAAGAAAATGACATTTGTCCCATCATTGACATTTGAAATTTTGAACCCATTTCATTAGAAAATGATCACATTCCATTGGGTCGGTTGAGGCAAAAATAATATCATCAACATAAATTTGAACGTGAATTAAGTGTTTGCACGACTTTACGGTGAACAAAGTAGGATCAACTGCTCCTTTGCTAAATCCGGTAGATAGAAGAAACTTTGTGATGTATCATACCATGCCTTTGAGCTTGCTTCAACCCATATAGGGCCTTTTTCAAGCGATAAACATGAGTAGGATGCTCGGATTCACAAAACCCTCTGGTGGTCGACGTAAACCACTTTTTCGATCTCCATTAAGAAATGCGGTTTCACGTCCATCCGATAAACAACCATGTTCTTGCTAGCAGCATTAGCCAAGAAGATTCGATTGCCTCGATACGAGCAACTGGAGCAAAAGATTCCTCAAAGTCTATACCTTCTTCTTCGACGATAACCTTTAGCCACTAACCTAGCCTTATTTTTCAAAACATCACCATGCTCATCAAGCTTCACTTTGAAGATCCACTTAAGAGCAATGATCATAGCACAACTGGAGTCGGTACTAATTCCCATACATCTAATCGATCAAACTCATGAATTTCATCTTGCATGGCATTGAACCAATTGTCTTCATTCATAGCAGTTTAACATCTTTAGGTTCGATCTTTGAGAGTACTGAGTAAAAGAAGCACCATAAGGCATCGTAGCAAGCTATTTACGAGTGGATACCGGACGAGAAGGATTTCCAATGATGTTGTCTAATGGATGATCGTGAGTCCATTTTCCGAGGTGTTCATGTGGTAGTTGTTGAGGGATCAAGTAGCAGAGTCGATGTCTCCAAGAAGATGGTTCGATGAAGATTCAGAGCAAATATGTTTTCAAATGGAGCATCTTCGGGAGTAGCAAAGGGATTAACTTCATTATTGATGCGAAAGCAGTTCCATGATGTACATTTGAAGAATGATGATTTGTTGATGAGATCTGAAGGATCGCAGCAGCGCTCGACTTAATGATATTGAGACCGAGGATTGACTTCATTCACGTGAATATGAGCGACCTCTGTTGTAGGAATCGACACCTCATTAGTACTTGGATCATAAAGTTCATCAAACATAGGATCAAACAATTTCTTTAAATCATCTTCGATGGAGGTACATAAAGTTCATCACCGCAAGTTATCTCACACAAGCTAGCCACTTGTGAATGGCTAACCGTAAGAAACTTAAAACAGTTCGGACACCAATGCAATGAAGATCGAGAGTATAGTGTTTCCCAGTGTCGTTAAGTCCCAACGAGTACATGCGAGAATAGTCAAACGAATAGTGATCGAGAGGATTTGAACATAAAGAGATATGATTGATTATAACTAAAGAAAGAGTATATAAATTACAGGGGCTTAAATGCAAATTAAAGAAAATTAAAAGATAAATTATATTAAATAAACGCTATCACTATATTTAAACCGATGTTTTTGATTTTTCTTTATAAAACTTAAATTAAAAACTACGCGACGTGCAAAAGAAAATGTGAAACTGAAGCAATATTAATCCTAAAAATATAAAAATGACATTTTTACAAACCTAATGATAAGAGAAAATTTTTAGAAAAAGAAAATTATTTTTATAACTATTTAATTAATTATTATTAATTAAAAACTAATTTTAACTATTTAATAATATCCTAAAATACAAGAAAATATGAAATCAAGTTAAAAAAATGAAATTATGACTTAGAAAAATCTAAAATAACTAAAGAGAATTTTCAAAACTAATTTTGTATTTTTCTGATTATTTTCTATTTTCTATGAATTAAAAACTATTTAAAACTACTTAAATTGCTAAAAATTACAAATTAAACTATGAAAAATCTGGAAAATATTTTTGACTTTTTATATTTATCTTAACCTAGGAAAAATGAAAACTTATTTTTTTGAAGTTTTTCTGATTTAATTGTATTAAAAGCTAATTAAATAAGCCTAAAAACTGTTTTTAATGAAGAAAAATAGCAAACAATGATGAAAAATTATGAAAATTTCAGGAAAAGTCTAAATTGATATTATGAATCTATGAAAAATATAAAAACAGTGGCTTATGTGTAGGAAAATGAAACTGCAGTGCAAGTGCTTATAAATAAGCACTTGAAATAAGCCAAAAGGTACAAACTGGGCACCAATCCAACACAGAAGCTATAATAAGCAGAAACTACTCAAATGAAACTAATTACAACAAGCTTGAACCTCTGGAATACAAACTACTCAGATTTGATTATTTTGAGATAAGTGCCAAAATCAGTTTTAGGGTACCACTTTGTAGCTTAAAAATAAGCTACCCAAATAAGCTAAACTCAAAACCAAAAGTAGGGACCTAAAGTAGACCGGCTAGGAACCTATAAACCAAAAACAGACTGACAAGCTCTTATGAGCTTTTGACAAGCCCCAGATAAAGTCGAGAAAACTCAAGATTCATCGAGTTTGTGAGCAGGCAAATAAGCCTGCTTGACAAGTTGTTTTGAAGCTTTTACAAAATTACTAAAAATCTATAAAAATCATTTTAAGAAACTAGACCAATGAACTTATAAAACCCGAGTTTTACTTGATTTGGCCCAAAATCGAATCAATGAAAATCATCTCAGTTTGGTGAAAACTAAGATTTTCAAGTTTTGACTTTTGTGATTATGAGATTTTGACTTTTGTGAACTTTGATCTTAATTTGTGGACCGAGATTGATGTTATATGGTTAAATGAAACTATATTAGGCTATTCTACCGATTTCTAAACATGAATCAAGCTTTTGATATTTGAAAATTCCAACGATTGTGAATTGAGGACGTGTTTGAGTTAAATTTGACTTTGAGTGATTTGATGCACAAATGAATGACTAGAATGGTTCAAATGACCTATTTGAGACCGAGTGAACAGATTGAAGCACAAACAACAACTCAAGCTCAAGTAGGCTTCGATCCAAACACTCTTAACTAACTGCTTTGCAATCTTTAAGCATTCTATCTCTTGAATAAGCTAATGCTAACATCGAAATTTTATCTAGTTATCCTAATTACAACTAATCGAATGGTTTCACCATTTAATGATCACAGTTCCAACATAAACACTTTATGCAAATGAATTAGGAATGGAAAATAAGATGTAAACTCACAAGTGTCCAAACTTTTATCAGGTAATTTTAAACAGAACCCAAACCAAACTAAGCTACTTAAATCCAACCCAAATCAACTCTGCATCAACCCCATTCCATTTCCAAACCGCTTAAACCAATATCTCTTCACAGATTGACTTTTGTTGACCAAAACCAAAATTGCTTGAATTTGTTTTATAAGCTTACTAAAGCTATAATAAGCTTAAATAAGCTTATTTGAGCTAAAATAAAGCTACTTGGAAGCTTTAATTCGTGAGTTTGAAACTAACTTTTCAACAAATGACATGAAAACATGAAACTTAAATCAAACTTTGAATTAGGACTTGAACTTGATTACAAACACTTAATTAACTTAAATTCAATACATAGGAGTGAAAATTACACTTTAAGACTTAAACTAAGACATTTTTATAAAAACGACATACATGAATTTTAAAAACTAAGTCGCTTTGTCTCTTGCTTCTTCTTCCTCTTTATACACCAATATGTCTTCTCACCTCTCTCGAGCAAATCCCACTTTAATCCGGCCATTGGATCACCGAAATGATTTTGGCCATTTGATCATTTTGGCGGGAAAAATTTTTTTTGACCTCTGGGGCTTCGAATTTGCAACTAGGGGGGGGGTGGCATTAATTGTGGAGTGTAAAGTTGGTAGACATGATGATGAGGGGGAGGGATAAGGCCTGAGGGGTGATGGGAGAGGGCTTAGTGTTGCAGTCAAGTGGTGGGAGGAAGAGGATAAAGTGGGCGGGGTTTGACTTTATTTGACCGGGGTGGTTTGACCAGGGGTCCAAAAAGGGAGGGGTCAAGGGTCCAAATGGTATAAATGGCAGGGGTCAAGTCCAAAGGTTCAAGGCTTGGTTTTAAATGACAAGGACTAATAATGCATTTTCTGATTTTTGAGGGACCAATTCTGCCATTTTTCCAAAGTTGTTTCAAGGGACCAAAAATGACAAGTTTCAATAGTACAAGGACCATTTTGACATTTTCAAATTTCCAAGGACTATTTTGCCAATTTTCAAAGTTAAGGGACCTAAGTTGTAATTTTGCAAATTTAAATCTCAAGGACCAATTTTGACAACTCATGAATCCTAGGGACTTGAAATGATATTTTTCTTTATTTTGTTTTACCGTGGGACTGCTTTTTGACAACTTTTGAAACTTGGGGACTAAAGCGCCAATTATGCAAACTTGATACGTTTTCACCGATTTTGATATTTTGCATTTAAAACACATAAAACACTTATTTGTGACATTTTTTCATTTTGAAGTATTTCGAGTGTTTTCGGATGTTTTGGCATTCTAAAGATACAAAATGATGAGTATTTAGACACTCATCAATCCCCACACTAAGATATTGCTAGTCCCTAGCAATGTTTTGAGAAAAATTAATGGATTTCATCTCTTTACCAAAAGCCATTACTCGGAGTAGCCAAATATTTCACTCAAGTAAGAACCTTGGTACACCGATAACCAAATGATTTTGAGCAAATCACCGACTTTCAACGGATTTGATTTGTCTTTACCGAAGTCGTTGCTACGGACTAGCCAACTCTTAGATAAATTATCAATATTATCTTTGGTGAGTGATTACCAATTATGGTTTTTCCATCGCCTTTACCACAAGCCATAAACTTGCGGGCTAGCCAACTCTTCACTAATTAAAGATATGGTGGTGAACACCATACAATTTTGGGCAAATTGCAAGCCGTCAACGGATTTGAGATATCTTTACCAAGAGCCGTTTGCTCTGGATTAGCCAATCCTTTTGTTTATTAGACATGGTGGATCGATAATCAGTAAGTGAGTAAGTGCAAAACACTTACTCAAAAAATATTTTGGCCAAAAATGGGGAATTGGGCGTTATAATTACATGATAAAATTCGTGAGAATTCCCCACACTAGAAATGAATATTGCCTCAATATTCAAAGTACTGCGGTTATGCCGAAACATAAAACGTAAAAGGGAAATACTACGGCCATTATTTAGCAAGATTTTTTATTTTTTTTTTTTTTTTTGAAACTTATATATATACACAACATGGGCAACTCCCCACACTAGGGTGGTACACACGGTGAAAACCCATGTAGCATGCTACTGTTTTTGATTCCAGTCGCTAGCTTGACTCGATCCCCGCATTCATTGGTTCATGGGAAAGTTTGTAGATCCGGGACAACCACGGGAGGAATGTCCTCTCAAAATAATGCTTCAACCGATGACCATTCACTTTAAAATTTGGACCATCGGGTTGAGATAACTCGATGGTTCCATATGGAAATACTTTAGTGATGGTGAATGGTCCATACCGGTGGATTTTAGTTTTCCCAAGAAAATCTTCAATCTTGAATTGAAAAGAAGGACTCGATCACCGACGTTGAAAACGCGGTTCTTGATTTTGAGTCATGAATCTTCTTTGTCTTTTCTTTATAGATCAAAGAGTTCTCGTATGCATGATCACGGAGTTCATTTAATTCATTCATTTGAACTTTCCGGTGATCACCGGTATCTGAATATCGAAGTTGGCATGTTTCAAGGCCCAAGATGCCTTGTGTTCAAGCTCAACCGCAGATGACACGCACAAGCTTGTATGGAGTGCACCCGATGGGTGTTTTATAAGTCGCACGGAAGGCCCAGTCGTCATCTAGCTTATCCGACCAAGAGGCACGGTTTTCGCCAACCGTCCTCTCCGTAATTCTTTAATCCTCGGTTGGAAACTTCCACTTGCCCACTTGTTTGGGGTGGTACGCAGAGAGACGGTGAGTTACACCATACTTTTGCATGACTCTATCAAACCGGTCATTGCAGAAATGCGTACCACGATCACCGATTATAGCTCGTGGAGTTCCAAACCTAGCAAAAGAGATTTCAAGAATTTCACAACAACTCGGGCATCGTTGGTAGGCAAAGCCTTAGCTTCAACCCATTTTGACAAATAGTCAACGCCACGAGTATGTATTTATTACCGCGAGACGAAGGAAATGGCCCCATAAAGTCAATGCCCCGGATGTCAAAATCTCACACACTTGAATGGCGTTTTGCGGCATTTCATTTCTTTGTGAGATATTCCGTGACGTTGACAAGCGTCACGTGTTTTGACAAATTCGTGGGCATCCTTGTAAATCGTGGGCCAATAGAATCCGGAATCAAAACCTTCTTGGCGGTGTAGTTGGGGCTATGATGTCCCTAGTAGGTCGAGAATGGCAAGCCTTGAGTATGTCATTGGCTTCGACCATACACACATCGCTCGATGACTTGATCCGCACAAATTTTGAATAAGTAGGGTCGTCCCGTAGTAATGTTTACATCTTTAAAGAATTTGTTTTTCTGTTGGGACGACATCCCTTTCACTACAAAGTTACCCGCATGGTAATTTGCAAAGTCAAGAAACCATGGGGTAGAAGAGTCTCCACGAAAAGAAACCACATTGAGTGTTTCGAGAGGAAATGTTTCATTTATTTCCTTTTCTCAAACACATCTTGGTGAGGGTTTTCTAGGCGGGATAGATGATCGTGACGTGTTCTCGGCTCCTTTTATCACATATAATGATATCAAATTCTTGTAGGAGGAGAACCCAACGGAGCAATCTCGGCTTTGCATCTTGTTTTGCAAAGAGATATTTGAGAGCCGAGTGATCCGTATACACCACGCATTTGGTCAAGATAAGGTATGGCGAAACTTTTCAAACGCATACACCATGCCTAATAATTCTTTTTACGTAGTGGTGTAATGGGTTTGAGCTTGATCATAGTCTTACTCGCGTAGTGGATAGCTGAAAATGCTTGGTTTTCGTTGCCCCAAGACCGCACCGATAGCAAAATCACTTGCATCGCACATGAGCTCAAAGGGTAAATCGATCGGGGCAACTAGAATGGGTGCTTCCGTAAGCTTTTTCTTTAATGTTTCAAAAGCTTCGATGCACTCGGTGAAAAGATAAAAGGAGCATCTTTTCAAGAAGATGGGTCATAGGCGAACGATTTTAGAAATCTTGTATGAATCTACGATAAAACCCGGCATGACCTAGAAAACTCCTAATACCTTTGACGGTAGTGGGATGAGGCAATTTAGTAATAACATCGACTTTTGCTCTATCAACCTCAATCCCGTTTTTGAAATCTTATGGCTAAGGACTATGCCTTCTTTGACCATAAAGTGGCTCTTCTCCCAATTTAGACAAAGATTGGTGTCTTCACACCGCTTTAGCATTTTATCTAAATGGGAGAGACATGTCGAAATGAGTCCCCAATGACCGAGAAGTCATCCATAAACACCTCCATTATTTCCCGATCATGTCGTGGAAAATTGCCTTCATACATCGTTGGAGCGTGCGGGAGCGTTACATAGGCCAAAAGGCATACGTCAGTAAGCAAAAGTTCCGTATGGGCGGGTGAATGTGGTCTTTTCTTGATCCGGCGGATCAATGGGGATCTGAAAATAACACGAGAAACCATCAAGGAAACAATAGTATTCGTTTCTGCTAATCTCTCAAGCATCCGATCCATGAAGGGTAGAGGAAAATGGTCTTTACGGGTGGCTTCGTTTAACTTGCGATAGTCAATACATACGCCATCCCGTAACCAATCGAGTTGGAATTAACTCGCTTTCTTCATTGTGACAACAGTTATGCCACCCTTTTTGGAACACGTTGAATTGGGCTAACCCAAGGACTATCGAGATCGGATAAATTAAACCGCATCAAGAAGTTTGAGAACCTCTTGTTTGATAATCTCATGAATCTTAGGATTCACCCTTCTACGATGTTGGATCATGGTTTGAAGTCATCCTCCATTAAGATTTTGTGAGTACAAAACTCGTGGTTAATACCCTTAATGTCGGAGAGTTTCCAAGCAATTGCTTGTTTGTGTGACTTCAAGACCTTTATGAGAGCGATCTTTTCCTCCTCGCTTAAGTCCTTAGCAATTATGACGGGTAATTTATCATCACCCTCCAAGAATGCATACTCGAGATGAGGAGGTAGGTCCTTAAGTTCAACCTCGGAAATTCTTGAAGAGATGTTTGTCTTGATTTGATTTCCTCAATCGTGATCTCTTTCGGAGGAGTGAAGGTAATGGATCTTCATTTAACAATTGCTCAAGATAAAGAATATCTCCTCCGAATCATAAACACCATCAATTCCAAAGCGGAATTGATTCATCACTAGCAAGAAACTCATCGATCTCTTCCAGAAGAAGTCACCTCCTCAAACGGAGTGAGAGGGGAAGAATCGGCAATGATTGGTTGAGAAGATGTGGTGAAATCCCCACTCACGAATTATGAAGATAACCAAGAAACTCTTGAGAGTACTCCTATGAAGCAATATCAATTAAATAGATTCGATTGATCGATTCAAGATCATAATTTGAGGAGTACCTCAAGTTTGATCAAGGTTAAAGGTACGACTTCATTACCCACACGTAACGTGATTTCTTGCTCAAATACATCAATGAGAGCATGGCCCGTTCTCGTGAATCCTCGTCCAACAATGAGGGAACCCGAGGATCGTGATCGAAATCAACAACCACAAAGTCACCGAAAATGGAACTTTCCTACTTTCACGAATACATCCTCGGCGATGCCAAGAGGACGCGATATAGAACGATCCGCAAGCTCAATAGTCATGCGGTAGGAATAAGTTCGAAGAGAAAGTTTCTTCCATATCGAATAAGGCATCAGTTGATGCTTGCACCAAGATCGGCGGCAAAGCATTCAATCATTCCCGGAAAACACAAGGAGAAGAAATTTTCCGGGATCTCCTAGCTTCTCGGAAGCTTCTTTAGCAAAACTACCGAGCAGTTCTCGCTCAAAGGAGTCTTAGCCATTTCAAACGGTTTTCCTTATTGCTTAACATGTGTTTGAGAGTTGATGCAAACTTGGGCATCAAAGATGATAGCATCTCGCAAAGCTTATGTCAAAATGTAGTTCTTGGAAAATTTGAAAGAATTTTTCCATTTGATGACCGCTTTTTGGGAGCTTTGCTCATTTAAGCGTGAGGGTAAGGAATAGAAGTTTTGGATTTAGGGTTGTCAACTGGAGGTTCAAAACAACTCTGTGTTTGGTTTTGGGTTTAGGGACAACCCGAGGATGGACATTCTTGGTACTTCCATTATTAGTAAGAAGTTCCTTGTCCTTTGTCGCCTCAGTTCACTTTCCACTACCTTCGGAGAGAAGAAGAAGAGGTAGTAGGAATAGCGGGTCCATCATCTGAGCACCACTTCGGTTGTGATCGCTTTGCATCGCCTCGGATTAGCGATCGTGTTGCTAGGTAAAGTACCGAGCCCCAGGGTCGATCATTTAAAGACTTCTTAATGTCGAAATCGGCTAACCAACAACATATTCATTTCCTCTTGGGATTTCATGAATTGCTTCAACAACTCATCGATGATGGTCCAGTTGGAACAATGGCTTGATTTTGCACAGAAAATTCGCCCCTATTGTTTGGATTAGGACCTTGATTTTGAAAATTTCCTTGATTATTGCCATGAAAGTACCCAGGGTTGAAATTTCCCTGACCTTGGTTTCTATTAAAATTTCCTTGGTGTTGGAAGTTTTGATTTTGAAAACCGTTGTTTTGACTAAAATTACCTTGGTTTTGAAAACCTTGGTTTGGTCTATGTTGATTTTGATTACGGTTTTGGTTTTGGTTGAAACCGGGTGGTCCAGGGTAATGATTAGGACGGTGGTTCGGGTCCATAGGAGCACGATATTAGTTGCCTCGAATTGAAATCCCGCATACAGTTTGTTTCAAAGGGTTACCATCGGTGGCCATACAATCGTAATAGGCATGGGGCCACCGCAAGTAACACAGACTTCCACTTTCTTAACTTCAGGAGGTGAAGTTTGTGGAAAAGAAACTTTCTTTTGGTTGGAGAGAACCAAAGCTTGAATAGCTTCCGTGAGTTTGTCGATCTTAGCATCGGTGCTAGATTGACTCACGGTGATGAAGAAGAAGGACCAACACCGACTTGGGAAACAACCGGTTTGCTTCGTGCAAGGCGGACTTTAGACTTGTTTTCAATTATCGTTAAAGCTTCTTTTACGGTTTTGCTCAAGAAATTTCCTCTAGCGGAGGAATTGAGAGAATCTTGATCGATTGACTCACTCCATTATAGAAAGTATCGAGTTGCATCAACTCGGAGAAACCGTGGTGAGGACATTTATGAGCAACTCCTAAAACGATCCCACGATTCATCGAAGGGTTCATCAAACTTTTGTGTAAACTTGATGATTTCATTTTAAGACTCGTGGTTTTGGACGGTGGATAGAACTCGTTCACAAATTTCTTCACCGTGTCTTCCCATGTTTCGATTGATTTAGGGGTTGTTTTTCAAGCCAACCGGCTTGCCCTCAAGGAAAATGGGAACGGAAAAGCTTAACAAAGATCCGTAGGGACATTTTGTATTTGATGGTAGATGCAATCTTGTTAAACCATCGAATATGAGCATGAGGATCATCCCGCTCAAAACCATAGAATTGACTTGAGGTTACAAGATTGAGAACCGGTTTTGAGTTCAAAATTTTCACCACAATGGCTGGGATAACAATAGCATCTCCATACCCGTCGATGGGTGCTCGGAGAAGCTCACATAGGGCTTTCTTCCGCCATGATAACGGAAGTAGTGTGGAGCAATGTCACACCCCAATTTTGTCACACCCCAATTTACTGCTTTTGCAATGAATGGAATTTCGGGGCATTGATCGTCATAGCACCACATCACGTTATATTGAACGACCTAAAGTGTCGTTATAAAAACTCATCGTTGGATATTTCATAAAAACATAATCAGAGTACAACATCGGTCCCAAAAGGTTTAACAAGTTTGCCAAAATACAAATATGTTACAAATCCCAACGATGTTTTGAAGTAAAGAGCCATAATGTACATAATGTAAGTCGACGCCATGACTCAAAATATAGGTCCCTAACCATGTCATGATGAACGTGCCTCAATTACTCGAAAATACATTGCTAAAAACGTCAACAATAATGTTGGTGAGAAATCATAGGTTTATGTAAATGTTTTATACGACTACACAAGTATAGACCATGCATGACAATCAAGTCACGTAAAAATAATGTTACAATTGCTCTAAGCCCATGACCCCAAGCTAGACTGTTCAATAATGTATACCCCGCAGAGTGTTTGCCGACAACTCCGTAATGTAATCAAATGAAATGCATCCGCTCACTTGGTTGGGATTCACCAACCCGGATGGAGGCGCCACCTCGATAGATCTATCCACTCATCCTCGCTTCAAAGATTAACGGTTCATGTTCAAGTAATGGGGACTTTCAAATTGGCATATGTGGTAACTTAAGCAATGTAATGAATTTAACATACTTGGTATCGTACAAAAGAAAATGTAGTGCAATGTATTCTCCCCCGTGGGTTTGAAATAATCGAAAGCATGTAAAACGGGGCTATGAAAACTCACTTGGATAAACTGGAAATAACGGCAATAGTGAGTACACTGAGGTTTATAATGATGCGTCAACCGGGACCTATTATCAATGATATGATATGTCATGAGTTGCAATGTAATGCTATGCATGCACTTCGTATGTTATTTATACCATTTACGGGTTTTTGAAAATACTACTCGTCGTCGAAAAATACTCTTTTGACGTCTTGACCAACCAAAAATGACTTTACATGTTTTTACGTCAAAATGTCATCCTACTATGGTTGTATAATGATTTTGGTGAAATTACCATTTTCGTCAGAAACAATGTCGTCGGAAAAACTATGAAATCAACAAAATAGCTCCGGAAAAGTGGTCGTAAAATGGTGTACGTCGATCGTTAGAGAACGAACTCGACGGTTTTGGAAAGTTTGCATCGATATCTAAAAGTTTCAGTTCAGGAGTTTTCTTTCAAAAGGTCTCGATCATAAAGATATCCAAGGCTCAAGATGGTGGTTTTGTGAATTGTGTGCAAAATGAGTTTCGCCAATGTTTGAGCATCCGTAAATAAATAACCATAACTCCGCTTGACAAACGGCTTTTGTTTTGAAAAATATGGCCGATGAACTTGATTTTACTAGAAGACACTTTGTTATGAAAAGTTTTGCATCATGGGTAAAAGCGCGCAAACATGGACGATAGAGCTAATGAAATACTTGTTACGTCAAAATAATATAATTTTCGAAATTAATACTTTACGGCAACTTTATGAAAATGGCCATAGATTTGTCGCTTTAACTCCGCTTTCACGTAAAATATGTCCTTAGCTTCGTATCAAGTAAACTAATATATTTTTGACTAGTCGAAATAATTTGTGAAGCTTAAGGCTCGTTTTGACCCGAAAACACTCAAAATTGCAAGCTGTCAATTTCAGAAAATAATACTTGTCGGTGTCAAACTTTAAAAATTCACCACGGCTTCGTTATAAGTCCGTTTTTATCCGTTCAAGCGGCCACGGATTCGTTTTAAAGTATATTTTCTAAAAATCAAGGCCAAAGGGTCGTACCATCAGTGAGTTTTTCCAGAAATTCATTTTAAGGACAGAACGTAAAATAGAGTTTACGAAAATAGTTTTTCACGGACAAAACCTATTCTAATCCCTTCAAATCAACTCCAAAGCTAATCTAATCCTACCATACACCTTCTTAGGGTGTCATGGGTTCCTAATCATCATCAAGACCAAAGATTAACTTGGGAATAATTATAGGATGACTATTAAGTATATAAAACCTTAAAATCAAGAAATAAATGGTATAAACTACAATACATGCATATGAGCTTCAAAAATGACAAGAAGCATATAAAATGATAAGGAAACATAAGGATGACAAAAACATGCTTACTAGTGATATGAAGAGGTGTAGGTAACAAAGGTTTACTTAAATATCCTTGGTTTTATTTCAAAACCATAAAGAGGATATGTTCTAGGTTGTTAAAACACACTTGAAGATGCAAAATTTTCTTGATCCCTTGGTTGTGTTGATGAGGCCGGTTTTGATGAGCAAGAGAGAGAGAAATAAAATTTTTACACCTTGCAACTATGTGAAAATGTATGTGAAGAATTATTGAGGTTAGACTTTGTATACTTGAAAGAATTATTAGCAAGATCATAACCATGCCACATTTATGAGGCTCCCTCCCCCTTGGCCGGTTTTTGGGGGAGGGTTGTCTCCAAATATATATTTTTTTTTTTTAAATGTTGCAACTTGTAGATATTTTGTGTAACTTGTGTATATTATTTGTAGAAAAACTTGTATAATAGTGTAAGTTAAGGTAAATGGTAATTTGTGGTACAAGTAAGTTTTTGTTAGATCAAAATACAATGTAATGAGTTGATAAAAATTGTAAAAATACTTTCCTTGTGAAAATCGGGTGATAAAATAATTATCGTAAGATTTTTAAGAAAACGACGTAATAATTAAACGTTAATGATTAAAATACCAAATAAATGTGTAACTCTAGGAAAACTAAAACATAGTTTTTATAAACTAAATGTAAGTTTGAAAATACCTCGGATCATTTTTGAAAGTAACGGGTTAAATAATCAAAATAAAAACTCACGCGATAAAATTAATAAATATAGAAATCACGCGTTGAAGGGTGAAATGGAATGTCGTGCATGAACTAATGAAATGCACATGATGTCAATGAAATGTAGACTAATCATAGTCCATATGAAATGTACGTGATGTCATGATCATGAATTCGCCGCTAAACCTCCCAGGTTACGCGAATTTGAAACAAGTAAACCAAGTTTACTAAAATGTTGAAATAATGAAACATGAACGGTGTCGAGAAATGACCTGAAAGTACGGATTGTCACATTCGCCCATCCAAAAAGGAATTCAGTCCCTGAATTCAATCGTTGTTAGGTGTAACGGGTTTAGGGTTCGATGTGGTAAACTTTCCCATTCCCGAGCAAAACCCTCAAAAGACTTTTTACCAACCAATTTTCACTTAATCTCACAACTCATCAAACAAGAACCGTCATGAGATTAGGCTAAATTGGTTTGAAGGAGGACTTTGAAAATTTGGCTCGACACGGATTGCTTACATATAAGTCTACTACTCCCTTCATCGCATGATTCTTCCCGAATTAGACATAGGTGATCGTGCTATGTATAATTTAGGAGTAACTATGCAATGCTTGGACTAATCGACTCATATGTTGTTTGGCGTTGAGTAAACTGATGTTAAAATTGTGATGAACATCGAGGAGAGAAGACATGGAGAAGTGCCGTTAAAATGATAGTTAAAGTAAAAAGAATTAAAATCCTCGAAAATGATAACAAATTGGAAAGAAAATAAAATACGATGGATGAGAATATCTTACAACAAGTGGTTTATCAAAAGTAGTACATCTTAGGTTATAAGGATTCGGATACGATGAAAACATAAACTTAGTACAACATGATACATAGAGAAAAACAAGACTGTTAATTCCCGAGCTTCTTCAGTCTTCCTCGTCATTGATACCTTGACGAGCTTCTCCTCCTCCTAACATGTATGCATTCCCCTGAGCACATTCAACTTGTTGACCTTGGTTTTGGGGACATTGGCTCCGATAGTGTCCTTGCTCCCCACATCCGAAACATGTCATTATAGTTTTTCCTCTACAATCCTCGGCGAGGTGTCCTAATTTTTGGCACCGACGGCACTTGACGAGGCAAAGACACGAGTGATGAAACTTACATCTAGTACATAGTGGGTGTGTTCCAAAGATATCCTTTTCCTTTGCGTCCTTAGCAAGGTGTCCCACTTTTGACAGATAAAGCATATACCACATGGACCCTCATGATGTAGCGTGCATTGATGACATCGTGGTAAGTTTCAATATAAGTTCTTTCCTTTGTTGGTGCAAAGAACATAAACCCCGGTGGCTTCTTGTCTTTTATTCCGTTGTTGGTGATGGTTAGTGTTACTGACTTTGGTTGTTGTTGTTGTAACCTCCCGGTCATTTTCCCATTTCCTTTTGTTGTTGTTGGTTTGATTGTTGTGATCGGTTATTATTATTGGTGATGGTTTGATTGTTGTTATTGTTGCGGTGGTTATTGTTGATAATGTTTTCCTTTTCGAACTTGAGCCATGAGTATTTGAGTAATACGGGTAGATTCTTCAATTGTTTGTGGATCGAAAGAAGTTACATCTCCTTGGGCATCTTGTGAAAGTCCTCCAATGAAATTTTTCAATAGTTTCTCCTTATCCGAAACCATAGTTGGACAAAGAACATCAACTCTTGAAACCTTCGATGTAAGCAAGTCTCGCAGATTTCAAAGCAGATTAGCGGCCTCGATAATAGCAGCTATTGTCGCTCGTTCTTTCCTTAGTGCCTCGGATATATAATCCTCTATGTACTTTTGGATAGCAGATGGTGTCATTTCTAGTGCAGCTTTCTTCGACGCCATAATTCTTCAAAATGAAAGGAAAATGAGACGTAGTCAATTCCTATGTTAAGAATAAGCGCTCTAAAGAGAAGTGATAGAAGGTGATAAGTTTGTGGGTATTTATCAAAATGATCGACGGGTTCTGAAAAGATGGGTTATGAGGTGCTGTAAGTGCTTCAAATATAGTTCATCCCTAATATTGCTATCATGCTTGCAAGAAGATAGGTATCATCTCAAACTATGTCGAAGAATGTTTGTTCTAGTTTCACTTGTAGGTGGAAAGTCATTGATTGTCCGACATGTTCAAACTCGTGGCATCTCTTGATATGGAAATGAGGTTACTTGGAATTTCTAGAGAACACAATGCCTTAGGGAAGTTTATATCGATAGCCTTAATTTAACCAAATTTCCTTTAAAGGGATACTCATTGTAGGGAAGTTCACATATTGTTGAAGCTATGTTTAGTGAAATGTTCTATAGCCTCAAATAGAAGACTTGGTACATCCCTATAGTGTTGTTTCATGGGTATACGCTTCATATAAAATCTTGTAACTCGGTCTAGCTTAGTACTTATGGAATCGGAATTTGGATTCTAATTCAAAATAGTGGTTCGAATATCTCGTGATGTCTTAAGATTTTGTTGAGTTTTGACTCATCCTACCTCCTAGTTTCGGTCCTTGTTGGTAATTCCAAAATCCTTCCATTGTTTTCTTGTATCGAGGAATCCTCCTCACATATGGTATAGGAAGTCTTTCCTAAAAAAGTCACCCATCCAATCCTAACTTATCGGTTAAGTGAGAGATAAATGGCGTTAAAGCATCTATAGAGTGTTAATAGAAAGAAATGTTTCGCACGATATATCCGATTATAAAACTTTGTTCTCAAACGAGAATAAATAGTTTGTAAGAAAATTACAAGAAAGTTCATGAAAAGGTTTGTAAGACCACTTTATTGAGTAAGAAAGAAACATTTTTTTTATCATTTACGCTTAATAATAAATCTTAGTTGTGGCTTGGCGTTAAAGCAACAACTTGTTAAGGTGATTTTAAAACAACTATATAGTGGTAGAAAACGGCTTAACAATGGTAGTGAAAGATTTTGGGTAAGACACAATTCGATTCTAACATAACTCGTGAAATGATTTGTAAAATAGTTTACAATAAAACAATTTATCGTTTGTCAAATAATAGAAGATTAATCGGTTTATCATACTATGAGAAATAGTTTGCGAGTATCGAAGAAGGTCATTGTTTATAAAGTATTATTAAAGTCGTAATTTTGGGTTTAATGGTACAGAGTAAGGTAAAATGGTCGGTAAAATAGTTGAAAGCGTTTGTGTTAGATAACGATGAAGTTTATTATCTCGTAAGAGGAAATGTAGGACAAATAGTTGGTATTCGGTGTTTTGTTTTGTAAAATAATAGCTTGATGATTTTTCGAGTAATCATGAACATCTTTTCGCATGAGGATATTACATAGTTGATAAAATGACCGAAACCATTTGATAAATTAATAATAAAACAACTTGCGCTTAAAGCTTTATGAAACAACGTTTCTAAGATGGTGATAAAATAGTTCAAATAAAAATCAAGTGAAATAATTTCGTGAAATAGTAGCAGGGTAATTTGGAATAAAATTTGTTGGATGGTTTGTAGGATACATAGGAGAATCTTATCGAGCAAAGAATGGTCTACTAATTGGTCGAGGATAAAGTTGGCCTAACCCCTAGTAAGATAGTGATGTATCATAGAGATAATAAATGGTAAAGATCACATTAGCTAGAAAGGTGCTTATTATCATTCTGCTGGTGGTCTAATCGTGTTTCATGTGTAGGAGTAGCAGCGGTCTAGCAACAATAGCCCTAGAACTCTCACAGGTCCTCAAACCTATGAGATGATGTAGTGTCTATAGTCTTAGTGGTAGATGGTAATGGTGTGTCAAATCATGTACACTTCCCAAGCTGCAAGTTAGGTGTATGAGTATCGGGTATGAGATGTGATGGTACGGATGGTGCTCGAAGTGATAATGATGATGAAAATAATGACAATGATAATGATGGAATCCTCGTGGCGAGTTAAGAAAATAGGTTCATTAGGATTAAGTCTATAAGTTCTACCCAATAGTATGATCTGTCCCAACTGAGTGATAAAAATTGTCCCGATTCTATAGTGAATCGATAGTGATCGTGATGGTGTAGGTGTAACTTCGTCCTCCCAAAAGGGTTTATCTCGGTATTCAACGTTATCGGTGAGGAGTCAATTGATGTGAAAATCGTGATAGTGAATGACAAGGAATTCTCCACGTTAAAGTGATGTGAAAAGTATAATGGGATGGGTATTTGAAGGCATCTATGTGACAACCGCTATGAAATGAAAGTGAATAACTCAAAATGTACATATAAATCGCATGCAAAGTGAACACGCACTTATGATGAAATGATGAGATGCTATGATAATGTAGTTATAGTCTAGGGTCAATGATGCAACCTAGTTCTCTATAATCGTAGCTCGTACCAATCTGTCACACCCCAATTTACTGCTTTTGCAATGGAATGGAATTTCGGGGCATTGATCGTCATAGCACCACATCACAGTTATATTGAACGACCTAAAGTGTCGTTATAAAACTCATCGTTGGATATTTCATAAAACATAATCGAGTACAACATCGGTCCCAAAAGGTTTAACAAGTTTGCCAAAATACAAATATGTTACAAATCCAAACGATGTTTTGAAGTAAAGAGCCATAATGTACATAATGTAAGTCGACGCCATGACTCAAAATATAGGTCCCTAACCATGTCATGATGAACGTGCCTCAATTACCGAAAATACATTGCTAAAACGTCAACAATAATGTTGGTGAGAAATCATAGGTTTATGTAAATGTTTTATACGACTACACAAGTATAGACCATGCATGACAATCAAGTCACGTAAAAATAATGTTACAATTGCTCTAAGCCCATGACCCCAAGCTAGACTGTTCAATAATGTATACCCCGCAGAGTGTTTGCCGACAACTCCGTAATGTAATCAAATGAAATGCATCCGCTCACTTGGTTGGGATTCACCAACCCGGATGGAGGCGCACCTCGATAGATCTATCCACTCATCCTCGCCTCAAAGATTAACGGTTCATGTTCAAGTAATGGGACTTTCAAATTGGCATATGTGGTAACTTAAGCAATGTAATGAATTTAACATACTTGGTATCGTACAAAAGAAAATGTAGTGCAATGTATTCTCCCGTGGGTTTGAAATAATCGAAAGCATGTAAACGGGCTATGAAAACTCACTTGGATAAAATGGAATAACGGCAATAGTGAGTACACCGAGGTTTATAATGATGCGTCAACCGGGACCTATTATCAATGATATGATATGTCATGAGTTGCAATGTAATGCTATGCATGCACAGTATGTTATTTATACCATTTACGGGTTTTTGAAAATACTACTCGTCGTCGAAAAATACTCTTTTGACGCCTTGACCCTTCAAAATGACTTTACATGTTTTACGTCAAAATGTCATCCTACAATGGTTGTATAATGATTTTTGGTGAAATTACCATTTTCGTCAGAAACAATGTCGTCGGAAAACTATGAAATCAACAAAATAGCTCCGGAAAAGTGGTCGTAAAATGGTGTACGTCGATCGTTAGAGAACGAACTCGACGGTTTTGGAAAGTTTGCATCGATATCTAAAAGTTTCAGTTCAGGAGTTTTCTTTCAAAAGGTCTCGATCATAAAGATATCCAAGGCTCAAGATGGTGGTTTTGTGAGTTGTGTGCAAAATGAGTTTCGCCAATGTTTGAGCATCCGTAAATAAATAACCATAACTCCGCTTGACAAACGGCTTTTGTTTTGAAAAATATGGCCGATGAACTTGATTTTACTAGAAGACACTTTGTTATGAAAAGTTTTGCATCATGGGTAAAAACTGCCGCAAACATGGACGATAGAGCTAATGAAATACTTGTTACGTCAAAATAATATAATTTTCAGAAATTAATACTTTACGGCAACTTTATGAAAATGGCCATAGATTTGTCGTTTTAACTCCGTTTTCTACGTAAAATATGTCCTTAGCTTCGTATCGAAGTAAACTAATATATTTTTGACTAGTCGAAATAATTTGTGAAGCTTAAGGCTCGTTTTTGACCCGAAAACACTCAAAACAGCAAGCTGTCAATTTCAGAAAATAATACTTGTCGGTGTCAAACTTTAAAAATTCACCACGGCTTCGTTATAAGTCCGTTTTTATCCGTTCAAGCGGCCACGGATTCGTTTTAAAGTATATTTTCTAAAAATCAAGGCCAAAGGGTCGTACCATCAGTGAGTTTTTCCAGAAATTCATTTTAAGGACAGAACGTAAAATAGAGTTTACGAAAATAGTTTTTCACGGACAAAACCTATTCTAATCCCTTCAAATCAACTCCAAAGCTAATCTAATCCTACCATACACCTTCTTAGGGTGTCATGGGTTCCTAATCATCATCAAGACCAAAGATTAACTTGGGAATAATTATAGGATGACTATTAAGTATATAAAACCTTAAAATCAAGAAATAAATGGTATAAACTACAATACATGCATATGAGCTCCAAAATGACAAGAAGCATATAAAATGATAAGGAAACATAAGGATGATAAAACATGCTTACTAGTGATATGAAGAGGTGTAGGTAACAAAGGTTTACTTAAATATCCTTGGTTTTTATTTCAAAACCATAAAGAGGATATGTTCTAGGTTGTTAAAACACACTTGAAGTTGCAAAATTTTCTTGATCCCTTGGTTGTGTTGATGAGGCCGGTTTTGATGAGCAAAGAGAGAGAGAAATAAAATTTTACACCTTGCAACTATGTGAAAATGTATGTGAAGAATTATTGAGGTTAGACTTTGTATACTTGAAAGAATTATTAGCAAGATCATAACCATACCACATTTATGAGGCACCCTCCCCTTGGCGGTTTTTGGGGAGGTTGTCTCCAAATATATTTTTTTTTTTTAAATGTTGCAACTTGTAGATATTTTGTGTAACTTGTGTATATTATTTGTAGAAAAACTTGTATAATAGTGTAAGTTAAGGTAAATGGTAATTTGTGGTACAAGTAAGTTTTGTTAGATCAAAATACAATGTAATGAGTTGATAAAATTGTAAAAATACTTTCCTTGTGAAAATCGGGTGATAAAATAATTATCGTAAGATTTTTAAGAAAACGACGTAATAATTAAACGTTAATGATTAAAATACCAAATAAATGTGTAACTCTAGGAAAACTAAAACATAGTTTTTATAAACTAAATGTAAGTTTGAAAATACCTCGGGATCATTTTTGAAAGTAACGGGTTAAATAATCAAAATAAAACTCACGCGATAAAATTAATAAATATAGAAATCACGCGTTGAAGGGTGAAATGGAATGTCGTGCATGAACTAATGAAATGCACATGATGTCAATGAAATGTAGACTAATCATAGTCCATATGAAATGTACGTGATGTCATGATCATGAATTCGCCGCTAAACCTCCCGAGTTACGCGATTTGAAACAAGTAAACCAAGTTTACTAAAATGTTGAAATAATGAAACATGAACGGTGTCGAGAAATGACCGAAAGTACGGATTGTCACATACAAAATTAGTCCTTTGAGTTTCAAAATGGCGGGTTTGGTCCCTGGAATATTAGAGATTTGCAGTTTGATCCTTGGAATTTTTAGAGATTGTCAAAACCAGCCCTTGGATTACTTTTCAGAAATTACATGAGTGGTCCCTGCAGTTTCAGAATGTACACATTTAGTCCCTAAGCTACTAAAAGGATCCACTACTAATCCTAAAGTCCTAATCCAATAACTACTTAAGCCCATAACCAGTTAAGCCCAATTCCATACCCGAGTCAAACCCTACCCAACCAACCAACGAATAACAACCCATTCCCCCTTTCTTCTTCTTCGTTTCCCGCCCAAACACACAACACAGAAACACAAAACACAATAAAGCTTTTTTCTCTTTTCTAATCCCCCCTGTCCCCTGTCACCAAAAACCACCCAACACACTAGCCCCATCATTGTCGGTCATGGGAGGCAGCAGCAAGACACACACACTGAAGAAACACAAGAGATAGAAGACAGAGAATCAAGAGAGAGAAGACAGAGGAGGAGCTGAGCTTATAAAATGGGCAGCCATTGATGAAGAAAGGAGTTAGTTTTTTTTTAGTTAGTTAGTCTTTTTTTCGGTTTTAATTTAAGTTTTCAGCTTTTAGTCTAGATTGGTAGTTCAAGCTCATGTTTTACTTTCATTGTAATCTTCTTTACATGTACATTAATTTTCGCTAATGCAATTTCAGTTCTATTTTAAATTAAATTTTGCGCTTAATTCTTGGTTCAATTTCGGTTTGCAAGGGTTTCGAGATGATTTTAATTGTCATTGTTGATTTCGTTTGAGTTAGGGTCATACTTTCTTCAAATTTACGTGTTAAAAAGTAGTTTAGATCCTTAAAGGGTGTTTGTTTTAAACAAATTAATGGTCAAAACTTATGGTTTTACCCATTTGACTTGTCAAGTCAAACGCCCCCTTTGGTCCTAATGGCTTTTTAATAGGTTGAGTGTAAGTCAACAAGTGTACACCAATTGGTTTTGAAAGGATTTTGATTTGCAAGATCTGTTGAGAACAAGAGTAATGTTGTTGTTCAAAGGATTTTTATAGCTATTTGAAAGTAGAGGTTTGCAAAATCTTGTTTTCCAACATCCTTCCAGCTCAACTCGACTTTTGTCAACTTTGTTTGAATCTTAGTTTACTATAGCTTAGTCCCGATTAGATTTTAAGCACCCTTTAACTGTTTCAGACGCAAAAGTCGACCATAGTCAGCAGATGCCAGCTTGATTTTGAGGCATCACATGCCCTTTTCTTGTCTTCCAGTTGGTTTCTTTTGGATCTCTGCTATGCTGACTTTTGTTTTGTAGCTTTACCATGTTCTTGGAGTTCATCAGTCAGCTTAAATATAAGCCCAAATAAGCTCCTGTGGGACTGTTTTGGCTTACAGCTACCTCCACAGCAGCCCACACCTGTTCCCAATAGCTCCCCATAGGTGAGTTTAATTAGCATTTATTTGAGATTTTGTGGGGGCAAAAGCTTGCCCCCCAGCTTAACTAAATTTTCCCAGAAGCCATTGGTCTATTTCACCTTGTAGCTTATCCAAATTAAGCCACAAAAGCCCCCATTTGGGCCTGTTTGGGACTGCAGTGCAGTAGACCCACAAATGCAGCAGTTTTTCATTTTTTTATCAGCTTATTAGATCATTTTTCTTGCTTATTCCTCACAACATAGTACTCATTAGGGTACATTAGCTCAGTAGTAGCCCCCTTTTGCTTATTAGTGATTATTAGACCCATTTCCGTGCTTAATTGTCCATTTCCTTTAGGATAGGATTCCATAGTTTAGTCTCTTATAGCCAACTGTTTATGCCAACTGATTTCCCCTTGTTTGTTTAGTGTAAGTTTATTTTTTAGCTTATGGTGAATCTGTTCTAGCTTATTCGAATCCCTTGTTTGCTTATTTAGTGATCTTTGGGCCTATTTGGTGTAGTAAAAGGGTGTTTGGTTGAGTGCTTATTGAGGTCCCAAGTTTTAAAAGCATGCTTGATTTTTCTGTCCAAATCAGTGACAATAAGCTGTGAAAACAGCTTATTGAGTGTTTTTCATAAGCATAGTTTTTTACAAAAGTTTCTTATTTTGGTTGCATCTTCAAGTTCCAAGAAGAAAATTTCAAAAAAAAAATAAAGTTGCAAAAAGGGAGAGGCAGGGGTCGAACCTGAGACCTCTCCCTTGGATGAGAGTGATAGCATGTGTACCTGTAACCAATTGCGCCCTTGGGTCTTTTGCGTTACAAGTTACACTTGTTATCTATTTAACCATTTAGTCCACCTTTTAGCTTAATTACTTTAGTAGTTATTAACGACTTATCCGGATAAGTCGCTGGCCCCTTTTTATTTTTCTTAGGTTCCTGTTAGGATAGAATAGTTTTCATAAAATTTTCAGATTTTTCCATAATCATTTACTATTTTTTATAAATAAATTAGTGTTAATTAGTTTTTAATTCGTAATAAATAATTTAAGAGTCGAAAAAATACCCGCTTTTTCCTAAAATTTTCTTTTGTCATGTAGTACGTGAGAAAATTGTTTTTACATTCAGAGGACTTTATTTCACAAATTTTACGCTTTATCTTGCGCCCAAAGTAATTTTCGTACATAACGACGTTTTCATTTTAGGCCACGCTTTTAGATATTTTAAGTTTACGTTTTAATTAAAATAGTTTATTTAAGTCATTTTGTTTTATAAAATCACAAAAACATCATTTTTAAATATAGTGATAGCGTTTATTTAATATTTTTCATCTTTTTAATTTCCTTTAATTTGCATTTAAGCCGTTGTAATTTGTTGGCTTTTCCTTAGTTATAATCATAATCTCAAATCTCTTTTCCATTCAAATTCCTCGATCACTACATGTTTGATAATCCATTGCATAGCTCGCTGGGACATAACGACCCGGGGAAACACTATACTCCTCGGATCTTCATTGCATTCGCTTAAGCGCTTTAAGTCGACACGGTCCGCCATTCACAAGTGGCGTGCTTGAGTGATTTAGCTTGACCTGTTTGCACGCATCAAATTTTTGGCGCCACGCCGGGAGTCAGTCTTGATTATCTTCCGCTTAGCGATTAGTGATTTGGATATTCACTCTTTGTTTATACCATCTGTATGTGTTTATATTTTCTTTTAAAATCAAAAATCCAAAAGATTTTCATCCTTGTTTTACAAAATGTTTTCAAAAATACCAAAATATCCATCTTTACCCTCTCACATCTTTGATTCTTCATCCCTACCCTCCGAAAACCTTTGATTCTTTCTATGTCTTATCCTCACCCTCTTGGTTGTCAATGGTGTGGTGGTCCTTATAATGGTGGCATTGCCCCGGTTGTAGCATGGTGGAGTCGTGAAACGGGTGCATCTATAACCAAGATCCCTATTCTTACCATAACACAATTGATTTATTCCATCGCCTACCACATTGTGAGACTCGGCAGCTTTCTTTGTTGTGAGTCTGGTGGTTCACACTCAGATTCGATTGTCCATTGGGAAACACGCTTGTCTATGAGCGGGTTCACGATAACAATTATGACTACAACACATGACTCACACCACATCAGTTTCTTGTTGGAGTATTGTGGAGATCCTCACTTTAGCTCGATTGTCAAACAAGGAATCCATTTCCTTGTAACAATTACGACTCTTCAGATCATGACCAACCTCTACAATACCAAGTGAATCGTGCACCACTCATTTGATCCACTTCCTCAAAATCTTCTCCTTGATCTTTGGATTTAGTGAAATATTTGAAGGAATGTAAACATTCCCAAGATAATCAAAATCCATGGACGAATTGTTAGTCGAAGAGCAGTCGCTAAAATAAATTCCCAAATTGCGTTTGAAAAATCTATTAGGAATCAATTGCAAAAGAAAAAGCAAATGATCTAGCTCTCAATTCGCTTCATTCCCGATGATGATGATGATGAGGATACACTTGATATCCTTCAATTTTATAAAAATTCATCAAGTTCATCATTGATATCCCAAAGATTGAGATTCATTCTCAAACAATCGCTATCACACCCAAAGCTCCCACTCACTCTCTCGAACATGGGGACGAGCATCTTGACACTGTTCTCGAAAAAGAATCGGACGAATTCATAAAGTCTAGTGTTGAGAACCTTGTCCCAATCCCAGAGAGTCACGGGGAACTTTGACCATATGTGTGATTCTCTTCCCCTCTTGAGTGTTCAAATGATCATTTGAAACTTTTACGATTTTAGCGACGATCGTGCTTCCTTTGGAAACATCGAGTACGTTGAGGCATCACTTCCACAATCGATGTCGATCCTCTTCTTGAGGAGTTCTCCGGTGAACTCACTCACATCAATCCACTCTTTGATTTGAAGCCGATCCGGGAGGACCGAAAGTCTCCTTGATAATGATCGCTCACTCACTTCTTATCCCAACAAATTCAATAGAGAATATTAATCACTTTGTTCCCGAAACATTCAAAACAACTCTCACCAATCCTCTATTCGAATTCGACTCTGAATTCACTTTAATTTCTGAGAATCCACTTTTTGATACTCAGATTGAGGATAGTGATGAGTCTACAGTGGAACAAGAGTTCACAATTTCACTTCTTGTGAATGATTCTTTTCATGAAGAGTTCTCCGGTGAACTCTCTCATGACATATCTCCTCCGGAACATGATCATTTCTATTTTGATCTTGAGGATGATATTAGCTCGGAGGAAGGTGTACTCTATCATACAAGTTTGCCTATTAATGATACTACCTCACCCTTCCTCCTCGATACGTCTACATTTCGAGGATGAAGAATGGATCCCGATTGTTATCAAAATCTTTCTTCATTTCCTCAAATATCTTGTGATTTCTCTTCATCTTCACTCCTTCGAATGAAGACACTATTTTGATCCCGCATTTTCATTTATCATTTTGAGCCGTTCTCTCTATATCTCATCGGTGTGGAACTTTCACGTGCTTCAAATGTTTGTCCAAACATTTTGAATGAAAGTCCGATGGTGATTGTTTCTTCCACCTTACTTCCCATGAACCAATGAATTCGGGGTCGAGTCAAGCTAGCGACTCGGTAATCAAAAACGAGAGCTAAACATGGGTTTTCACCCATGTGTTCCACCTAGTGTGGGGAGTTGCCCACATGTTGTGTATATATATAAGTTTCAAAAAAAAAAAAAAAAAAAAAAAATCTTCTTTCTAAATAATGGCGTAGTATTTCCTTTACGTTTTTGTTTCGCATAACCGCGGTACTTTGAATATTGAGGGCAATATTCATTTCTAAGTGGGGAATTCTCACGAATTTTATCATATAATTATACCAATTCCCGCTTTTGGCCAAAAGTTTTTGGAGTAAGTGTTCTACACTTACTCGCCTTGATTATCGGTCGCCTTGTCTGCGTAAGACTAAAGGATTGGCTAATCCAGAGCAAACGGCTCTTGGTAAAGATATCTCAAACCGTTTACGGCTTGCAATTTGCCCAAAATTGTATGGTATTCATTCACCATATCCTAAAAGTGAAGAGTTGGCTAGCCCGCAAGTTTATGGCTTGTGGTAAAGGCGATGGAAAATCCATAATTGGTAATCACCACCAAAGATAATATTGATAATTTATCTAAGAGTTGGCTAGTCCAGAGCAAACGACTTCGGTAAAGACAAATCAAATCCGTTGGAAGTCGGTGGTTTGCTCAAAATCACATGGTTATCGTGTACCATAGTTCTTACTTGAACCAAACATTTGGCTACTCGTAAGTAATGGCTTTTGGTAAAGAGTTTCAAATCCATTATGTTTTTCAAAAGATTGCTAGGGACTAGCAATAGTTTAGTGTGGGGATTGATGAGTGTGTAAATACTCATCATTTTGGGTTAATCTGAATCGCAAAACGTTTAAAATGCTCGAAATGCATCAAAATATCGAAAATATTCCAAAATGGCATTTTATATGTTTCAGATGCAAAATGTTTAAAATCAGATGAAAAATGAGCTAAGTTTGCATAATTGGCAGTTTCAGTCCCCCAAGTTTCTAAAATTGTCAGAAATAGTCCCTGAGTCCTAATTTCAAAAGAAAAATCACCAAAGGTCCTTTTAAATCATATATTGTCATATTTAATCCTTTGGTGAAAAGTTTTGAGAAATTACAAAATTAGTCCTTTGAGTTTCAAAAATGGCAGGTTTGGTCCCTGGAATATTAGAGATTTGCAGTTTGATCCTTGGAATTTTTAGAGATTGTCAAAACCAGCCCTTGGATTACTTTTCAGAAATTACATGAGTGGTCCCTCAGTTCGTAATGTACACATTTAGTCCCTAAGCTACTAAAAGGATCCACTACTAATCCTAAAGTCCTAATCCAATAACTACTTAAGCCCATAACCAGTTAAGCCCAATTCCATACCCGAGTCAAACCCTACCCAACCCAGTCAACGAATAACAACCCATTCCCCCCTTTCTTCTTCTTCGTTTCCCGCCCAAACACACAACACAGAAACACAAAACACAATAAAGCTTTTTTCTCTTTTCTAATCCCCCCTGTCCCCCTGTCACCAAAAACCACCCAACACACTAGCCCCATCATTGTCGGGCATGGGAAGCAGCAGCAAGACACACACACTGAAGAAATACAAGAGAGAGAAGACAGAGAATCAAGAGAGAGAAGACAGAGGAGGAGCTGAGCTTATAAAATGGGCAGCCATTGATGAAGAAAGGAGTTAGTTTTTTTTTAGTTAGTTAGTCTTTTTTTTTCAGTTTTAATTTAAGTTTTCAGTTTTTAGTCTAGATTGGTAGTTCAAGCTCATGTTTTACTTTCATTGTAATCTTCTTTTACATGTAACAGTTAATTTTCAGTTAATGCAATTTCCAGTTCTATTTTAAATTAAATTTTTGCAGCTTAATTCTTGGTTCAATTCTGGTTTGCAAGGGTTTCTGAGATGATTTTAATTGTCAGTTGTTGATTTCGTTTGAGTTAGGGTCATACTTTCTTCAAATTTCTGTGTTAAAAAAGTAGTTTAGATCCTTAAAGGGGTGTTTGTTTTAAACAAATTAATGGTCAAAACTTATGGTTTTACCCATTTGACTTGTCAAGTCAAACGCCCCCTTTGGTCCTAATGGCTTTTTAATAGGTTGAGTGTAAGTCAACAAGTGTACACCAATTGGTTTTGAAAGGATTTTGATTTGCAAGACTGTTGAGAACAGTAGCAATGTTGTTGTTCAAAAGGGATTTTTTATAGCTATTTGAAAGTAGAGGTTTGCAAAATCTTGTTTTTCCAACATCCTTCCAGTTCAACTAAGCTTTTGTCAACTTTGTTTGAATCTTAGTTTACTATAGCTTAGTCCCAGTTAGATTTTTAAGCACCCTTTTAACTATTTTCTGCATCAGCAAAAGCTGACCATAGTCAGCAGATGCCAGCTTGATTTTTAGGCATCACATGCCCTTTTCTTGTCTTCCAGTTGGTTTCTTTTGGATCTCTGCTATGCTGACTTTTGTTTTGTAGCTTTACCATGTTCTTGGAGTTCATCATCGACTTAAATATAAGCCCAAATAAGCTCACTGGACTGTTTTGGCTTCAGCTACCTCCGTGAGAATTTCACTTTGTTCCCAATAGCTCCCCATAGGTGAGTTTAATTAGCATTTATTTGAGATTTTGTGGGGCAAAAGCTTGCCCCAAACTTAACTAAATTTTCCCGTAAGCCATTGGTCTATTTCACCTTGTAGCTTATCCAAATTAAGCCACAAAAGCCCCATTTGGGCTCGTTTGGGACTCAGGTCAGCAAGAGACCCACAAATGCAGCAGTTTTCATTTTTATCACTATTAGATCATTTTCTTGCTTATTCCTCACAACATAGTACTCATTAGGTACATTAGCTCAGTAGTAGCCCCCTTTTGCTTATTAGTGATTATTAGACCCATTTCCGTGCTTAATTGTCCATTTCCTTTAGGATAGGATTCCATAGTTTAGTCTCTTATAGCCAACTGTTTATGCCAACTGATTTCCCCTTGTTTGTTTAGTGTAAGTTTATTTTTTAGCTTATGGTGAATCTGTTCTAGCTTATTCGAATCCCTTGTTTGCTTATTTAGTGATCTTTGGGCCTATTTGGTGTAGTAAAAGGGTGTTTGGTTGAGTGCTTATTGAGGTCCCAAGTTTTAAAAGCATGCTTGATTTTTCCGTCTAATCAAGGACAATAAGTCGTGGAAAACAATTTTATTGAGTGTTTTTCATAAGCATAGTTTTTACAAAAGTTTCTTATTTTGGTTGCATCTTCAAGTTCCAAGAAGAAAATTTCAAAAAAATAAAGTTGCAAAAGGGAGGAGGGGTCGAACACGAGACCTCTCCCTTGGATGAGAGTGATAGCATGTACCAGTAACCAATTGCGCCTTGGGTCTTTTATGTTACAAGTTACACTTGTTATCTATTTAACCATTTAGTCCACCTTTTAGCTTAATTACTTTAGTAGTTTATTAATGACTTATCTCGGATAAGTGTTGGCCCTTTATTTTTCTTAGGTTCTGTTAGGATAGAATAGTTTTCATAAAATTTTCGATTTTCCATAATCATTTACTATTTTTATAAATAAATTAGTGTTAATTAGTTTTAATTCAGAATAAATAATTTAAGAGTCGAAAAAATACCCGGCTTTTTCCTAAAATTTTCTTTTGTCATGTAGTACGTGAGAAAATTGTTTTACATTCGTAGGACTTTTATTTCACAAATTTTACGCTTTATCTTGCGCCCAACAGTAATTTTCGTACATAACGACGTTTTCATTTTAGGCCACGTTTTAGATATTTTAAGTTTACGTTTTAATTAAAATAGTTTATTTAAGTCATTTTGTTTTATAAAATCACAAAACATCATTTTTAAATATAGTGATAGCGTTTATTTAATATTTTTATCTTTTAATTTCCTTTAATTTGCATTTAAGCCGTTGTAATTTGTTGGCTTTTCCTTAGTTATAATCATAATCTCAAATCTCTTTCCATTCAAATTCCTCGATCACTACACGCTTGATAATCCATTGCATAGCTCATTGGGACATAACGACCTGGGAAACACTATACTCCTCGGATCTTCATTGCATTCGTGCTTAGCGGCTTTAAGTCGATTACGGTCCGCCATTCACAAGTGGCGTGCTTGAGTGATTTAGCTTGACTGTTTTACTTGCATCGATTAACTCTAAGGAATCTCGAGTTAAGGAAAGGAATTATGAAATGGTGAAATGGGGTAAGAAGAATCTTTTTTGGGTTTTATGGTTTTGACAAGTAGATATAACAACAAATCCAATTAAAACAATATCGAGGCAAAACAATGTGAACTTAAACCAATAATCACAAGATGAATGGCTTTTTTGAAAAGGTACACCACTCACAAGGACACAAAGGCAAGTTTTAATCTTTGGTTCGGAACTTATTATGGTCGTACCCCAGTTAGGTAGTACAATCGCCTTGGTTTATGTGGTAATCTTTTATGATGTTATTATTAAACAAAGAAAACGACAAATCTTTTTGTATTTTTATCTTTGATACATATATGGAAACAAAAGAAAAATATTTTTGTGTTTTATACGTTTTGGATGTTTTGGGTTTTGGATTTTTATAAGAAAATATATAGATATAGATAGATGGTATGAACAAGGAGTGAATATTCAAATCACTAATCGCTAAGCGTAAGATAATTAGCCTGACTCCGGCAATGAGCCAAAATTTGATTCGTGCTAAACCGCAGTTATCTCACACAAGCTAGCCACTGTGAATGGCTAACCGTAAGAAACTTAAAACAGCCTCGGACACCAATGCAATGAAGATCGGGAGAGTATAGTGTTTCCCTGTGTCGTTAAGTCCCAACGAATGTGCGAGAATAGTCAAACGAATAGTGATCGAGGAGGATTGAACAGTAAAAGAGATATGATTGATTATAACTAAAGAAAGAGTATATAAATTACAGGGCTTAAATGCAAATTAAAGAAAATTAAAAGATAAATTATATTAAATAAACGCTATCACTATATTTAAACCGATGTTTTGATTTTTCTTTATAAAACTTAAATTAAAAACTACGTGACGTGCAAAAAGAAAATGTGAAATCAAGCAATATTAATCCTAAAAATATAAAATGACATTTTACAAACCTAATGATAAGAGAAAATTTTTAGAAAAAGAAAATTATTTTTATAACTATTTAATTAATTATTATTAATTAAAAACTAATTTTAACTATTTAATAATATCCTAAAATACAAGAAATTATGAAATCAAGTTAAAAAAATGAAATTATGACTTAGAAAAATCTAAAATAACTAAAAAGAATTTTAAAACTAATTTTGTATTTTTCTCGATTATTTTCTATTTTCTATGAATTAAAACTATTTAAAACTACTTAAATTGCTAAAATTACAAATTAAACTATGAAAATCTGGAAAAATATTTTTGACTTTTATATTTATCTTAACCTAGGAAAATGAAAACTTATTTTTGAAGTTTTTCGATTTAATTGTATTAAAAGCTAATTAAATAAGCCTAAAACTGCTTTTTAATGAAGAAAAATAGCAAACAATGATGAAAAATTATGAAAATTTCGTGAAAAGTCTAAATTGATATTATGAATCTATGAAAATATAAAACAAATTGGCTTATGTGTAGGAAAATGAATCTGCGGTGCAAGTGCTTATAAATAAGCACGAAATAAGCCAAAAGGTACAAACCGGGCACCAATCCAACACGTGGCTATAATAAGCGAAACTACTCAAATGAAACTAATTACAACAAGCTTTAACCTCGGAATACAAACTACTCGATTTGATTATTTTGAGATAAGTGCCAAAATCGCTTTTAGGTACCACTTTGTAGCTTAAAATAAGCTACCCAAATAAGCTAAACTCAAAACCAAAAGTAGGGACCTAAAGTAGACCTGGCTAGGAACCTATAAACCAAAAACTGCACTGACAAGCTCTTATGAGCTTTTGACAAGCCCACATAAAGCCGAGAAAACTCAAGATTCATCGAGTTTGTGAATGTGGCAAATAAGCCTGCTTGACAAGTCGCTTTGAAGCTTTTACAAAATTACTAAAATCTATAAAAATCATTTTAAGAAACTAGACCGGTGAACTTATAAAACCCGTAGTTTTACTTGATTTGGCCCAAAATGAATCAATGAAAAATCATCTCGTTTGGTGAAAACCGAGATTTTCAAGTTTCACTTTTGTGCTTATGAGATTTTGACTTTGTGAACTTTGATCTTAATTTGTGGATTGAGATTGATGTTATATGGTTAAATGAAACTATATTAGGCTATTCTCGATTTCTAAACATGAATCAAGCTTTTGATATTTGAAAATTCCAACAGTTGTGAATTGAGGATGTTTAAGTTAAATTTGACTTTGAGTGATTTGATGCACAAATGAATGACTAGAATGGTTCAAATGACCTATTTGAGACCGAGTGAACATTTGAAGCACAAACAACAACTCAAGCTCAAGTAGGCTTTCGATCCAAACACTCTTAACTAACTGCTTTTGCAATCTTTAAGCTGTTTCTATCTCATGAATAAGCTAATGCTAACACCGAAATTTTATCTAGTTATCCTAATTACAACTAAGCTGGTGTTTCAACCATTTAATGATCACAGTTCCAACATAAACACTTTATGCAAACCGAATTAGGAATGGAAAATAAGATGTAAACTCACAAGTGTCCAGCTTTATTGTGCAGCTTAAACTGAACCCAAACCAAACTAAGCTACTCAAATCCAACCCAAATCAACTATGCATCAACCCCATTCCATTTCCAAACCTGCTTAAACCAATATCTCTTCACAGTTGACTTTTGTTGACCAAAAACCAAAATTGCTTGAATTTGTTTTATAAGCTTACTAAAAGCTATAATAAGCTTAAATAAGCTTATTTGAGCTAAAATAAAGCTACTTGGAAGCTTTAATTCGTGAGTTTGAAACTAACTTTTCAACAAAGGACATGAAAACATGAAACTTAAATCAAACTTTGAATTAGGACTTGAACTTGATTACAAACACTTAATTAACTTAAATTCAATACATAGAGTGAAAATTACACTTTAAGACTTAAACTAAGACATTTTTATAAAAACGACATACATGAATTTTAAAAACTAAATAACGCTTTGTCTCTTGCTTCTTCTTCTCTTTATACACCAATATGTCTTCTCACCTCTCGAGCAAATCCCAGCTTTAATCCCGCCATTGGATCACCGAAATGATTTTGGCCATTTGATCATTTTTGGCGGAAAAGCTGCTTTGACCTCTGGGGCTTCGAATTTGCAACTAGGGGGTGGCATTAATTGTGGAGTGTAAAGTTGGTAGACATGATGATGAGGGGAGGATAAGGCCCGAGGGTGATGGGAGGGCTTAGTGTTGCGTCCAGTGGTGGGAGGAAGAGGATAAAGTGGGCGGGGTTTGACTTTATTTGACCGGAGTGGTTTGACCGGGGGTCCAAAAGGGAGGGTCGAGGTCCAAATGGTATAAATGGCAGGGGTCAAGTCCAAAGGTTAAAGGCTTGGTTTTAAATGACAAGGACTAATGATGCATTTTCTGATTTTTTGAGGGACCAATTCTGCCATTATTCCAAAGTTGTTTCAAGGGACCAAAAATGACAAGTTTCAATAGTACAAGGACCATTTTTGACATTTTCAAATTTCCAAGGACTATTTTTGCCAATTTTCAAAGTTTAGGGACCTAAGTTGTAATTTTGCAAATTTAAATCTCAAGGACCAATTTTGACAACTCATGAATCCCTAGGGACTTGAAATGATATTTTTCTTTATTTTGTTTTACTGTGGACTGTTTTGACAACTTTTGAAACTTGGGGACTAAAGCGCCAATTATGCAAACTTGATACGCTTTTCACCGATTTTGATATTTTTGCATTTAAAACACATAAAACACTTATTTGTGATATTTTATCATTTTGATGTATTTCGAGTGTTTTCGGATGTTTTTGGCATTCTAAATAAGACAAAAATGATGAGTATTTAGACACTCATCGCTTTTCAAGTTTGTTTTCAAAGTTTTCGATTAGAAAAATCTTTCAAGAGTTTTGATTCCTTTGCATTAAATTCTTGCTTAAGCATTTTCACATTTTCTTGAAGTTCTTGTTTTGCTTAGCAGTTTTAGAAAGCTTTTCTTGCAAGGAATTTAACTCTTGTTTTAATAATTCTTTCTAAAATTACTTTTTCTAATGATTGTACGCACTTGGTCATCCATTTCACCTTTCACGATCGGGTCAACTCAAATTTTGCACGTTGTTCATAAATAGCAACACGTTCTTTATAGGCATTTAGTTGAAATTACGTAATCATCGAGGCACATGCGTTGAATTCATCAAAAACATAATCATTATTGATGCAAGAAGATGCATCACTTGGTACAATCTCACTTTCACTTTGTATCACATATTGATCATATGGGACAACATTGATATTACCCATATTTTCAATATCCGATTCAATAAACACGATTGATTGTACTTCGTTATGTATCTTTTGCTCATCAACTTCATCATTATAATTTTAATACCTCGAGAGATGAGTTTGTCTTTTGATGGACGAGCTTGTGGTGATGAAGAGACTTTAGGAGAGACCATTGGAGAAATGCTAGCCATGAAGATGGTTTGTGCGGTGGGTTCTTCATCAACATCGAGTCATATGCATCACAATCGGCTACTTGAAAGGCATTCGATGATTATGGCCTATCTCTCGAATTGGTTGCTCATCCACATCTGCATCATATGTCTTAGCATTTCCTCGCCCAAGAACAACAACTCCTCTTCATCCAAAGCGCCCATTATCCCGAGCTTGCACAAGAAACATCTTATCCTCAAGTACTCAACATTACGAGGGCGTTTTGGTGATGTGCAATTCCTTGCAATGTGTCCTCACCTCCACAATTGTAACATTTGATTGGCTTTGCTTGACCCCGATTTCCATTCCTTCCTCATGCTCGATTTGCGGCATAACCTCTACCGCCCACCTCTTGCTTGTTCAGATCGTCGTTCTTGAAGCATTGCACCATAACCTTCCCATCTCTCGATAAAGTGGCTTGATTATGTGGATTGGAAGCGCTCGAGATTGTTGTTGGTGTGTGGAAGAGAGTTCATGTTTTGACTAATCGGAAGAGCTAGTTGATTAATGAAGTTTCCAGCGTGTGCATCAAGATCGCCTTGTTTGAACATAGGGTCGAGGAATGAGTTTGTGATTACCATTACCCATGGGTATGACTTGTGAGGCTTTGGTTGTGATTCCGATGTTTGAGTATAAAGCGGTTGAGTCATTTGAAGAGCTTGTCTCTCCTCGGTTGGTTTTGAACCGATTAAGAATCCTTTTTCAAACATAGCATGTCTCTCATTCGAAGGAGGAAGGCATAGAGTTGCTCATAGTTTATATTCTTCAATCCTTTGGTAAGCTTTACAGAAGTGACGAACTTGTGCCATTCTGGATTCATATTGTTCACAAACTTTGAATTCAGCTGAATGTTTGGCATTGTCATCTTAATATTTCTCATGTCATTCACAAGCTTGTGAAACCTCACATAGTACTCATAAACACTCTCATCTGGTTTCATCTTGAAGTTCTCAAATTCATCATATAACTGTGATTCTCGGTCTTCAATAGTTAACTCAGAACCAGAGAGAAGCATCTTGACATTATCCCATACAGCTTTTGCTTGATTGTTGTGATTGATAAGCTTGTAGATGTCTTTTGGAAGACCTTGCGTTATAATGTTAGGCAGCTCGGATATACGCATAAAATCTCTTCTTCTCCTTATCATCGAGCTCATCATACATCTTTGGTCATGTCCATTAGTAAATCAAAGTTCCATCTTGACAATATCAAGTACATCTCTAGTAGTTTCAACTTGGTAAGGTCCTTCATCAATGGATTTGAGAATATTAACCCATTTTCTTTTCCAAGGCAAGACAATCGATTCGTTGAGCCCAAGAGTCATAGTCGATTCATCAAGCATGGGTGGGCGAGTATCCGAGGCAGGCTTGAACATCCTCACTCTCGTGAAGCCTTGGTAGGAGCGATGTTTGCCATGATAACAAATTCTACGGATTTTACTATTCTTTGATTAAACCGGAAATTGATTCTTTCACGGATTTTACTAAACCAAAAGAACAACCGTAAGAGTGTATCACGAAGAAATGTGAGTCTAAATGAACAAATAGCTAAATACACAACTCGCTAAGCGGTCAACTCGCTAAATAGCCAAGTCGCATTAGTATCAACTCGCATCACAATCAACTAAGCAATGAATCAAGTCGCTAAATAGCCAACTCGCTTTAGTATCAACTCGCAACACAATCAACTCGCTTGAACACTAAGTCGCTTAAATTAACTCGCTAGCGTTACAACTCACTAAATAGCTAAGTCGCTTTAGATCTCAAGTCACTTAAAGAAACAACTCGCTTAGAACCCAAGTCGCATAAATATCAACTCGCTAAACAGCTAAGTCGCATGTACCAACTCGCATCAAATAACAAAGCAACTCGCTTTGAAGAAAAACAAGTCCGAGACTCAAGTCGCTTCGTCCTTCTTTCACAAATAACCACTTTATCAATCCAAAACAACCAAACCACAATGATTTAAGCCTTCCAATTCAAAACATAAACACATATGATGATCCTAAACACAAAAGTACAAGCAAAATTCAAACTTTAACACTAGAATTTGTCCAAATGAATCAAACTCTCCTAAACCCTTAATACCCCAAAAACCTTATGAAATCCACCAAAACAAAGAGCATGAAAGATGAGTGATCAAACCATGGCTCTTGATACCAATTGTAGGATATTGGATTTCACAAACACTCTAAACCATGATCAAAGTAGGCGTATAAGTATGTTTGAGAGAAAGTTCTAGTGAGAAAAGGAAGAGAGTTGGGAACTATAGTGAGAGAAAGAAAATAATATTATGAGCTCAACTCTACCTTGGAAGGTAGAGTATTTATAATCTTACAATAAAGCGCCACACAACGGGTCGTGGATCGGGCATCTGATGGGTAAAGACCCGTCAGTCCTCCATGGTGTTACTTAACTAAGTACTACTTAACTTAAAATAACTACGACTACGAGCTTTCTAACGATTACATATACTTGAGGTGACCGACTCTTTAATACACGGAATTTCTAATTCCTAACATATTGAAAGAGCGACATCATTTCTATTGGTTCGAAGATTTATAATGACGGACATTTAGCCATCAAGTTCACAAGCAGTTCATCGGATCAACCTTTGGTACTCTTCTATTCATATTTTCTTATGTTCGATAAGTTTCTAGTAGTATATTTAGTTTCTGAGGAGCTTATTAGATAATTGACAGGATGCTTTTTGCTCGAAATGAGATTGATATCTTTAAAATTATTAACATTGTACAAGTTTGAGGTGGTACGTGTATGATGTTTATGCATGTGACATGTTGTGAATTATGAATATAAGGAGTTATATATGTAACAAGTGAGTTATATTCAACATTGACGGCATGCATGTATAGAATTAGTTTTTAGCATTAGATATTTCTGAAAGTTGCTTAGTCTTTTTTGGATATGGCCGTATGAGTACTGACAATCTAGTTAATGGAATTGTCTGTTTCGAGGGTTATATTCACTTGCGTTTTCATGATGTAGACTCGTGGTTTCAAGCGGGCTTTGTTCTTACAACTGGTATCAACGGTGCATCGTGTTGGGATATTCGGTGCGATCATGGTTCTGTTGGTTGGGTGGGTGGAGTTGTGGGTTTAATTTTAGCTACCATCATTTCATTATATGCGAATGTACTTATCGGAGCTCCATGAATTTGGTAGGAAGAGGCATATTAGGTATGAGACCTCGCAGGCTTTGTCTATGGTAATTACCAAACAAATTCTAAATAAGGTACAACTTACATATTATTAGCGACATAACTAATGGGAATGATCCAAGTTTTTCTAAAAATAATTTGCAGGTCCAAAAGTTTATTCCTAACATGGATGTTACAGATATGTGAACCTTTTCATGATTAATGTTGGTTTTATAATGTTATTGGTGGGGCTCTAAAGGTAAGGAGATGTTATCCCATCTTTTCTTGTTTGATTATACAATATCTTTTGACTTTTTGGGGTTCTAGTTTCGCTAACCATCATGGAAAGTTTTGCACGCTATTTATATAATCTTGAGGATGATAGTGTCATGAAGTCGCCATACTTTATCGCAATCGCAGGTTCGATTGTGGCCTTTTTTCTATTTGTATACCATCATCATCCGCTTTAAAGATTTGTCATTTGGGGTTTCAGTTCTTTAGCCTAGTATATATAATTGTAGCGATTACTTTGTCTCTTCGGATGGTATATAATATTATGTTCTCGATCTTATGCGGTACTATTTGTGATCCATTAAAAGGAAATACTAATATTGTGTTGTTTGTTTAATTTACAGAATTCAAGCTCCACTGAGGACTACAATATTCGAGGAACACATGCAAGCAAAATCTTCGACCATCGATTGCTTCTGAAGTCTTGTGTTTCGTTCAACAGGAATGCTTCCAGAAATCCAAGTAATATATCAGATCCATTACTTCATTACGAAGAAATCCAAGTAATATACCCGACCCTTTTTCATGCTAGAATTTTAAGTTCAAAAGTATTGGGGATTGCTTGCTGTTGCCTTTTAGAGATTCCTGGCTATGGGTTCTCACGTGTTTTTACATTTGTTTACTCTTGGATTACAACATCGGAATGTTTTTTCTTTCCGTGTCATTCTATCTTATGCAATTTTATTCTCGAGTCGATAGTGATTGTAATCTGGATGTTGAAAGTACTTGACCATGAAATGGAATGACTATTGGTATTTGGATGATTGATGATGTACTTCTATAATCTTGCTGTTTACTTTTTGTGATTAATAAGTCTTAATTGGGAGATAGTGGTGGGGCCATACATATAATGTGTTTCTTTTTCTGTTAAATGGTCTATATGAAGAGAGAAAGCAAAAGGTCCTCCTCCCCATTAAGACTCATTAACAGAAAGGGACCCACCCACTTAATCTAGAAAAAAAGAAACAAGCCCTTACTGCTGCTAGGTTATTGTTACAACTGCTTCATATTCGTTTGTGTTGCTCGACATAGTTAAGGCTGCTGTGATAAAAGGAAAAGTTGCGCAAAAATAAGAAGTTGCCCAAAAATAGTTGCCCTAATAAGAAGTTGCCCAAACAGTAGTTGGCCAAAAAAGAAGTTGCCCAAGAGAAAAAATCGCCCAAACAGAAGCGTTCTTGATGTTCGTCCATTATCCAACAATGTCACGAGGCTTGCAAGATGTGCATAATGCATACCAATATACGATTAGATTAATGTTATTAATTTGTAAGGAAAGTCATTTGTCTGTAATCTACATGCAATTAACTTCTAAATAATAATGGTATACTACCAACTGAAATTCCAGCATCCGGAAATACTTCACGAGAGTTTTAGTTTCGAATGCATATGTTTGACACTGGCCGATAGACATTGGATCACTAAAAGACCTAGCCGTCTGAAATATACAAAAGCACCAATGGGAAAAGTACAATTGTTCTTCTTTTTGGGCCAGGTTGACCTAGATGCCCAACAACCTAGTTGCAGATTAAGAAGTATATAGAATGGCGACAATAAAAAAAACGGGAGCAAACCTTTTAAAAATGCCGCCGACACTGCTATATCAAATTTTTTAGTACCACCGACGTTGGAGATTAATAGTATACGAGGTCGAAACCCGCCGCCGCGTTGCGGCGAGTTTTTTTTTATATGTATCTACTGATTAGGTTAACAACACGTAATGCCATTACATATAACTTAACTATAGCTTCCAGAAAAACCAACTAAAAAAAAATACTTTACCATGAGTATTTCGATATAGGAATTGTAAGTAGTATCAATGGTACAAATCTCGGAGGATACGAACGATACTCAAGGAATACATTAAAAAATAATACATATTCCTACCCCTGGTGTGTAAGCCTTGATTTCAGGAGGTGCAAACTCGCCTAGTACTTTCATGAATTTATCGATTTCATCAAACATATTGACAGCAAGTATATGTGGTCTGTCTAGCTTGTATCCATTAGCCTTCTCCTTTGCAAGGTTAACTCCCTACAAAACTCCACAACCACAAACATGTTCATTTATTCCCGCCATCAGGTGAAAGATTCGACTACCAAAGATACCATTCATCTTCTTAACACTACGTCGTTATAAAGATCATATAACCTAAATTAACAAACTTTCTGCATTAAACTTTGTTGAAAAAATAGTACCTTTCGATGGAAACCACCTGTAACATATTGGATTTCACATACACATCAAACCAAACACAAAGTAGGCGTATAAAGAGTTCTAGAGAGAGAAAGTTAGAGGTTTAGGGAACTTTAGTGAGAGAAAGAAAAGTCTTATTATGAGCTTCAACCCTCACCTTGGGAGGTAGAGTATTTATAGTCATTACATAAATCGCCACCTATCGGGCGTGGATCGGTCATACAATGGGTAAAGACCCGTCAGTCCTCCATGGTGTTACATAAACTAAATACTACTTAACTTATAATAATCTCGATCACGAGCTTTCTAACGATTACATATACTTGAGGTGACCGACTCTTTAATAACTGGATTTACTAAATCCTAACAATCTCCCCAAGGAGGTCACCTCAAACATATACTAAAATTACATTGAATACAAACAGATATTAAATTAAAAATGTTCTTGCATTCTTGATGTAGTACTTTGCTCCGAAGCTCGTAGTCATCGATTCTTCTCATTGCATGTTTGGTTAATCCAAGTGGAGATCTTTTTACTGATCCACGTGATAATAATTGTTGAACCAGCTTTTGAGATCATCAACAAACATCAATATCTGACTCATCCATTGTAGTGTTGGTGTTATGTGATGTTGTGACATACGGACCGACATGCTCACATTCTGGATCATGAAATATTCTCATCATAGTAGCGGAAGCTTCGTTTATTCATGATATTGGCGGTAGCGAAGCATGTAGTGAAAATATCGAGTCATTGATGCACTAATCATGATTTCTTTCGAGATGAATGTGTAGTGTGAGCATGCGGCTATGGATTGACCGCTTCATTCTTATCACCGCAAATGTAGGCGATACACACACACAACAGTTAGCAATAAATCACACGAAAGTGTCTTTGAACACTTCGTTGAATTGAGGTACCGCCCCGGTTCCCGTTGATTAGTACAAATCTTATACGTGATCGGTATAATTCGAAGAATTTCCTTGACATGGTTTCGCGGTTGCTCTCTATTTGTTCTCAAACCGGACGTCTCAAAGAAGACAACACGAGTGAGTAAACCGTGAATAGAAATTCAGCGATTGATGAAAAGAGATTTGAAAAAAATCGTGTCGCACAATAGAAATTGTTTTGCAATACAAGCGAAGGTTTTAATGAAAATCAATTATCAATCATTAACACCTTTTGATTTGAAATATTCGTACCACGATCGAAGTGCTAAAGAAAAGAGTTTTAAACACAAAGACCGGATTTTCAAAGGTATCCGTCAATCCATAACTCGAACCGAGATTGATTCAAAGGATTGAATCGCCCCATTGTTTCTATTCAGTTGTCACATGGTTGATCTATTGAATAGAGTTTCATTGTGAATATGTTTGCACATCACTCGGATGTTCTGGCAATACCACAAGGATAATGCGTAGGACTCAAGATATAATCTCTCTTTCCACATTGTGTGAAACAGAGAGTCTTCATTGAAGGTGTCCTAATGAGATTTATTGTTGATCTCGTGGCTCTAGACTCAATTAGTTCATATTTGGATCCTGTATCGGAGACTAGGGAGAGGGTCTCCTTCTTCAATATCAACCATCTCTAAGAGAAAGTCGATAGATAATGTTGGTTCCCCGTGAGAATGAAACAAGTCCTTTTAAGAGGAACTTGAGTGGTTTGGGAAGTTGAAGTGCGGTCGTCACTAGGTCCATGACGTCTTGTCTACAATACCGATGTTACCTTGGTAACCACCGATGTAAATGAATTGAACCCGGTTTACGCCCTAAGGTTGAATAGTTGGAGGCTATTTGTTTTAACCCTTTTCTCATTCAATTCTTTTTCATTCTTCAACCCTTGATTGCTTACCGAGACTTCATAGCTAGAACCTTGTTAGGTTTATTCCAATACTAGCTCGACCTCATCCGCACTCTTCCCATATCTCATTTTCTCCTTTTTCAATATACCTAAGGACTTCTACACTATCTAGTGGATTGTCCTGGTAGATCCCTCGGTTACGGCGGATCATGGGAACAAATACCTAACTTTATCATCCCTATATCACCATACATAAAGTAAAGTTGGTCGATCTATTTGGTATTGTTCATACGCCATTGGAACCAATTGAAAACCATTTGAAAATCAATCCGGATACTTGTGATATATTATCAAGGCATTTTGTACTGAATTGTTTTGATATTTTTAGAACAAAAGCTCCCTCAATATGTGCATCAAGTGTTTGAGATCGTTTTGCACGGAGGCAAGAGAAAGAATTAACTTCTTTGATTACCATTTTCTAAAAGATATCAACATCACTTCCTAATCAAATCAAGTAGATAAAGCATTTTGGGGAAGGATGAGGTTTTCATAAGCTTGCTCCCCTCAATATGTGCCTTGAGGTTTGAAAGAGTTTTGCACATACAAGAGGAACACGCATTGATATAAATTGATCACGTTTGAGATCTTTGTGGTTTTAAGATAGATGCCCCCTCAACATGTGCATGGAAAATTTGAAATCGTTTGGCACATGTGGGAAGGAGAGCTTGTACATCCTTATAAAACCATTTACCGTATTATCAGTTTAAATCCAATTTAAATCACAAATTCTCCCCGATCACAATTATCAAATCATTTGAGATTTGTGATCTCTGATGATTTAAATTGATTTTGAAAGCTTTAAGGAGAATTGTGACTTGATTATGAAAGCGTTTTAAGCGATAAGGATCGGATTTAGAGACTTTAAACTCCATTGATTAAACATGCATGAATATCTTTTGAAAATAATTGTATGACAAATAACTTTTTGATTTAAATGAATCATTCTCCCCTCAATCAATGACATAAGTTGTTGATTGAGAGATAGATATTTGACAAACTTTGAAGTCCGGATGATTATCAAAATAGAGTCCGAGTTATTTTCAAAACAACTAGTTTTCATTAGATAGTAAGGATTAGTTTAAAGAATCGAGCAAGAAATTTGAAAAACCAAGATAAAGCATGACTGTGTTCTATCTTTGAAAAGCGGAGTTCTTGCACGAAATGACAATAAACCATAGTTTCACTTTCTCCCAAAAATATTTTTGATTTTTTGATTTTTTGATTTTTTTTAAACATTCGAACAACATCTAAAGACCCGTGTCATTCTTTGAATGACAACACAAAAACCGTAGATATTATCGAATCGAGAAAAACATGACAAAAATGATAATATTTTTGAAAATTTTCAAGATTTTCAAATTTTTATAGATTTTTGAGGGTTTTATATTTTTCTATTTGCTTTTTGTTGGTTTTGTAATTTTGTATTTTGCTTTTTGAATAACTATTTACAAGAGATAAATTAGTTTAAGAGGATGATGAAATGAGTACGAGATAAGGATATCGTTCAAGACGTTGTAGAAGAAAGAAATCAACATCTCTTAAACTTTAACCACCAAAGCATTCTAGGCTTCTAAGAAAATCATCGAACATGAGCCTTCTAAATGAGAATCTTTGGTAGCTTCCCCAAAACCGACAATCTTGAATTAAGACAATTTCCCCAGAAGTAGAATGTGAAGGATAACTGGTCTCATTGAATGAAGCTCAATAACCCAAAGAAACATGAAAACACCAAGTAACAAGTTGAACGGTGATCCTTTGCGGTTATCAAACTCGGGATACATGATTAAGCCCAATCACATGAACTGTTGTGCATCCCGATGTAATCATCATTCTGCTGGATTTGTGCGATCGTCTGTATGGGAGAACAATTATATCAACATCTTCAATTCACCAAATGCATTCTAGTTATCTTACATATAACCAATCAGCCCATAGTGTACACATGTACCCAACCAGAGTGAAGACTATGACATCCAAGTAACATGTTGAATCACTGATCATCTCTGTGGATATCAACTCCGGAATAACTGAATAAGCTCGATCATGTGAACATGTTGTGCGTCACGATGTACACAAATCTCTCCACGATGGTTGCGATCTCATCGTAATCATCATTACATAGTGTACATGAAGCAATAACGGAAGCACTTTATCATAACCATATCGAAGATGTCGATAAGCAATATCATCTCACGCTCAAATATTCTTCTCATTTTCTTCCAAGCGAACTTTGAAGTAACACATACCAAAAGTCTCAGAGACCATTTCCCCAAATAGTTGGAATAATACATCCTTCCCCCAAATAGTTGGAATAATATATCCTTCCCCCAAATAGTTGGAATAATACACCAAAGGCTGAGTTAAAACTTTGAGTTTCTCTACGGTTATGACCTTTGTCTTCCGGGATAACTTCAATCGGTAGAAGTGTTAAGTTCATCATGTGTACTCGTTGTACTTGTAGATGTATGTCTCCTTCCCCTTCTTTGGTTTTAATACCTCGAATCGGCAACACATTATACATACCCAATATTCATGAAATAGAGAAGAACAAAATTTAGCTTAAATGTATCTTGTGAGAATCAACTACTACAGAAACTCTCTCTGACTATCTTTATCAACCCATAATCAACCCATATGAAGACAATTTGCAGTGACCACTGTTGAAGAAAACCCGATATACTAAACTTGAAGCTGAAGTTGAATTCCCCGCATTTGTGTCTTAAGCTTGCACTTAAAGATGGAAGAACGGTGTCGAGAATCTATGCTTCAAGCAAATCTCTAAGTACTCACTACTCAAACAAAGTATGAGACATTAACACCTCTTGCGATTATCCACATCGTCATGCGTGTGACCTTTGAGTAAAACAATGTAACTCCTAATAGTGATAGTTAACGGTCTTCAACCATCCACTTTTGACCGGTAACTAGATAAACCAAGTCTTCAACTCAAATTCTAAATCCCGAGCAAGTTATCAAATAACAACGAGGCCTTTGTGAAAGTCAACTTCAATCTCAAATAAGTGATAAATGATTATCTCCGAAGTAATCAACTTGTGTCAAATGCCTAACACGTGAATAAACATACAATCAGATGTACATTGACCCACTGAATGAACCAGAACAAATGACTCCTCAACATCAATGCATTCTTCCTAAAAGTATACATGTAGAGACTGATCTGGAAGATTCACCAATAACTTCGAACGGATGAGGTAATCATTATACTCAATGTTCATTTGGTTGATTTACAGAGTGAACATTGGAAGGAACAATAATCCGTGAAGATTTGGCAAAGGAATCCCAAAGAGCGGATCATTATTCATGAACAATAATCCGTGAAGATTTGGCAAAGGAATACCAAAGAGCGGATCATTATTCATGAGTGAAACTACAATGATAGTCATTAACAACACTTTGAGGAATAACTGGAGATTGGGCTGCTTGAGTAGTCTGAGAAGTACTTCTTAGATGATCAACATTCGCTCGTGGTTGGAAATACTCATCAAACATATCTTGAACCAATGAATCCTAAACAATAAATCTCATTTATCCTTAGTGAGTGAAACATTATGCGTTGGAGGAGAGTCATCAAACATTAAGTCGTATAACTATTATTCAAACATCCATCATCATTTAGTGTATTCACTCTTCTCCCCCTCAAAAATTGCATCCGAAGTTGCCATTTTTGATTTAGCAAGTGACTAAGAATATACATCAATGAACGTAGATCCACTTGATGACTGAATGAGCCTGGGATAAACATGAAGTTTGTTGATGAAGAATGTCGATGAGAATGGTCATAAACATGAAGATTTCTCTTCTTCTGAAGATAAAGCGCACTGAAGCGTACACCTTTCTTTTCTTTGAGGCACGGGGCCTGAAGAGTTATCTGCAGATGTCATAATGATGAAGTACGAGGCCTGAACTGATGTGAACAGACGTCATTATGTTGAAGAGCGAGGCCTGAACTGATGTGAACAGACGTCATAGCCAGGTTGAATATCAATGTTGAGTAACTTGAACCCGTGAATTATGAGATATAAATCCATTTGTAATCCATACTTTAAGCCGATCCATGTGTTGAAGGATCAAGTATCTCAAGAATCGAGTAAGGAGTACCTGCACTAACATTACAAGCTTGATTGCATATATATGGGTTAGTTACATTAGTATCCAATCTCTTTGGGGTTTCACGGTCAAACTTGATTTTTCATCGAAAAGCTTGACTTTCCGGTTGGAATCCACCTAAGTCCAAACATCCTTAAACATTCTTCTAGGCGGTATCCACTTATGGCAAGGTCTAGGATTGTAAGGCTTCTTATGCAGGTGGAAGACTTATCCTTGTTCCTAGTTTCCAAAGATTTAGCAGTTGGTATCCATCTAGGCGAAGTTTGTGGTTTGTTTTGTTTCACAACATGTTGAACCGTAGTCACGTTTATAGTCTTAGTGGATTGTACCTTGGCATGTGAATTAGGAAAATTTTTCTTATGTGGAAAAGACTCAGAATTTCTAGTTTTGTTTTCTACATGCTTAGCATTCTTATGCACATAACTACTTTTAGATGCACGCCAATCCCTAGTCTTTTGAGTATTCCTAGGTAGTGGTTTACAACTACTAGTAGTGCCATGAAATATCGTAGAATTCCTAACCCTAGGTCTTGCACCTAAAATTCCGTCTTTTCGAATCTGTGCCTTTTTCCTAGTTTCTTCTAGATAATAGTTCTTCCACAAGTCATTCATATCATATGAATTCTGGGTTTTAATGCTTGGTTTTGACATTGTTTTTGAACTAATCATAGAGGTGCTGGGAGTAAAAGTAGCTGCATGTTGAGGTTTAGAGGAACTAGAAGCATGACTCTTAGGTAACATAGGTGAAGTGACTGGTTTTGACAAAACTTGTTTCTCATCAACTTGGGAGGCAAATCGTGTTTTTGAAAATTTTGGTCTTTCGGATATAAACGCAATAGGTGCCTAACAATGACCGGTTTCTAATGGGATGAGAAAGCTGGTTTCCCAAGGTTGATGGTTTTGTAAACTTAGTGTTCACACTTTTCCCTCAGTTTTCCTAAGCTCATTCTTTAAGGCAACAATAGCGAAACTCTTATCCACAAGTTGAGCTTTGAGTTCATCAATTTTTCTATCAAAGAGTTTGTTTGTTCCATTGACTTAGTTCTAGTTTCTTTGTGAGTTACTTAGTTCTATGTGATGCTTTCAAAGACTCATTTTCCTTTAGTAATTTAGCCACATAAATTGATTCATTATTTCTTGTTATAATAGCATCAATGTCTTGTGTATTCATGACTAAATTACTTTTCTCATTCAAGATGTAAATATGTTTCTTGATTGTAAATGGTTGATTCTTTGTCTTGGTGAGCTTTCAAAGTGTTAATTTCAAAAGTTCATGGAATTCGTGAAGTTACGGTTTTTACATGGTTTGTTAAGTTGAAAACTTTCTTTTTACTCGAATCGCGATTTCAAGTGAAATGCAATGTTTTTCAAGATTTGAGAATTTGTTTGAAAGTTCATTAAAAGCCTCTTATCAACCATATCTTTTGTTTTGAAACACTTAATCTCGGACTCGACCTCGATGTGAACATTTATGAAAGTCATGTTCGACATCATGATCGTTAGTTTAAGTACTTTAGTAGATGCACTATGTTGAGCAGGAAAGGGTACCTCGTTACATGACACCGCTCAATTTACAGTCCGATATCGCATCCACATCATGTGTAACAAGAGTCACTGGACATTTGGATGTGTCAAGCTTATCAATCTCCGAGCCTCGTATTCGATTGCCATCGATCCATCATCTCGGTGCTTTACCCGACTCATCATTATATGTTGACTCGACATTACGCATTCAACAACACCCGATTCTTCAGCGATACATTACCCAACTTATCACAACTATCTCTTTTGCACGACACTCATTCACGTTTTCATCGTTATGTGTAACTTCCTCAATGTACTTCTCCACATTATCCATGAGTTGTATGAATGTCTCAATGAACACACTAATTTCCATTCCGGTGTGTCTCTTGAAAGACATTTGATCATGTCTTGATCATAATCGATGTAAATTCCCCCCGATGAATGGACCGAAATTGGTTGTGGATCACTTGAAGTGCATCATGGAACTAACCTTTGAACATTCTCTTTATCAAGTTGTTGTTCCAATTGTTCTAAGTTCAAAAGTATTGTTCCGTTAATGTGGAAAAGTCTTGACGGAAAAGGGCAATGCATGTTCGTTCCATTCCAATCGGTGTGAGTAACATAAGGTGTGAGTGAAGTTGTTGATAAGATTCAATGCTACTTCTCTTATGCATGGCATTCGTAGTCAGCGGTGCAATTCTTTTCATTGGACTCGAGTATGAAGAACTCAAATCATCATTGATTGATTCCATCATCTCGTATTCGATCAAGATAGCTAATATTCTCATGGTTGTCTGACATCATACAATTTGAGTATACGAAATCACTGGGTCAATAGAGTAAGACATGATGTGGTAGAATGCACGGGATTTTACAAGTCTATGATTTAAAGCAGAAATAAAATATTTCATGATTTTACTAAAATCAAGACCAAACCGTTAAGCAATGACCAATGGAATGTGTTAAGATGACTGATGGATCGACACAATGATAGACAATTGTGTGTTAGGAGTGATGATTGTTTGAAGGATTAGCTGAAGTGTTATTTGGTTGTGAATTGGTTTTGTTAATGCACGTTATTTACGGTGAAATTTAGGTCTAAAAACTTAAAAGCTCAATAACTTCCTTTCGGAGGGGATTTGGGCCTCGAAAAATTCGTTTCACGACTTCGTGGTGAAACCTCACGATTCAGTGCATTCGGTCGTTTGACAGTATTTTTGAAAACGGAGTTCTGGATCAAAGTTATGGCCGTTTGAAGTTTTGACATAAAAAGTCAACTTTGGTCAAACCTCTTCTTCGTAAAAATCAACCAAGTCGCTATAACCCTTGAACCAAGTCGCTAAGTCACCAAGTCGCTAGATACCAAGTCGCTATAACACTTGAACCAAGTCGCTAAGCACCAAGTCGCTAAATAGCCAAGTCGCTAAAGAGCAACTCGCTAAGATCCAAGTCGCTAGTAACAAGTCGCTAACAATTTACACTACAACTCGCTAACACTTTGTGAAGCAAGTCGCTACCCTCACTAAGTCGCTAGCCGTAGTGGAGAATCCACTAACTTGTACTATTTGTCGGCTCGTCTCAAAGACAAGTCGCTAGGACCAAGTCGCTAACAACTAACATCAGAACTCGCTAACTTTTATCAAGCAAGTCGCTACGATGAAAACACAACGAGAACCAAGTCGCTACCAAGAAAAACTTCAAAACACACTTTTCAATCCAAAACAAGTCCAACCACGTGATTCAAGCTTACCAAATCAACACCAAGCACATACAATGATTCTAAAAACAAAAGTACACCCAAAATTCAAACTTTAACACAAGAAATGATCCAATGATGCAAAACCACTAAACTTTTCAAACTCTAAAACCACCTAAAAGTCACTAGAAATCCAAAGATATAAGAGATGATCAAACCATGGCTCTTGATACCATTTGTAACATATTGGATTTCATACACATCAAACCAAACACAAAGTAGGCGTATAAAGAGTTCTAGAGAAAGTTAGAGGTTTAGGAACTTTAGTGAGAGAAAGAAAAGTCTTATTATGAGCTCCAACCCTACGTTGGGAGGTAGAGAGTATTTATAGTCATTACATAAATCGGCACCTATCGGGCATGGATCGTGCATACTGATGGGTAAAGACCCGTCCGTCCTCCGCGGTGTTACATAAACTAAATACTACTTAACTTATAATAATCTCGACTCACGAGCTTTCTAACGATTACATATACTTGAGGTGGCCGACTCTTTAATAACTGGATTTACTAAATCCTAACACCACCCAACACTGAAAACCGACAATCAATCACGAAAAGCGAAATAAATTAAAAAAATAAAATAAATGAATAAATAAAAAAAATCACAAATGTAAGAATACGAAAAAGCTGAGAATTTAATTAAGGTAGATAAACTTACACAATCGATTGGATTTAGGCTTATCACGGGCACTCTTAAGCGGTGCCTAATCCCCACGTACCCAAACGTCGTAACACTTTTAATGTGCATGCATAAACTTGCATAACTGCAGCTCTTTGTTGGCGTTTCCTGTGTCTCTGATATGCCTACAATGAAAATGACATAAAAGCTGTAAGTTAACTGTAAACGATATGATGCTAACATGCCATATTGGATTTCAGCTTATATTAATTGAGAACAAAGTTTTGAAAAAGTAATCGAAAAGTTGCGATGATAGTCTGACTTTAATAAATAATCCGGTAATGTAATTTAAGAATCATAAATTCTGCGCACAGGTCCTTCAATAATATAAAGTAGATGACTCACTACCGAGAGCATAACTCATGTACACGCCTTTCCGGTATTAGTGGTTAAAGGCCCAGGTTGAGAATAATGCACGACTGGGAGCCACAACGTATTTGAGAACGTTTGTCCATAATATGGGACAATACCTGTGCACATTTATGCAATAGTCCTTTTGCCGGTAACATATCTAGATCGTGTTGGCTGCCCCATAGCTAGTAACAAATAAGAATGACAAACTTTGGAAAAGGGCAACGTTAGAACATTATTAATTAAAATAGCTTTTAAACGCATGTAAATGACACATAAACATATAGCCACTAACAAATGACACGACTACATTTGAGTAGACCGAGATCGCATTTGTGGCATTACCTGATATTGTAACTGTGGTTGTAATTATTGAACTTGTGTTAGCAACATCACTGTTGAGGTTTGTTAATTCTGTTGCGAAAATAGAAGATATATGAGTAAGATGAAAACGAAAAGGTAAACAATAAGAGCATTTTGATAACTACTTTGATTCTTAAATAAAGAACATAATGATAAGATTTCAAGGGGAAACAAACCGTACCTGTATCTGCTATGTATGTTCTTTAATATCATCAGTCGCACGTTCTGAAAGTCGCGATACACGAATTTTTGCACCACTGCTCCATTCTTTTGAAATAAAAAATTTGTGTCACGCCCATTTGAAATCCATGAAACACTTTGCAAAGTTTGATCGTACATATTTCGCTCCGTTTAATTGGTTAGGCGGATCAACCCATTTCGACACGACCTCTTTGCCCCAAACTACTTATCTAGTATATCAAAATGCAATAATCAAATCAAAGCAAAACACAAAGGACTAGTTCTAACTGCCAATGAGTAGCTCATTAGCATTCGAGCCGTAAACATCGGATGTGTCAAGAAAGGTGACACCGTAATCAATGGCGTATGCTAAAGTCGGATCATTTCTCGTCAAAACTTGGCCGATGCACTTAGACATTCCATCGCTAGTCATTCTCGTTCATTGCTACGATTTGGGTTACCACCGCTGCTTTACTCGACCCTTTGCTATCATGACTTGATACCACCGCTAGCATGTTCTTTCCATCGCTACTTATCTCTTTTCCACCGATATTGTTTTCTTACCACCGCTAGGTTGGACGTTTCCACCGCTAGTATATTTTGGTAACCATCGCTACGCTTTCGAAACCATCGCTAGTTAAGCTAGTTACAACTGCTAGTGTTAACTTTAACCATCGCTAGTTAACTACTCGACCAACGCTAGCTTTATTTGTTTCCACTTCTAGTCATCGTGTTACCACCGCTAGTTAACTACTCAGCCCCACCTTCACATGCAATGCGAAAGGAAACCCATTTTCTTTCAAAATACAATTTGCATAGTGTAAATATAAATAAATATACAACTTTAGGAGTTACTTACAACTTATTTTAATATGGGGTATTTGATCCAGTAACGAAACACTAGTAATGATGAGAGTGAATAAAGAACCGCCCACGAAAGCCACGAGATTTCACCACCGTGCTCGTAAACATCTAGTAACCCGGAAATCAAAAGCGTAATCATCCAAGAACGGGTGCTTTTGAAGGCCCATTTCTAAAAGCGTGTTGTAGTCTTGAGATTGGTGGTTGTAAAGATTTTCTTTATGAAAGTCAATGCTTTCTTTGCAACTTCCATGTACTCCTGCGGCTAGATCAATGAAAAATAATGTAAGGATAGTTTAGTTGCCGATTCGAATGAAGAAAGATTCGATCTTTGTTCTTGTAATCTTCACGTTAGTTCGATGTGGAAGTTAAATTTTGTCCGTCCGGTTCATTCTTTAGGATTTTAGATGCTCTAGCGAATGAAGAAATTGTGAGTCCATTCCATGCTATAATTACCGCCAATTTATCAAACACGTTAGCGAAACAAGAGAAGACGCCTAAGTAGAGGTCCTAACAGCCAATTAGGTTGTAATAATGGGTCAAAAAGGTTGAATGTAGAAAATCAGGTTAAAACTTAAACAGGTTGAATAGATCAAAAGTATCCGAAATATGTGTATCTGAATGCCTACAATTTCCTAGATCAATATGTTTAAGATACACTATGTAATCATTTCAACAAGTTCTTATCATAATAAAAATTACTCTTCTGGCCCGAAACATTTTTGACCCGTTACCCAACCGGCCTAACACAGCCATTTTTCATGTCTACTTGCAAAAAAAATAAAAAGATGAACCTCAAAGAAACTTAATACAACCTTATCATCGAGATGGGGTCGAGGCCTCTTTGATCTCGCATCAAAAAGTTTCTTACGACTTGCACCTAGAACTTCCTGATAATTCTCCACTGGCATACCAAGTTTTGATGCCATTGCATTCGTACTTTTCCTTTCAATGAGTACATTTTTCCCTTTGAATTCATTGTGCGGATCACTCATAGGAGAAAGATCATAGTTTCCTGATTTCTTGATGTAATAATGCTCTTTAAAAAAAGTTGCATGCTCGCCAACTATCTCTTCAACCTTAAGAAACATATGTATGCGACTGTGTCAAGAGTTGAGAGTCAACAAAAGTTTCTAGTTGGACTCGAGGGTCAACCCTCAACCTTTATCTTTTCATCCTAAAAATTTAAATTTTAGTCGGTCTTATAACGCCTTTTGAAGTTTATAAAGTTTTTGAATTTCCTCTACGTAAAGCCATTTTCTCATATTAGTATTAGATGAATTTAAGTTGCTTACTGAGAAAATACTAGTACGTCAACATATATCGACCTCGTCAGCCGCTCCACACATAAAAAGCACCTTCCTTCTTCTTTGTAGGATTTTCGGGTTCAAGACTATCAAGATCCTCGCAGAAAAGATCTCACCATCGGGTCCAATCATATCTCTCCTCGAATAATCAAGTATATCACGAGCAACATTCGAGTAAAATACATCTTTTTTTATAGAAAACATCCGATATACGTTGGCAAGTTGACCCCGATTGTATAACATCTTTTCAAGTGTGGAAGCGCCAATAAATTGTCGTAAATCGGAACCTTGATAAGAACAGAGATACGAATATGTAGAACGGTTGCAATAATTACTTATAAACAAGTTGATTATGGGTCAATCCCACATGTGTTAACCCGTACCAAAAAGATTACTCATTTTGCCACCCCTACAATTGGTATTAATAGACAAATAGTTGTTTTAGGTTTTTGTCTATACTCTATACTGATGTAAGAATACCGTTAGTAGATATAGAGGAAAAAGAAACCGGGTCGGGTTCAAAAGAAGGTGGATATAAGCCAGAGGCATGAAACAGATAAAGGGTCGGGCAATTCATAAATGTACTTTAGGGGAAATACTTAGAACTTTCAAATACTTCAGCATATCGGAGCGTATTTGTACACAACAAATAATATAATTGTCAATTGAAAATTTTGCCTTTGCATCTCAAAAACCTTTCCTAAGGATAAAATCATTTGTTGTATACAAATCCGCTCCCTTAAAGCTTAACCATCGGAAAGTCTGCCCCGGTCAAAATCCTAAAATATTCTAGTAACATTGTCAAATAACAATTACTTTTTTGGCTATGATGTGTGGCCTAACGGTTATACTCGTGGCCGTTTCTGGACTTTGCCCTAACCATCCCATCATGTTCACCCAACGAGTTTTGAACCATAGTCTCTTCTAGAGATACATTAACAATAATATTACATCAATGCGAATAATTAAATCAAATTACGATATAATAAGTTGATTTACCAGCAGCAATAAAGGCAACAAAATCACCCAACTCAATCCTCAAAAGCGAAAAAGACCCACCGACCACGTGCACCTCAACAAGAAACTCAGATAAAAACACACTAAAAGCGCCGACAAACCCGATACAACATACGACAAAACAATACTAGGTCCGGCATGATCACGTGCTTCAAGTAAAGTTATAGTAAAAATCCCTGACCCCACAACAGAACCAAATCCAAGCCATATTAAATCAACCCATGATGAGTGTCTAAATACTCATCATTTTTGTACCATTTAAACTGCAAAAACATCTGAAAACACTCGAAATGCATCAAAATGATAAAAATATCACAAATAAGTGTTTTATGTGTTTTAAATGCAAAATATCAAAATCGGTGAAAATGTATCAAGGTTGCATAATTGGCGCTTTAGTCCCCAAGTTTTAAAAGTTGTCAAAAACAGTCCCTGGTAAATCAAAATAAAGAAAAAAAATATCATTTCAAGTCCCTAGGGATTCATGAGTTATCAAAATTGGTCCTTGAGATTTAAAATTGCAAAATTACAACTTAGGTCCCTGAACTTTCAAAAAATGACAAATTTGGTCCTTGGAATATTGGAGATTGTCAAGTTTAGCCCTTGGATTATAATTTCAGAATGTACATTATTGGTCCCTGGAAAATCAGACATGGTAGATTTGGTCCTTGTTCTTTCAGAAATTGCAAAACAAGTCCTTGAATTAACATACAAACCATGACCTTTGAACCACCGCCACCACCGTGACCCCGCCATTACACTTATGACCCCCCTTTTTGGACCCCTGTCCAATATATCCACCAGTCAAAATAAGTCAACTCCGCCACCCTCCTTTATCCTCTTCCCACCACTTGCCCGCAACACTCGGTCCCTCTCTCATCAACCTTACCCTCCTTATCCCTCACTCCATAATCATCACCACCTACCTTATCCCTACACCTCCCTCCACCACCCCAGTTGCAATTTCACAGAACCCCTTTTGCAAAAATCTTTTCCCGCCAAAATGTCATCAAATGGCCAATATGCACTCAACTGATCCAATGGTCCTGGAAACAAGTGGGATTTGATCAGAAGTCAAGTGAGAGGACCTTTGTATAAAAAGAGAAGAAAGAGAAGCAAGAAGGGCAGTAGTTCTTAGTTTTAAAATTCCTTGTATGTCGATTTTTACTTAAATCATCTTAATTAGTTTCTAAATTTGTAACTTTAAGCTTTCTTGTACTGAAACTAAGTTGTTTAATCATTGTACTCCACTTTCAAATATCAATTCAAGGTTTTACATAAGTTTCCTGTTTTTATGATTCACTGTTGAAAAATCAGTTATTCTGCTATTATACTTAAGCTCCAAATAGCTTCATTTTGATTCAAATAAGCTTATTTAAGCTGTTTATAGCTTTTAGTAAGCTTAAGAATCAGATTTAAGCAATATATCATGTTGGTCAACAAAAGTCAAACTGAGCTCATTTGGAAATGGAAATGATATTGGGTTGATGCAGAGCTGATTTGGGGTTGGAATGGATTAGAATAGTGTAGGTTGGTTCTGGTTTAAGCTGCAAAATAAGCTGGACTTGAGTAAGAACTATCTATACTTTGTTGTTCATTATTTTAAGCTCAAATCTGTAATATCTAGTTCTTGTTGATTCTGTGTTAAGTGTTTGTTTAAATCAGTGCATTATGCTTCACTTAGGATAGTTTAAGTTAGATTGATCATTGGTTTGCAGTAGTTAAGTAGTTAAGCTTGCATATGTGTCATAAAACTAGTGTTTGGATTAAACTGATAATTGGAATATTGAGCTTATCAACACTTAGACTCTGTTGATTAGGCCTCATTTAGGTCCATTGCAGTCAAACCAATTAGAATATTGCACCTTAGAACACTCAAAGTCAAAACCCTTTCAAATCTGTCCTAGTTTCATCACTGTTGGAACTTTCATAGATCAAAAACTTGCATTATGTTCATAATTCATAGGAGCAGCCTAATCTAGCTTTATGATAGCTTATTTCATCTATTTCAGTTCATAAATTGGGATCAAAACTCAATTTGGTCAACTTTTCAAAACTGTTTCAAAAGTCAAAAAAGTGAAAAACCAGTTTTGACCCAACCTTGGGTGATTTTTAATTGATTCATTACTGGAACAATTCAAGTGAAACTTTGGTTTTAAAAACTTCAAGTTGGTCAAGATTTGAAAATGATTTTTGTAGATTTTAGTAATTTTGTACAAGCTTCAAAGTAGCTTGTCAAAGGGCTTAAAATCGCCTCTGTGCAGATCGACTCGATGAATCTTGAGTCTTCACAGTGTTGTGCAGAGCTTGTCACAAGCTCAATAGAGCTTATCTCGTGCGAATCTTGGTTTATAAGTAGCTAGCCGGGTCTTCTTGAGAGTCCAATATCTGGTTTCAATTTCCAGCTTATTGAGTAGCTTATTTTCAAGCTGCAAAGTAGACATAAAATCTGTGTGGGCACTTGAGTTTTTAAAACATCAAACCATGGCAGTTAGCACTTAAGAGGTTTAGGATAGTGGTAAATAGTTGTTTTTGAGTAGTTGTAGCATATTATAGCTTATGTGATCATTTGGTTCTCTGTTTTGACCTTTAGCTTATCTTGAGTGCTTATTTATAAGCACTCTTCACTGCAGTTCCATATTCTCACACATAAGCTACTATTTTTATATTTTTCTTAGATTCAGAATATTATTTTAGACTTTTCTTGAATTTTTCATATTTTTCCAGCACTGTTTAATATTTTTCCTCATTTAAATCAGTTTTTAGTACTTTTTAATTAGCTTTTAATACAATTAAATCAGAAAAGCTTCAAAAAAATAATTTTTTAATTTTCCTAGGTTAAGATAAATATAAAAAGTAAAAAAATAATTTTTCTAGATTTTTCTTAGTTAAATTTGTAATTTTAGCAATTTAATTAGTTTTAAATAGTTTTAATTCATAGAAAATAGAAAATAATCGAAAAATACAAAATTAGTTTTGAAAATTCTCTTTAGTTATTTTAGATTTTTCTAAGTCATAATTTCATTTTTCTAGCTTTATTTTATATTTTCTTATATTTTAGGGTATAATTAAATAGGTAAAAATAGTTTTTAATTAATAATAATTAAATAAATAGTAATAAAATAATTTTCTTTTCTAAAAATTTTCTCTTATCATTAGGTTTGTAAAATGTCATTTTATATTTTTAGGATTAATATTGTTTCAGTTTCACATTTTCTTTTGTACGTTACGTAGTTTTAAGTTAAATTTATAAAAGAAAATAAAAACATTAGATTTTAAAAATAGTGATAGCGTTTATTTAATATAATTTATCTTTTAATTTTCTTTAATTTGCATTTAAGCCCCTGTAATTTATAAACTTTCTCTTTAGGTATAATCGATCATAACCTTTTTCCATTCAAATTCTCCGATCATTATTCGTTTGATTATTCATCGCACACTCGTTGGGACTTAACGACTGGGAAACACTATACTCCTCTAGATCTTAATTGCATTTGGTTCCAAACTGTTTGAAGTTTGTTACGGTTGACCATTCACAAGTGGTCACTTGTGTGATAAAACTTGACGGTTTGGACCCGATCAAATTTTAGGCGCCACGCGGGAGTCGTGCTAATTATCTTACGCTTAGCAGATTAGTGATTTGAATATTCACTCCTTGTTCATACCATCTATCTATATCTATATATATTTTCTTATAAAAAATCCAAAAACCCAAAAACATCTTAAAACGTATAAAACACAAAAATATTTTTCTTTTGTTTCTATATATATAAAAGATAAAAATACAAAAAGATTTGTCGTTTTCTTTGTTTAATAATAACAACATAAAAAATTACCACCGCAAACCAAGGCAGTGTACTACCTAACTGGGGGTACGACCATAATAAGTTCCCGAACCAAAGATTAAAACTTGCCTTTGTGTCCTTGTGAGTGGTGTACCTTTTTCAAAGAAGCCATTCATCTTGTGATTATTGGTTTAAGCTCACTGTTGTTTTGCCTCGATATTGTTTTAATTGGATATGTTGTTATATCTACTTTCCAAAACCATAAAACCCAAAAAGATTCTTCTTTCCCCATTTTCATAATTCTCTTGTTTCCTCGAGTTACGTCTAGTGCATGCGCACTCGTTCTTCTAGATCATTGAGTCCTTTTCGTGATCTAGCAGAAATTCCTAGAAGACGTTCTCGTAGACGTGTTGCCCAAATAGTCGAACCCGAGATTCGTACTATTGCAAGCAACAATATGGCGATTTAACGAACTATGGCGGAAATGCTCCGTGCACCCACCGAGGGTTATGGAGATGCCATCATTTTACCGATAATCAATTCGATCACTTTGAATTAAAGACACATTTGATCCAACTTGTGTCTACAAATCAATTCCACGGGTTTGACCGAGAAGACCGTATGCACACATCCGATGGTTTAACAAGTTGACTTCAACTATCAATTTCAAGGATGTGCCACAAAAGTAATCAAGTTGATGCTATTTCCATTCTCACTGAGGGACGCCCGATTTGGTGGAAAAAGAACCCCTCGATCCATCGAAACTTGGGAGGATCTTGTTCAAAAGTTTGTCAATTATTTCTTTCCTCCATCAAAGACGACTAATCTTAAAATGAAATTTCGGATTTCGTCAAAATTTCGATGAAAACTTTGGAGAGGCATGGGAGAGATTCAAAGATCTCCTCGTGAAATGCCCCATCATGAATTCACGGAGCTTCAACAAGTTAATATCTTTTATAATGGGTTGAACGATAACGATCAAGATTCTTTGAACGCGCCGCGGTGGCAATATCTTGAATCGTAAGCCTAAAGATGTGATTGAGATTTGCGAGCAAAATCAAAAGTTCCTATTTCTCGCAACAAAGTCAATATTTGAACACTCGCTTCTTCATCCAAGAACTCTTCCGAGTTAGCCGCCCGATAGCCGCTCTAACGGACGCCATCCGTTGTATGATGAAAGTGGTAAAGGAAATCAAAAGCGAAATTCATAAGCGAACCAATCAAAGCCGTAAACAAGGTGTGTGAAACTTGTAGTGGTCCACACGCGTATTATGATTGTCAAGCAACCGATGCTTCTTTTACCAAGCTCCGTAGCTTCAGAAACCACAATCAATACCGACCACAAGTGATCCTCACTACTGCACCTAGCGGTATGACACCACCGGTTTTCCTCCGTGCAAAACCATGGCAATCAAAATCGCTTTGTTCCGAATCAAGGACAAAACTTCAATAACTCTCAAAATTTCAATCGAACCGAACAATTTCAACCAACCATATCAAGCTCCAATCGACAAAGTTATCAACAACCTTCTCAAGCTCCCCTACCAAATGACTTCATGAAAATTACCGAGTCAAGCATACGCTCAATGCAAACTCGGATCAATAACATGAGAGTTGAGCTAAAAAGGAAATTGATACCACAATGTCTCGGCAGACAAATGAGTTGAAGAATATGATGAGCGTTTCATGAACATGAATATGAACAAAGCTTCGTCATCTTCGGAGGACTCCCAAGCAATCTGCCCAAATCCCAATGCCGAAGTTAAAGTCGTCACCACTGTAGTGGTAAGACGCACAATGGACCTTCGACTCCAATGCCTCCTCCACCGGGAGCAATGAGTCAAGTTACCAAGGATACAACGGACAAGGTGCATTTCTCAAGCCCACGGCATCAAGACACGTCCCACCTTCGGTAGTCAAGCTTTAAGTCCGAACCCAAGTTCGAAGACAAATTCGAGCCGAAATGACTTCCATCCGGCTCAAAAGTCTAGTCGACTTCCTTACCCATCAAGAATGCATGATGAGAAGCTCAAAGACAAAACCAAAGAGCAAATGGAAAAATTTTCCAAATTTTCAATGAACTACACTTTGATATAAGCTTCGTTGATGCTCTCGTTCTAATGCCCAAATTTGCATCCACGCTAAAGGCTTCTCGAGCAACAAAGATAAGTTATCCGAGATGGCTAAAACCCTCTCAATGAGCAATGCTCGCGGTCCTTCTCAAGAAGCTTCCAAAAGCTTGAAGACCCGGCGTGTTTTTAATCCGTGTGATTTCTTGGGGATGGTTCAATGCTCCGCCTTGGCGATCTTGGTGCAAGCATTAACCTCATGCCACTCTCAAGATGGAAGAAACTATCTCTTCCTAAACTTACATCCACTTGTATGACACTCGAGCTAGCGGACCGTACCATAACTCGTCCACTGGGATAGCCGAGGATGTCGTGGTGAAAGTAGGAAAGTTTCACTTTCCCACCGACTTTGTTGTAGTAGACTTTGATGCGGATCCTAGAGTTCCCTCATCTTAGGAAGAGCTTTCTTGAGAAGCAGTCGTGCTCTAATTGATGTATTTGTCAAGAGTTGACCATACGGGTTGATAACGAAGAACTCACGTTGAATATCAACCAAAACTCCAAACCTCTATCCAAACAGTGTTGCCACAATTGATCAAAAATCGAAAGAATCAATGCAACACTCTCAAATTTCACAGTTAAGAGGAGTCACCAAAAACGTCTTTGAGCTAAAAGCTTTGAAAATCAACCCCGGTTCAAAAAATGGTTTGAAAGTTGTACCGGGAAGTCAAGAGTGTTCTTGATAATGATGATCTAGAATCGGAGACTTTATCGAAGTGGTGGAAATTGCTAGCTCTAAGAGCACACCGCTTGTCCCACCTCCGAATCGCTTTATCGTATCGAGTTTGTTAACTCGTGGATGAAACCAAACTCTCTTCGTTTCATCTAAATTGGATGATGATGTTTGTGATCCAATGGGAGACATTCTTCCCATTGAAGAATTGCTCAAAATGATCCATCATCTCCTAGTCTTATTATTCTCGACTCTTCCATCCTTCTCTCACTCCGATGAGGAAGATGACAACTTTGGAATGAAGTCGGCGCCTTTCTTAGTGATGAGTCGATTCCAACAGAATCGATAATACTTACTTTGATCCGGAGGGGACATCCTTTTCTAGAAAATCATTGATTGAAGAACCGTTTCCAACCCTCCTCCCGGACATCTTATTGACAATCACCATATAAGCTTCAAGTTTAAGCTTAAAATGTCAAAATGGTGATTTGCTTCTTACTAATAAGGAATGGACATGCATTCTCATGCACATCTTTATTCCATTCTTCACAGATGATGTGGTTGCTCTTTCCTTTTCTCTTTCGGAATGAGGACACCATCTTTGACCCCGTATCATCCTTTATAATTTCTACTATTAACAATATCGCGGTTGTATCTCGTCGGTGTGGAACTTTCGATGTTCATATGTTTATTAACACCGTGAACGAAAGTCCGATCGAGATTGGTTTTCCACATTGCTTTCCCATGAACCAATGAATGCGGGATCGAGTCAAGCTAGCGACTCGGGAATCAAAAACAAGAGCATGCCATATGGGTTTTCACCCATATTTCGACTTCTTTCTATTTTCTACCACCCTAGTGTGGGGAGTTGCCCCGTTGTTGTATATAAGTTTTCAAAAAAAAAAAAATCTTTCAAAATAATGGCCGTAGTATTTCCCTTTACGTTCTATGTTTCGCATAACCGCGGTACTTTGAATATTGAGGGCAATATTCATTTCTAGTGTGGGGGAATTCTCACGAATTTTATCATGTAATTATACCGCCTAATTCCCCGTTTTGGCAAAAAATTTTTTTTGAGTAAGTGTTTTCACTTACTCAACTTATGGTTATCATCCGCCATGTCTAATAAACAAAAGGATTGGCTAATCCAGAGCAAACGGCTCTTGGTAAAGATATCTCAAATCCGTTGACGGCTTGCAATTTGCCCAAAATTGTATGGTGTTCATTTCACCATATCTTTAATTAGTGAAGAGTTGGCTAGCCGCAAGTTTATGGCTTGTGGTAAAGGCGTGGAAAACCATAATTGGTAATCACTCACCAAAGATAGTATATATTATCTAAGAGTTGGCTAGTCCAACGGCTTCGTAAAGCAAACGGCTTCGTAAAGACAAATCAAATCCGTTGGAAGTCGGTGATTTGCTCAAAATCATTTGGTTATCGGTGTACCAAGGTTCTTACTTGAACTGAAACATTTGGCTACTCCGTAAGTAATGGCTTTTGGTAAAGAGATGAAATCCATTAATTTTTCTCAAAACATTGCTAGGGACTAGCAATATCTTAGTGTGGGAATTGATGAGTGTCTAAATACTCATCATTTTGTACCATTTAAACCGCAAAAACATCCGAAAACACTTTAAATGCATCAAAATGATAAAAATATCACAAATAAGTGTTTTATGTGTTTTAAATGCAAAATATCAAAATCTGTGAAAATGTATCAAGTTTGCATAATTGGCGCTTTAGTCCCCAAGTTTCAAAAGTTGTCAAAACAGTCCCGTAAATCAAAATAAAGAAAAAAATATCATTTCAAGTCCCTAGGGATTCATGAGTTGTCAAAATTGGTCCTTGAGATTTAAAATTGCAAAATTACAACTTAGGTCCCTGAACTTTCAAAAAATGACAAATTTGGTCCTTGGAATATTGGAGATTGTCAAGTTTAGCCCTTGGATTATAATTTCAGAATGTACATTATTGGTCCCTGGAAAATTAGACATGGCAGATTTGGTCCTTGTTCTTTCAGAAATTGCAAAACAAGTCCTTGAATTAACATACCAAACCTTCTTGACCTTTGAACCCTGCCAACCACCTGTGACCCCTGCCATTACACTTATGACCCCCCCTTTTTTGGACCCCTGTCCAATATATCCACCAGTCAAAATAAGTCAACTCCCGCCTTCCCTCCTTTATCCTCTTCTCCTTCACCACTTGCCTGCAACACTCCCTCTCCCATCAACCTTATCCTCCTCCTCACTCCATAATCATCCCATCTACCTTACCACTAGCTCCACCACCCCCCTTGCAATCAAGTTATGAGAACCCCATTTGCAAAAATCATTTCCGCTAAAATGTCATCAAATGGCCAATATGCACTCAACCGATCCAATGGTCCCGAAACAAGAAGGGATTTGATCAAGTCAGTGGGAGGACCTTTGTATAAAAAGAAGAAAGAAGAAGCAACAAGTAGTTCTTAGTTTTAAAATTCCTTGTATGTCATTTTTACTTAAATCATCTTAATTAGTTTCTAAATTTGTAACTTTAAGCTTTCTTGTATTAAACTAAGTTGTTTAATCATTGTACTCACTTTCAAATATCAATTCAAGGTTTTACATAAGTTTCTGTTTTCATGATTCCTTTGTTGAAAAATCGGTTAAATGCTATTATACTTAAGCTCCAAATAGCTTCATTTTGATTCAAATAAGCTTATTTAAGCTGTTTATAGCTTTTAGTAAGCTTAAGAATCAGATTTAAGCAATATATCATGTTGGTCAACAAAAGTCAAACTGAGCTCATTTGTAAATGGAAATGATATTGGGTTGATGCAGAGCTGATTTGGGGTTGGATTGGATTAGAATAGTGTAGGTTGGTTCTGGTTTAAGCTGCAAAATAAGCTGGACTTGAGTAAGAACTATCTATACTTTGTTGTTCATTATTTTAAGCTCAAATCTGTAATATCTAGTTCTTGTTGATTCTGTGTTAAGTGTTTGTTTAAATCAGTGCATTATGCTTCACTTAGGTTAGTATAAGTTAGATTGATCATTGGTTTGCATTAGTTAAGTAGTTAAGCTTGCAATCCGCAAATCATTAAACTAGTGTTTGGATTAAACTGATAATTGGAATATTGAGCTTATCAACACTTAGACTCTGTTGATTAGGCCTCATTTAGGTCCATTGCAGTCCAACCAATTAGAATATTGCACCTTAGAACACTCAAAGTCAAAACCCTTTCAAATCTATCCTAGTTTCATCACTGTTGGAACTTTCATAGATCAAAAACTTGCATTATGTTCATAATTCATAGGAGCAGCCTAATCTAGCTTTATGATAGCTTATTTCATCTATTTCAGTTCATAAATTGGGATCAAAACTCAATTTGGTCAACTTTTCAAAACGCTTCAAAAGTCAAAAAGTGAAAAACCGTTTTGACCCAACTTGGGTGATTTTTAATTGATTCATTCTTGGAACAATTCAAGTGAAACTTTGGTTTTAAAACTTCAGTTGGTCAAGATTTGAAAATGATTTTGTAGATTTTAGTAATTTTGTACAAGCTTCAAAGTAGCTTGTCAATTTGGGCTTATCGCCGCTTTGACCGACTCGATGAATCCGAGTGCAGTGTTTGTGCAGAGCTTGTCACAAGCTCAATAGAGCTTATCTCGTGCGAATCTTGGTTTATAAGTAGCTAGCTAGGTCTTCTTGAGAGTCCAATATCTGGTTTCAATTTCCGACTTATTGAGTAGCTTATTTTCAAGCTGCAAAGTAGACATAAAATCTGTGTGGGCACTTGAGTTTTTAAAACATCAAACCATGGCAGTTAGCACTTAAGAGGTTTAGAATAGTGGTAATTAGTTGCTTTTGAGTAGTTGTAGCATATTATAGCTTCTGTGATCATTTGGTTCTCTGTTTTGACCTTTAGCTTATCTTGAGTGCTTATTTATAAGCACTCTTCACTGCAGTTCCATATTCTCACACATAAGCTACTGTTTTAATATTTTTCTTAGATTCAGAATATTATTTTAGACTTTTCTTGAATTTTTCATATTTTTCCAGCACTGTTTAATATTTTTCCTCATTTAAATCAGTTTTTAGTACTTTTTAATTAGCTTTTAATACAATTAAATCGAAAAGCTTCAAAAAATAATTTTTCAATTTTCCTAGGTTAAGATAAATATAAAAAGCAAAAAATAATTTTCCAGATTTTTCTTAGTTAAATTTGTAATTTTAGCAATTTAATTAGTTTTAAATAGTTTTTAATTCATAGAAAATAGAAAATAATCGAAAAATACAAAATTAGTTTTGAAAATTCTATTTAGTTATTTTAGATTTTTCTAAGTCATAATTTCATTTTTCTAGCTTTATTTTATATTTTCTTATATTTTAGGGTATAATTAAATAGGTAAAAATAGTTTTAATTAATAATAATTAAATAAATAGTAATAAAATAATTTTCTTTTTCTAAAATTTTCTCTTATCATTAGGTTTGTAAAAATGTCATTTTTATATTTTTAGGATTAATATTGTTTCAGTTTCACATTTTCTTTTGTACGTTACGTAGTTTTTAAGTTAAATTTATAAAAGAAAAATCAAAAACATTAGATTTTAAAAATAGTGATAGCGTTTATTTAATATAATTTATCTTTTTAATTTTATTTAATTTGCATTTAAGCCCCTGTAATTTATAAACTTTCTCTTTAGGTATAATCGATCATAACCCTTTTCCATTCAAATTCTCCGATCACTATTCGCTTGATTATTCATCGCACACTCGTTGGGACTTAACGACTGGGAAACACTATACTCCTCTAGATCTTAATTGCATTTGGTTCCGGATCGTTTGAAGTTTGTTACGGTTGACCATTCACAAGTGGTCACTTGTGTGATAAAACTTGACGGTTTGGACCCGATCAACCCACGAAGACACTTTTTCATGTCATTTTCACTTTGTTTTTCAACTCCACAAGTTCGGTTACATCACTTAACCGGTTTAAACACCGGTCCGATAAACAGTTCGGTGTGTGCTTGAATGCGGACCGATGGCGGAGAGTGTTTGGAAAGATGGTTCGGGTAGAAGTCATGTTTGGTGAAACGCATAGTAGGTTTTTTGGTGGGTTCTCCATTGTTGTTGTTGTGGTGGTGCTTGGGTTGAGTGGGGTTGTGAGGGTTTTATCGAGTAGGAGTTGGGATAGGAATGGGACTCCTGGTGCGATAGAGTCGGGATTGGCATGGGTTTTTGGTGGGTGGTTGGTTGAGGAGATATCAGGGATTAGTGAATCCATGAATAGTGGAGTTATATGATTGGGATCATAAGAATATAATGGGTGAGTAAAATGTAAAATGAACAAAGTATCCTCGTGTATAAATATAAGTTGCCCAAAAATATAAAGTTGCCCAAAAAACAATACAAGTTGCCCAAAAAACAATACATGACATATACTTTCAAAATAAGTACTTGTGTCATAAGTTGTCGGACACATGGCACTCAGTTGGGTCCTAGAAAAGCGGTGGGCAACTGTCTATTTCAATTTCAAAAGGGCGTGGTCCATAAAGTGATATGCATCGTATGCCATGTCTATTTGACTAATTTTTCCTTAAATAAATTATGTCTCGGCTGATATAATGACGTGTTGGTTATGGAGAATTAAGCAAAGAATGGATGTATATGGAGATTAGTTATGTCATAGTGGGCATTGAATTGCGAAATTAAGGAAATCTTCGCAATAAAATGATAAATTAATTGTTTAGGTGACATGGTGAAAATATGAATTAAGTAATAGACAAGAGATTTCGGGGACAAAATCTAAATAAGGGGGTAGAATTGTTACACCCGTATCCCAAAATACAAATAGGCCCTACTTTAGACGAATATGGTCTAAGGACTTGACGAGATTGACTAGTTGACCCGATAGTCAAACTAATAATTACAAATGTTAAGTACTAGTTATATAAATGAGGAGGACCTAAGTTGTCATATTGTAAAATAGTTATAGAAGTATAGTGTGGCCAATTTATAAGGAATGGAGCTTGAGGGACCAAAAGGGTCAAATGGTGAAATAACTTTAAAGTGAAGAAAGTTACTTGTATATAAGCTAGCTTCTCAAAAGTTCCAGGATATTAGTGAATGTCGGTTTAGAGCAAAAGAGAGGGAAAGTGATGGTAAGGTTGGTGATCATTTGGGATGAGATTAGTGTTTCCAATCAACTAATAAACTAGTTTCTATCACTCTTGTGTAAGTAAGTATCTCTAAGTGTAATTAATTGTGAATTGAAGAGTTAGGGTTCATGTATCTAAGTTGGGGGGATTTGGGTAATTCTGGTTTTAAACACTAATTAAGATATTATAGTGTAATTGGGTGAAACCCTTTTTATTAAATTGAAGTAATTGGGTAAGTTGGATATGATCATGTTATGATCATAAGGTTTGATTAAAAGGAGAATGATAGTAATCTTAGAGGAATTTTATTATGGGTAAAGTTGGATAAATTGTGGGTAAATCATTATATAATGAATATATGATTATGTGATGATTAGAGGATGTTATGGAAGCCTAATGGTTGTGTAAACCGTGGCTATAGTTACCGTTTATGCTTTAAGTATATTTTGATTATGTGTTAAGGATGTTGGCTTTGGAAGGTGTTGATGATGAAAGATGATGATAATCTTATCATAGCTTAGCTTGGCTAGTTAAGGTAAGTAACTTGGTTACTATGTGGTTAATATGAAAATGTTAGGGTATGTGATTAATGTTGTGTTAAGTGGTTATAGATATGTCTTGGAATTATGATAACATCAAATAGTCCTGAATATTAAGTGTCAATTTCCCGATAATGCTCGTTATTTATATCATTTATATGGATTTACGCTTGTTTTCAATTGTTTTCCACTTCGGGTAAATTACGAGCATTGGAGCTAAAGAGACGGAAATGGAAACATATCTAAAGATTTATCACAAGATGCTATTTTGAAGAAGTTCTGTGAAACTCATCTCTCACATTAGGTCGTAACTATTGCGTGACTCAAGATGCCAACTTATCGAAGGTTACTGGTAACTCCTTCCGGAGGTTCTGAAGTAACTACATTAGGTCAAAAGAGGTTCCGCCCCGATACTTACGCCGTATTCATCGCATCACTTACGACGTAACCGAGTTTATTGAAGACTACGCGTAACCACTCATAAGGTTACACCGTAACCGCAGATCTAGTCGCTTTACGAAGAAATAGAAGGTTACGGCGTAACTCCTATATTGGTTACCAGAACCCGGATCCGCCTATAAATACCCCACCAATTCCAAAGATTTTGAATCATCCCATTCACACACAACACTATGAGAACGTGGGAAAAGGCGGTCTAGAGGATCATACTGAGTCGTTTCATGGAGAAGTCACTCCATTACGATAAGCATTAGCGTTTTATATTTCTTTACTTTCAATTCATGTATTTCGTACCTTTGAATATTGAATTGATTTGCATGATTAATATGAGCGGCTAAGCACCTTTTGGTGCTAGCCTAGTTATGATACCTTAATTGTTTTGTTTACGTTTACCTTTACTTCCGTACAATTATTTCTAAGTGTATGCATGCATAGTTCATTGGTAGCCACCCTTGGTTCGGTAGTTTTGAATGGCGGTAGAGGCCAATTGCCTACAATGACGAAGCCAGAAATTTAGTTACCGGTGGGCCAAATAACAAATTAGCATCTACAAAGTAATATCGCTAAAGAATAGTTTTATTGTAAATCGTATTTAGTTAATTAGCTACTGTTAAGAAAAATATAAGTGTTTTGCTATTTAGAATGCATGGAATATAAACATTAAAGGGTGGGCCAAAGGGTGGGCCAGATAATTTTGAAGGATCAATATAATATAAATTTAAGAAATACATAAGCTTTTGCTCAAAAGTTTGGGTTGGCCATGGCATACCCAAGTCATCAAGTAGCTCAAATCACCGATTGCCTAGGAGATATGACCAACCGACCCTAGGTGAGCGGATCGAGACAGGAAGGGTAAGATATGACCAATGACGACCCTTTCTACTTGTGCGATTTGACCAACCGATCACCTATCGTTTGGATGAACTTAAGAATTGGGGGTGTAGTGTCTAAGTTCCTAACGGCCAGCACTCACTATTATGAATCTAGCATGTAGCGGTACTTAATGACTTGGCTTAGGGGACCAGAACAACAGATTTATAACGGTGCGTCCGATTTCTCTTGTGGTGGCATCTTTGCCGATAGGTTGAAGCGAATTGACCAAATGTTGTCCTCTCGAATTTGACCCCACCAAGTAATTGGAAGTAAGTAGACATAGACATAACTAGCTAGGATGATTAACTAGGTTAGCACCACTTCTCTCTATTGATTTCTCTTTACCAATTATTTGCTTTATTTTATTCTGCATTAGTAGTTTAATTAATTAAATCCCTTTCGAAATCATTATTATTCTGTGACACTAGACTTAGTAATAATCCAACACACATAGCTCTTGGGACGACCTCGGCTTTACCGTTTACTACACTACACACGACCGGGTACACTGCCCGTTAGTGCACTAGGGTAGACCATAGGCATGCGAGACATTATAAATTTAAGACCGGTCAAGAAACTCGCATCAAGTTTTTGGCGCGCTCACGGGAGCTATTTTAGGATTTCATATTAAGTCTGTTTTAATTTTCCTTTCGATAATGTCGGGATACAAGACTCATGACTTGAGGCCTTTTCCGCCACCCCATTCGATGACCCGGAGAAGCAATTTCAAGAAGGAAAGTCTATTCTCCGGTTCCTATTCACAACATCTTCTCATTTACGAATCGACGATCGGACGCAGAATCGAGGTCATCAATGAAAACAATATCGATGACCTAACTATGGAGCAATATTTAGAACGACCGAATGAGAACTGCCAACAAAGCTTCACTAAAGATTCTCACACTGAAAAATACTCTATTCCAGATCATATTATTCGAGAGTTACATGAACTTTAGTTTTCTGGAAACGAAGATGAGGACACTCAGAATCACGTTGAAGAAGTTCTCCACTTGTCCTCTCTTTTCAACGTCAGAGGTACTCCGAGCTATTCAGTCACTGCAAGGATTTTTCCTATGACTCTTTCTGGGACAACGAAAAGATGGTATAACAAACTTGATTGTAAAGGAGCGTGGGATAAACTTAGAAAAGAATTCGTCCTGCAATTTTGCCCTCCTTAAAAAATGGCCAAGCTTCTGGGGAAATCTATCAATTCCTTCAGGTTGGAGAAGAAACGATTTACCAAGCATGGGAAAGATTTAATGAGCTTCTCTATCGATGCCCTACTCATGATTTAAACAAACATCAGATCGTATACGTCTTCTATCGTGGGATTAATGCGCGAACACGAGAATTTCTCGATTCACCAAGACCTATTCCTAGCATGACTCTGAACGGGACACGGAATGTATTCGTGGACTTGAACATTGCTACAAGTGGCACATGGATACAGTGGTGTGGACCGAGAGACAATTTCGATCATAAGGTAATGAAGACGATAACTAAGCAAGAATACAATTACGGGGAAATTTTCAAAAAATGAAGGTTAGAAAGAGAAGCTGAAGCATGCAGGGTTGAAAATGTTAAGAGCGTGTTTGGGACCAAAACCGGGAGCGATCTTGAAATAAAAATTCTTGACCACATCAGGGAATCAAGAGAACGAGATGATAGGATTGAAAAAATGATGAGGACATTCGTGGATAATACAATCTCTTCTCTCAAAATGCACGATGATAGGATTAAAAGATTGGAGAAGAGTGTTAGTTCATGTTCAGAAGCTATCTCTGAGTATTTAGCAGCTAGGGAGGAGGAAGTTCTCCATACTGTAGAAACTATCCTCGAAGAACCTTTGACCTTTTCGGAAAAAGTTATGCGACGAATCAACATGGAGAGACAGTCACTTCTCGACCAAACTTTGCCGGTAAACCCTCCTATCAATAACTTTGTTAATACTAATCATCATGATATTGTGCAGGAGTTAAGTATTGATGAGACAATTCACCTCAACGAGAGATGCTCAACGGTTTTGAGGAACGAGCTACCGCAAAAGGAAAAAGATCCAGGATGCTTCACTCTCCGTTGCTATATCGGGAGTCTAAACATGTGTAATGCCCTAGCTGATCATGGAGCAAGTATTAGCATAATGCCTCGTTCGATGTTTTTGCCTATGGGAATTGGTAATTTAAAGCCGGCCAAGATGAAAATTGAAATGGCTGATCGATCTATGCAATCGCCATTGGGAATTGTTGAAAATGTGTTGCTGAAGATTAAGAAATTCTTTTTCCCAATAGATTTTGTGATTCTTGACATTCCGGAAGACAACCGTATACCAGTCATTTTAGAAAGACCTATGCTTGCCACTACTCATACTAAGGTGGATGTCTTTGCTGGAAAGTTGACTCTTGAAGCTAATGGAGATATTGCTACTTTCGGACCTAATGAACATTTGTCTACCCCGGAGAAGGTGTGTGCAATTGACCCCGTAGGCAATTTTGGTGAGGCATTAGAAAAATTTCTTAGCGACCCCCCGGATCTTGGAGAGGTTGACTCGGGGAGAGATTTTGATGTTTTCGTCAATTTTGAGGAAGAGGATAACTTAGGATTGAATGCTGAAGACCTCTCTAGTGACGTCGAGATGGCCCATTGGCAAGATAACTCGGTAAAACTTTTAGCGACTGCACCAACCTAAATTTCATGAGGTAGGAATACGATACATCATAGAAACCCATATTATCTTAAGATCTCATGCAAAATCGGGTTCATCGACTTCCACCCATTTATTGAAATTACTTCCCCAGTCAACATCATGTCAAAAGAATGCTACAACCAAGTTATGAAGAAAGAGCTAGAATATGAGGGGAATAATTTTCTTGGATTTGCAACTAACATCCATGTCTTCGTTGGAACTCATTCATTCTTGGTAGACTTTATGGTTCTAGACGACGTAAGTGAATTTGTGGAGGATGGTCTTACGGGAGTAATTTTAGGGAAGCCCTTTCAGGAAATGTCGAGTTTAGATAAAAATGAAAAAGAAGGGTTAGTATGGTTAAAGATTAACGATGACAAGACTATTTTCAAAATGCCGAGAACGATCAAGAACTTTAGAAATTGGACTAAGAGGCGCTTGAGCCAAGCTCAACCTTTACTCAATATCGATGAGGAAAACAAGGAAAAGGCATTGATCACCCTACCGGAAAATCAAAAGCTTCTACTTAGTCAAGCTTCAATTGGGAAATGACTACAAAAGGATGAGAATTTGGTAAGTTGGATCCAGTGTGGAGATTGCCATGTCCACGAAATGACCCGAGAAGCACCGGTAGCCCCGCTGCTCGAGTCTAACTTAAAGATCAGAATAAAGAAAAGTGCTCTTCGGGAGACAACCGAATTATCCCTTTCTTTTATTTTATTTCCTTTTCTGTTGGGTTTTGTGTTTTCTAACTATTTTGCAGAAACGAGAAGTAATTGTCACAGCTTTCTTCGATCTGCCTGAGTTACTGGCAGTAACTCATCTTTGTGATTACGCCGTAACCAACATTTTAGCGAGAATTCTTGACGATTACCAATTACTGCGTAATACCATCTCGCTTGTTACGCCGTAACTTCTCGCTTTGCACTCATTCGAGTTTTGCGATTACTGGCGAAACTCCTCATAGGAGTTACGACGTAACTTTCCTCTCGCTTAATTCTTTCATTTTAAAACACAAGAACCTTGTATTAGTTTTAAATGAACTTTGTGGGTGTGTTCCTCAGAACCCTCACGAGACTTCACTCGTCCACTGGGACACCAAGTGGTTTAAAAGGCTTGTTGCATGCGCTAAATGAAACCGTGATTCCTACGAAAGTGAGTTAGGTTTGTTTTCATTTTAATTTTTTTCTTTTAGAATTATGCTTGTCGGTATTGTGATTTCGTGGATTGAAGTTTGTTCATGACGCTTATCTGAAGGCACGTTTCTTTTCGTAGGCCTTCTTCTTTATGGAGCAAATTTCGGGAAGTTCTCGCCTAATTCCACCTTTCTCTTCACCTATATTTTAATGCCTAGTACAAAAGGGACTTTGTACAATTCAAGTGGGGGGACGGGAGTAGAATTATCTCTTGAACTTTATTTAGCCTCATTTTTCTAGTTTATTTTGAAAAATTATGCCATTTTTAAAAATTTTGACATGTTTTTCTTAACCTAACTAGAGTAGACCTTAGCCGAGCACATACAACCCTGATATTATATGGTGAGATTAGCCTTATCCGTTTCCAATATTTTACCCCAAATCCACCAAATTATGAGTGTGTCGGTAGCTTGTAAACTTTAGAACTTGGCCTTTGCATCATTTCAAGACCATAGACGAGGTATGTTGAGTTAGCTTGATGTATTTGGACTTTTCAGTTTTAGAAGGCAATATTATAGGATTATCACCCAAACAGCCTACCATTGTGAGTCTATCGATTAGTTACCTCGACTTTTCGACCCCCATGTTAAACCCTTTTGTTGCACTCATCTTTAGTGCAAGATACCCCTAGATACACCCTTCTGAGCCATTCCTTTCATTTTGTTAACCCGATATATTGTTTCGATACACCTATACACCTTAGCCTACCGTGTAGTCTTTATTTGTGATTGGAAAGTCATCATTTGCCTAAGTTCAAAGTTCGAGTGGAAAGGTTCGGAAATTATGCTTTCATCGACAATATTTTTGAAGATCATTGAAGACCCCCCGTATTCCCATTGTTCCTCTGAAGTGGGGGGATATTATGTTATGTTGAAAAAAAAAGTGATTCGAATATATATATCTCTATATTATATATAACAGGAGGCATTTGGCATTAATGCCACCTCAATGCCACCTCAATGCCACCTCAATGCCACCTCAATGCCACATAATCATTTTTCATGCCACATAAGCATTATTGGTCCAACTAAGCAATTTATTAATCCACCTATAATTTTCGGTTTTAATGTATAATTTATATAAATTTTTAATATTTTTTTGTAAAATTGTTTTTATAAAAATGTGAATGGTGAGATTTGAACTTGAGTTGTTTCTAAGAGTAACAAACATGATTACCACTAGACCAACACATTTTTTTATTATAACTTGGAAAACCAAATTTATAAATCTCTACAACATCATTTTATCTACAAATATTATATTTCACATATCCATTCCTTAATTATAGATAAAGATTTATAAACTTTAACCTAATCTTATATAATATTTGAGCATATCTATTCCTTAATTATAGTCACAAATTAATTAAATTTCTACCATAATAATCCTATACAAAATTTTCCCTGGATAATTTTTATTTTGCTCTCCTTATTATGTTCTTAATTTTGTATAACTTTTGTGCATATTATGTGTGTTTGCAGTACATAAACTTTTGTTCGGAGAAGCATACCTTCGTTCAAAGATCGATCATAAGTTTTTTTATTAGCCGATGATATTTTTGCTTTTTGACATTTATCATATATGTTCTTGCAATGATGAAATTATTTTTGTTTAGTTGTATGATTTTGTAGGTCAATGATATACAAATTGCTACTACCATGTAGGTATCACTATTTACAATTTTCGCAATGGTTTAATGTATTGAACGTCATTAAACCTAAATCTTAAGCATGTTTGATATTTTTTTTGGTTTTTTTTTTAACTTGGGAGGGTTTGAAGAATATTCTGCTTCCGAGTGTTTGAAAACCGAATTCCGTTTGGAGGTGAGTATTTTCTTGTTATAATCCTTATATATATCGCACATGTTGAATAGTAAAATTAATATACATCGGTGTCTATGAAATTTTAACTATTTGTTGCTTCAACTTAAATGAGGTTGAAGCGTGAAGATTTACTGTAAGTATACCACTTTCATATATTACTTTATTCGTCGTTACCTCCTTTCAAACTTACAAGTTAGCCACATAGTATCAAGATTATGTTTTTACTACCTTTGTATAGGTCTTTCATTGAGTACGGAATGAACCTCTGTAATACTCACAAACCCAGCAGTAAAAGAAGAGTAACAAGTGCGATAATTGTACGGTCATATTAAAGTTAATGCCAATTTGTTTTCTATTAAAGTTTATTTATAAATTTCGTAACTGAAATTTAATTTTGGTTGCAGACAAGCCTCGGAAACTATTGAAGGAATTCCTTGATAGCAATAATGATATTTTCCGTGTTGCGAATGTGTTAGCGTTAAAGGAAATATGCAATGTGACTAACGCTTGGTGATAGTCTTCGCGTCACCGATACGGTAAGAACCCAAGATTTAGTGTATATAAGGATTTTAAAATCACATGTAACATCTAATTTTATGCGTACCCATGGTTGCTAATGTAGGAATAGGAACGTTACTCAATATTAGGCTTACTCGGGAGTGTACTTACATGTAATAAAAAATTTCCAACAGCACGAGAAAATAAGGTATGTTGTTGCCCCAGTTAGTTGTTTACGGTAATTTTGGGCACTCAAAGCTAAATGATAAGGTTTTTCGTAACGCAGAATGACAAATCCACAAAGAAGGTACAAGAAATTAAGTGCGGCAATTTGATAAGGTAACCTATTGTCTTCGCAACCATTTTGAACCAAAAGTTGTGCATCGAGATATTAAATCCAGTAATATACTAATAGATGAAGAATTGAATGCTAAACTCTCACGTGTAACATCTAATTTTGTGCAAAGCATGCGGTTGCTAATGTAGGAATAGGAACGTTACTCAATATTAGGCTTACTGGAGTGTACTTACGTGTAATAAAAATTTCCAACAAAGACGAGAAAATAAGGTATATTGTTGCACCAGTTGTCTTTGCAGACAATAATCATACAGGTAAAAGCATCTAGGGCCGAAGACATCGAATCATGTGTTTTGTTCTTTCCCTGGAACATAATGCATAGTTTACTAATTTCTAAGTCATTGTATTCATGTGATTCTATATAACTAATTAAATTATGTTCACTAATTGTTAACCTTATAAAATGTAGATTGGAACAAGCTGATGCTTTGGTAAAGAAGTGGCAAAAATCCGGCTGATAAGCTAATAGGCTGAAAAGCTTTTAAATAGGGGTAGTAAGGTAGAATTACTTTACATTCAGTACAAATGTCTAAATACTCGCCACATAAATGAAGAATTTTAATTTTTACAATGTTGCAAAGTTAAAGTGTCATAGATAAAGTGTTGACTATATGAAAACAGAGAGATGTTTATTTTACGAAATCTTTTGACTTGGTTATGTTTTTAGAACAAAGAGATATATTGCACCAGATGTCTTTAGAAATGAAGACTACGATATGAAAGTGGATGTTTTCTCATTAGTCTTGATTATACAGGAGGTAATGTTTTATATATATTCTTTTTGAGAAGGAGGAGTTGTTGTGAAAAAACGGATCATTGAGGTAAACAAATATTATTTAACCACTTATAAGTTTAATCACTTCATGTCTTATTATTCAGTTTTTAATGATCAACAGGAAAGTGTGCATACACCCTGTAGACAGTAATTAATATAGGTTTCTTAGTTTATGCGAGTATTTAGAGCCCACGCATCACTGACCCATTGGCAATTGAATATTAGCTAAACCGACCTATTTTTACATAAATGGGATGAGTATGGCTTCACTTAGTATCACAAGTCATGGAGACAAGTCTTGCAAATAGATCATATTTGTATTTATATAATTTTTGTACTTCCCACAATCTGTGTGCACATTAAAACCAATGGTTTTTACTTTGGTTAGATCTTTGTGGGAACTGATACAAAAGTTAATGACAAGATTAGCCTATAGTTGCAAAGTGTGGTGATATTGCCTCAAACTTTATTTGTTTAAAGAGTACTTTTCTTTTCTTATCAAACATGTACTTTTATGCAACATCAAAGTCTCTAGAGTAGTGGACACTAAGATTGCATATTACTGTAAATGTAGAGCCATTAGGTACTTCACTTTCTTTGCTTGCACAACTTATAATAACAGTAGTAGTAGCTCTTGGTGCATCATTGCATCAGAGGAGGCATACAACTTATACTCAATTTAAGACCAATTGTATATTGGTGGACATGGTAACTTAGGTTTCCTTACACATGCCTTGGGTAAGATAGGTAACTTTAAAAAAAGGATTAGATTCAAAGTCATATTTCAATCCATTAGTTTAGTTATGTAAATAAAGGTTTAATTAGTGATTGTTTAGTTTAAACTAAGCTCCTCTCAATAGCTTTGCCGTTGCAAAGCCATTGGTGCTAAATATTTAGGTTTGATCACTCCAGGAGTAAAGCTTAACTTTCATAGATTTTAATCTGTAACCTGAAATCCTTTTTACGCAATGTAGAAAGGAAAGAAAAAAAACTCGAATGTTTTTTCGTTCTCATTACTTAAACTTTTCTTAACTTTACTGTTGCAAGAGCACCAGAGGTATAGCTACCATCACATCTCGCCATGACCACACCGACTTCCATAAAACACAATCAAATGGCCAAAACAGACTTGGTTGTTGCCTCAGCTGCCACCTTGGAAATCTGACCCATTTGCTAAATATAAAAAGCCAAAACTAAAATCACTTCATTTTATCATTGTAAGAAGAGGTGCCAACATGGACGGGTTGAGTGAAAGGTCAAAGTGGGTTTGGGTTAAATTATGTCATTATTTAGGGGTGTTTGGGATTGTGTTCAAGCTAGGATTTTTATAGCTCGACTCGAGATCGATCATTAACAAACTCGAGTCAGTAATTAGTCTCGAAGTTTTACTAATCATAACAAGTATATGAGACCAAATGTCACATAACACCTTAGTATTTTTCAGGTTTTTGAGGTTGCTGTTACCATAAGATTTATGTGCACGCTGCAGCCAGAGTTTATGTGGAATAGAATCTCGACAACATGGGTATGTATTGTACTTCTTAATGAAACATTTGTCATCATTAGACACTTTTAGATACTTTTGCTACTGAAAGTCATCATCAGCCATTACCATTAGTAAATTCTTCTTTCATCTTTGTTGTCATATTCATAGAAAGTGTACCAAAATATCATTAGATGTACATTTTTTACTACTTATAATGGAAATATGGATAACCACAGTAGGAAAATATTTTTCAAAACGGTGGTGTTGGAGGACTATGTGAAAATCGATAAGTGATGTTATTGTGATTGTGCATATCTGTCGGAAGTTCTCAGCTCAGCAAAGGAAAGTGAAAAGTGGTGTTTGGATGTGTCGAAAGGTCGTAAAATCAATAGTCATTCCTAAAGATGTCATTTTTGCATATATTTTGATGTTTAATTTTTTATGCATCTTATTCAGAAAATGGCTAATGTGCTATTTTGATGAATTTTAAGGTCATGGTTTACACTTTTTGGGCGATTTGCTTAAAGTAGTAGATTCTCTGTAGTGGTTGCTGGAGCAAAGCAACACATAACGAGTTGTAGTCATTCCTGTGGCTATTTACTTTTTACAAATCAATTTTCTTTTTCCACCTCTTCGTGTTCACTTCTCTGGTGAAATAATATAAATATGCTCTTTTGCAGATTCGTCCATTGTGGAGACACTACTTCCAAATCACACAGGGACTTATTTTTGTGGTGGAAAACAATGACATGGATCGAGTTGTTCAGGCAAGGGATAAATTGCATAGGACGTTAAATGAGGTATGGACACAAGTTTGAATAATAAGTAAATTGATTGAACCTGTCTAATGAAGTACCTTAAGATGCAATTTTTTATTTTATTTTTCTATTTTTTTCCCATAATTTTGCATTGGCAGAGTTTTATTTTAGTTTCTCATGTAGTTTAACAAATTGTATTCAACAAGTAACTCAGAATTTGTTAAAAGTCAGGTTGGTTATGATATGTTGGGTCATTTCACGGGGTTTTAGAGGTGATAGTTAATGGTGGTAGTGGCTATGCTGATGCATTGGTATTATTTCGTGTGTTTGAGGTGAATATGGTGGTGGTACCGCTGAGAAGACGCCAATGTTGCATGTGTGTTTCCCATTGTACTCGGCTTCAAATATTGTCGACCCTTTTCTGTAAAACAATCAAGAAGAAGGATATCGATTTTGTGCATTAATTCTGAGAAAGTTACATATTGACATTAGAAGTTAAAAACATCTTTCTGGAAAAGACATTTTGACCATGCTGATAAATAAAAGGTTGGTCAAACTAAAACTCACCACTTTGTGGACTCCCTGTGGATATCAGTGGCTCTGGCTCGCACCGAGTCGGCAACGCAGTGTCTCGAGGCGCCCGGTAGAGTCGCCCAACTTGAGAATGCACAAAGCATTCTCATGTGAAGAATAGATTTTTTGTATATAAAATTGTCTTGCTTCAGGTGTATTTAGATTGAACCTTAGTTGTTTAGCGATTTGTATCCCTTGAGTTAACTCATCGATGACTGCATTCTGTTCACAAACATAAGCTCTTTCAATAACTTTTAAGTACAATCATGATGCAAGGGGTACAAGCAAACAATGGTTTGACTTTGAGAGTCAGACATAACAACACCGGCTGCTAAAGAAGAAGGTAATACATGGAGCCTTTAAGAATAATTTGCAAAGGCATTAACCTACACACTTAAGAGTACTTTCCCTCCATGTGAAGAAGTAGTGCCTATAATATATATGTTAATATGTTCTATCTCATGCATACAAAATTTTGTTACATTCTTTTGATTGATATTATGAGTACTAACTCAGAATTTTACATTTGGTAATAGCAAAAGTGTCTTGCACATGTGGCCTCAAGTAAGAGACGTGATGAGGTATAACGGACCAAAGTATCTTGGAATGATAATAACGAAGTCATCAAATGTTACTCATGTAACATTTTTTCCATCAAAAGATTTCTCATGTAAGTTTTACATTTCATTTTATTTATTTTTATTTTTATTTTTATTTATTTTTGTCTTTTATGTTATTTATTTTATTCCTTTTCTAGATTAATTAATACATATTGCTTTCCACGCGTTCATTTTCACCAAGAAATCACGCGTGGGTCACAAGAAAGTTATCTCATCGATCCGCATTTAATGACATGCAACGGCATAGTAACTTAGCCGTAGACACGCCTCTACTAACACTACGTCACACAAAGCAACACACCACTCGGTCTACATAAGTTTAGATACACGGTGTTTTCAAGCGATAAGACTGCGTATTCTAAACCGATGTAATTATAACGAGCACGCCTTCCTTCAAAAGGATTCGGGATGCGCCACGCAGTCAATAATACTCGAGTGAAAGTACGAGCCAACAAAAGGCGATCTACACAAGGTTAGATACAACACTATTTTTAATGCATAAGCCTTCGAATCTATTTAAAATAAAAGCTTATACTAATGCTTATGACTCGAGCTACCATCAACTCATTTGTAATTAGTAAGAAATCTGTAAGAGGTCTTTTCCGGTATGGGTCAAAATGACACATGTTGTATTTTGTTAACTGGACAATTTTGTTGCGGGTTGAGCCGACCCGCTTTAACTTTAACTCACCCATTTTGCCTGTTAATATGGGTTTTGTTTATTAAACTCGTGAGAGGAATTAGAAATCGAGCAATGTTGGAGATGTTAACCGCGGGGGAGGATGTCGATCAATCATGTCCTGTAATTATGTCTCTTTACTAATTAGTTAAATAGAACGTAAGGCCGTGTTAGAAATGCAAACCAATCTTTGGATGAAATGTATCGAAATTGGTGGTTTCAGTATAGTTGGATAGTTGCTCGCATGATGTAGTTAATACTTTAAATTATACTAATTTTGCTTAACTATTGTTACAATAATCAAGCGGATGTATACATGGCCCGTTGATCAATCCATTTTTGTAGTACATGTCAAATTGCCATTAAGTACCCATTACTGCGATAGCAAGTACAATAAATTCACAACACAAGGTACTATTGAAATGTTATCGTATAATATCTTACATAGTTAGCAAGATATGCGGTGCAGTGGGTTCGTAATGATTAAACACCGTGTCGGGGCCATTTCAACTGTTGACTGTTTCCTCTTTTGTTTGACCCATTTGAGGCTAAGCATGTCCCAAATCTACCCACCCACCCATAAGTAAACGGGTCAAAATTGCGCTTTATAGTTTATTATCCACATGATTGTTTTATCAAATCTCGACTCCTTTTGAAGCTTCAATTCGATGAATCGTCACTTCAAACGTCCATTTTAATTCTTTCTAATTTCTTTTGTTTTGAGAAAGAGAGTTGAAACTAGAGAAGTTACATCGTGTTGTATGTGTTAAGTTCATTTTCTTGATGTATAACTAATGTTACGAGTTATTAGGAAATATCGAGATATGTAAAGATAGTGGAAGTTGGTCCAAGGATGGATCAAAACGAGAAGGATATGGTACCAACTCGCTATAGCGAGATACCATCCGTCACTTCTTCGATGCCAGGAACCGATCCGGAAATCAAGATGGTAGTCTTGTTAGTATTGTCTCTACATCGGGGCCGACAAGTAAAACCGGAAGAACCATTTCTTGATATGGTTTTGACGACCATCAATTTCATCTTTTAATCTCTATAGCAGTTACATCAGTTAAGTTTAGGATTACATAACCTTGCATTTAGGTGTAGAATTTGTTTAGGTAGCTAGGTTAGGTTGTATTTCATCTTTAAACATCAACTAGAGTCAGTAGGAAGTAATCTAATCTCACAAAAGTCAAATGGTAAATTTTTCATAAAAGTCAAAATATCTATTCATGCTCAAACAACCTCCACTTTTATAATTTTAATTCATTCATTTTATGTCTAATAAAATTTGAAAATCTGGATTTTGTAAATTTGGTTGTTTGTGTTTAAGAAGGTAATTTTGGATTATTTTACAAATTTTCTAAAACACCTTAATTTGTGCTTAAACTTGGTCGATTTTCCAAAGTTGCTACGTACGTAATCGTGAACACCGATTCATCACATCTCCTTCTTGAGCTTCTTAAAAGCTTAAACAGGCATCGAAGCTCATGTTTGGTTTTTAAGTACTTATTCAAGTCATCTTAAGGTTTCAATAAGTGGATTTCAGTTAGAGCTTATTTATAAGCTGTTATATCAACAACAAAAAAAAGTTGTTTCAAGATAGTTCTGTCACAGGCACCATGATTCATAATGTTTTAGGACAGTAAAGAATGGCACGATGAAGCTTGATTATATATTTATATGGACATCGGAACATGGTCTTTTTGTATTATAATGATACTAGATTGTCATGTTAGATTTAAATCTGAGAAACATGTTACTTTTTTTGGTTTGAACAGATGCTAAGGGGCTGATTGGTAGAAAGTATGGTGATGACAAGGTGCAAGATGACATGAAAGTATGGCCTTTTAGGATCGTGGAAGGGAAAAATGGTAAGCCAATGATCGTATTCATGCACAGTAGCTGCATCCTTTGTTGCTTGGCCTGTAAATCATCAAAATAAGCTGGAACAGTGATAACTGCACTTTTGACGTCAGCATTAAGGTACACATTAGCAACCTCTTTGACCTTCGCAAGAACCATGGATGAATTTTTTTTTGGCTTACGTGTCTTTTTTTTACGGAGATATTATGCTATTTATATAACCTTTATAGCTAAAGTCATTAGCTTGGGCAAAGAGTTCCTTTTGCTTTCTTGATTCGGTCTAATTCTGGATCCGCGGTAATGAAAAGTGTTAGCTACAGTGGTCACCACCTCATGCTCAAGCCTGTGTCACGCTTCCTTTTGCTAACTGAATGCCACCTGTTTCTTTTGTGGCAGATATTTGGGGGTTTCATCTTCTTATCACCTTTGTTTCATTGCTGTTGTTTACACATCCTGTTCCTTCACAAACCACCGCCTTTTTTGGTGCGCCGGTTTGTTTATGTCGTTGTTGTTTTACTGTTGTTACATTCCATTCTTTGTTTGCTATGTTAGCTTTGCTTTGTTTCAGCGAACCTTGGATTACTTGCGGTTATTGTTTGCAGTCAATACCTTCCTTCTTATACTATTATACAAACATACCTTCATTCTTTAAGATTATTATTTCAGTTCTCATACAAACATAATTTATTTCTTTAGAATTCTTATTTTACTCTTAAAAATAGGTACACAGTCATTAGTTAAGGATTCATAAAAGGTTGTCATACAAACATTACTTCTTTTTCGAAAATTATTATTTTACTATTGAAAATAGCTATATAGTCATTACTTTAGGATTAACACTACCTGAACAAATAAGGGGTTGTTGTTGTTGTTTGAAGATTACATGTATGTACCGTCCGCCTCCTCGATTCATTAGGATTAAAAACCTTTGCAGGTTTCTTTTGGAACTGATGGTTTTTATGCTTCTTGAAGTTTTTTATTCCACGTTTTCATGATGACCAATTACCCGAAGAACCTCATAATGTCAACTTTACACTCACGTACCAAAGACAGCAGCTGGTTAGATGAAGATTATTTAATAATCAACCTAACACGCAATCACTCTCCAATAATGATGACGATGATTCTTCATGCAACAACCATGTAGACAAAGGTTACTTAATTTCTTTTTGTTATTTATAATCATACTATTATTTTTTCTAACACATGTATCTGCTCACATTTTTGTTCTTGCTTATTTTCATGCAGCCGTTTGTTTACCAACACACCCTACTACTTTTTTGGAATTTCAAACCACGCAACTCACAAAAAGAGTTGTTGATCTTCAAACAAGTATTCACCCAGAGATTGGTGATGAGTCTCATCGTAGTACAACTGTCGAGAATGATTGTCTGCCTCTACCATCGGCATCTTATATTAGACCAATAATTGAATGTGCACTTCCAACCTCTCATGTTGTCAACATTCAAGGTGTAGCAACTTTATGTGCTCTGGATAACGGCATGTTTTCTGGGTTTCCATGAAATTAATTGCGTGCATATCCATGGATTGATTGATGCAGGCTGTGTAACTGGTAAAAAACGCAGACGTACTCCAGATTTAGGTTATCAAATACACGTTGGACCTGCCTCGGATACCGTACATGCTTGGCCAATCATGGATAGTACCCAAAATAATTCCATACTTGGTGTAGCCCCATTTGATTCAACATCCTCTTTGGTTTCTAAACATGGTCTGTTTTATTTTTTATCCGCTATGGTCAAACATAACTTGATTACACTGTCCGCTTACCCCTTTTATTGTTTCCCATCAGCAGATGTGAACACCTCAAACGATGATGCTTCTGCGTACAGAGAAAGGATGACTTACCAACAGATATCACGATGTTTGAGGTCATGCCGGTGAAATATTGGTTGATGGGAGCAGGAGAGGTTGGTAGGCCTACAGAGGGTAAGCATATGTTAACCATGAAAAAGACTAGAATACTCTATAATGCAATAGGTGTGATACAAGCAAGCAATATATTTGTATCTGTCTCAGTTTGAATCTCCGACATAGCCCCCTGATTCAATTTGGTATCAAAAAAGGTACTTTTACTCCGCTTCATGTTCATCTTCTGCCACATAGCATTAGTTCTTCCAAAATCTTTCTGAATACTTTGTGTGTATGTGGCGATAACCAGTACGATATCAAAAAAGAGTTTTTAAATATTTTTTGTAGTTATATACATTAACATTGTTTTATGCTTCGTTTTACTCTTTTTGTGAAAAGGGCACCCATTAAAATGCAGTTTCGTATATCAACAGTAAGCTCCTCTTTAATCTTAATTTTTTGTATTGTGTAATGTTACAAATACAACCCAAGAAGCTGACGTATGACCAGAGGAAGCAAAGGCTTATTGAGAGGTTGAATGGTCTTAATGTTGCTGTTGGAGCCAAAGATTTTGAAGGAATGTCAGACTTGTCTATGTATGAGGTAGGAGCTTTGATTGTGTCACTATCTTTGTTTAACGCTAACGGAAAAACAATGCGTGTTAGCTTACTGTCTGTGCAGATTCAACTGTCAGATCAGTAGCTTTAATTGTGTTTTCTTCACACTTGCAGTTATAAATATTAACGTTGTTCAAAATTCATTTTCAGAATTAAGTGTATTCTTAATATCATGCCTTTTCAGAATTAAGTGTGTTCTCATTCATCTATACCATTTGCAGTTGACTGTTATTCTCAAAATTGCACAATTCACTATTATAAGCTACAAAACACTTTGATTGATGAGGTCTCATTTGCATGTTCCCATTGTAGCTCACTTTTTTACTTTTTCCATTTTTTATTCGCTCAAGATTCATACACAATTTAAGATGATTATTGTCTACCAATTGTATTTATACATTATACATTACGTATTTAAGACCAAGTCGAACTCAAGAATCAAAAATTAACACGGTTCTGTTACCTATTCTTTGCAGGTCAACGCACTTTTTTAATTATGTCAACTTATTATGAAATTAAAACGGCTGAGGTCAAGCACCGTGCTAGACTCTCTACTACCAACTAGGATTGATTTTCTTCATTCTACACAAGTTATGGTTGATCTTATGAGATGCTTCTCTATTTTGACATGGATTAGCGGTAGCTTGCTAACAAAAATATTCCGATAGTCTTATATACCAATTATAATACAACTAAAAATATATTATGGCATGACATTTGGCTTAAATAAATAAAAACTTAAATATATAAGATTCAAGATTTCTTACATTTACTCCAACAAATAAAACCATTTAGGACACATTTGTATTTTAATCATTCATAAGATAAGAAAACGGTTTACATGTAAATTTCATACTCAACCATCTACATGATTCGTCTTGGTCTAACTGATGCCACAAGGTAATTCTCACTGGCCCATATATAGAGGTATAGATTGAAGCCTTTTCTGGCCTCAATCACCAATCTTGACTTTCATAACAAATTATATCCATGTCAAAACGGTTTAAAGAGCGATCTAAGAGATTCAGACAATATGTCACGAATCAACTTGCTTCTCAAGACCCACACATCAAGGTCGAAAAGTTCCACCTCGGTTGCACTCCTTCTTTACAATTACCCTCCTTCTTTCGCTATAGCAAATTATGTCAACGATAATTATAAGTCATGCCCGCCCATTGGGGCTTAAAACTAGTATATATATATATATATATATATATATATATATATATATATATATATATATATATATATATATATATATATATATATATATATAGTCGTACCCGCGCTAGCGGCGGTGTCCCACCTTTGACAAAATCTCGGCGGCGAATTATTTACAATTGAGAATCAGTATTTACGGTGTTAGGGAATCATTTCGGAAGAAGTATTTTTATGATGGCATGGTTGCATAGCTCTAACAATATAGTCTTCAACAAATTTGGTTGCTTGGGTTTATGTGTGAACATTTTTCGAATAGCATAGTTTTAAGTTGAAAATAGTCAAGTAAGATTAAGAAAATATGTTTTTCCTATAGTTGAGTACAAATGCACAACGACAATGGTGTATAGTTTCTATTAAAAGTCGTTCGGTTGATTTTTGTGTGCACGGTCATTCTTTATCATGCGTATGCCTATGGCGATTTCGATAAAAATTTGTTGCGATGATGTAAAAGGGTGTTTTACTTTGTCATTTGTCATTTTGTATGTGTACAGTATCTTTTGTTTTTAGAAACCATTATTATAACTATAATCAAGCAAAATATCCTTGATTCTCATGTAACTTTGATGGTTCAAGGACAATTGACGTGTTTTGGATTAGAGGATCACCTGTAACAAAATAGAGTTTTAGTTAAAAGCCTAACATCTTGCTCGAGGTTGTAAGGTCTTTGTAGAGCTTAATAATGTCTTTCTCAATATCACATGTCTCTACCTTGACATGAAGTGGTTTTCGCTTTTAACTAAACATATTAATTTAGGAAAATGATAAATAAACCTAACTAAAGAGATCTAAAAGGAGACCTAATGCATAAATATACTGTACAGTAACAGTACTGTACAATACATTTATGCATTAGGTTTACTTTTAGGCCTATTTAGTTAAGCCCATGTATCATCACTCATTAATTTATGTAGATTTTTTTATATTGCTAAGCCAAATTAAAAGAAATTATCAATGCCAAGAATCCAAGAATACATCATCACATCCAACTTAATGGCCATGTCAAAGGTGAACCGCTCAAATGGTTTTTACTTTTCACCATGTACCGACAAAGTTATCAAAAACATACTACCATTGTATATCACAAATTCCCATAATACTTTCTAGCTGTCTATTCCTTTTCAAAACTGTTCATCTATCAAATTTTTTCTACTAAAATTTTTGAATCATGTGTAAGTAAAAAAGATTGACGCTTTTGCCCCTCTGCATGCCTCCAGCCCATCAAAACCAACTTTTAAAGTGTTATCACAATTTTTAAAAGTAAATGATTAGTCATCATCACCACTTTTCAAGTATCATGCATCAGCTAACTTGTCATCATATTCATTTTATAGTCATTGTTTTAATATATGCAAAGAAAAAATGCTATCCTTTCTCGAGGATGACTATGACAACTAAAAAGACTTTTAAGCTAAAAATAATTATATCTAGTCTTCTAAAGCTAAAATTGTGTAGCTTAGTGTTCCTGGTTTTCCATTTATTGAATCCAAAAGCTTAAAACTCATTTTTGGCCCATATCTGTATATTTGATGTCAGGTAAAATGGGAACTTATTTGATTTCACCAACACAATTTGCATAATATTAGATACATAACTTTTACTTAACAGATAAACACGACATAATAATTTACATAATAAATTTACGTCACTTTTATCAGTTGTAAAATTTTATACAAAGGCCACAATAGCAACAGATTCCAGCAAACGACGTCAAATCGGCAAGAAAAACACATATTCATTAATAAAAACCTCAATAAAAATATATTCACGCAAAAATAGAATCATATTTCTTAAAAGTAAAAATTCAGATTCATAAAAAATAACTCTAAGAAAAAAATAGATTTAAAGAAAAGCATAGATTTATAAAAATTCCAAGTTTTATACAAGAAAAAACTCATATTTTTTTAAATCTAAAAAATTCAAACTTGTTAATAAAGACTAAAAAAAATATATTTACTAAAGAAAAGAAAAAATTAAGGACTTAGATTCTTAATTCAAACTTATATTTTGAGGAAATATGTAATTTTTGAAGTTTCCTTGATATATATGAAATTCCCCCTATTATATATATATTGCTGATTCATAGTTGGTTTTTACTTAATAAAAAGTAAAAGTAAAGTAACCTTTCAGAAAAAAAGAGTAAAAGTAGAAGTACTTAATAAGTAGCTATCAAGCTTACCTTTCAAAAAAAATGTAGCTATCAAGCTACACGATGGAATCAAGCTATGATAGTTGGTTTTTACTTTATAAAGTACTTTATAATTTTATATTGCTATCCGCAAGTTTGAAATTTGAATTTCAAAATTGCAACTTCCAAAAATTGAACAGTCAAAGCAACGTGTCAGATTTTTTAAAAAATGTGTACTCTTTTATAGTTGTCCTATCTACTTTTACGGTTTTTCCGTTTACTTTTTAGAATCTTTTTATCAAAACCTTTCTAAATATTAATTTATCATAATCATTATTTAATATTTTGAATAATATAAACATGTATGCAAAAATCACGGTACTCAAAATTCACGTACATCATTAGATCAAAAACTAAAAAAACTTATAAATCTTAACAAAATCCTTAAAATATAAAGGAAACAAACAAACTTTTAACCTCATAAACATAATTACTAATAACTAAAATAAAGCTTTAGATCTAACAACAATAAATTCAAGCAACTTTAGATCCAACAAATTCAAGCAACTTTAAACACTTGAACAAAGTCGTTCTTTAAGAACATCATGTGGCCTCAGTTCTCCAATCAAAAACTATTATCGACCTCAAAAACACGAAGGCGTAAAATACAGTTAGACGGTTAGATACCGGTTTGACCACGACAAAATTAAGAACACCCCTGACCCGCAACCGATCTTAGTTCAAAAAAAATTTACATACCTAAAACACAAACAACAACAAGCGGCCACTTCTTTATAATTTTCTATAAAGTTGCATCAACACCACTTTAGCATACTCATCAACGTCGTTCAAAGCCCATTCCATAGTCTGATCTCTGTTACCTAAGATAAAGACATCACACTATTAGTAGCAAAAGAATAACAGTTGTTTGTGTTTAGATTATTTCAAGAAATTAAAAGTCAACTTAAAAATTGAAAAAAGATTAGCACTAAAATTCGGATTTTAATTAAAAAATAAAAAATTAACAGAAAAAAATATATATTAAAGAATCAGATTTATAAAAAAAAATCGGAATTATTAGAAACAAATCTCAAAAATCGAATTTATAAAAGTTGCAAAATTATAAGATAAGATCTAATAAATAACACTAAAAATCAGATCTTCATTAAAAAAAAAAGATTTACAGAAAAGAAAAATGTATCATATTAAAAAACGAATAAGTAAATATTTAACGAAAAAGAACGCAATATTAGTATCTTTCAAAGACCAACTTGAAATAAAAGCAAGTAAGCTTTATGCTTGTTCAAGCTTGGCTACCACACAAGCTAGAAAATAGTTTCCCACTGCTAACACTCTTTGAAAACATCCATTTTCCTACACTAATACTTTTACGTAAGCATATTACCTTTTTTTAGTCTAAAAATAATTCAAACATCTTTTCTTTCAACTTATCAGATTTATAAAAAAATCTACAGAAAAAGCTAGCTTTATAAAAAAACAAATCTGATTAAAAGATTTAAAAAAGAAACTCATTATGAAAAAAGACTCACCACCTCATATTATATAACTCAAAATGGTAGCAATAGCAGTAGCGGTAACAGCTGGGACGCCAAAAGCAGCGGCGGCGGAAGCATCAGCAACGACAACAGTGGAATCGGGCAAGATCTGAAAAAAGAAAATTATATTATATAAATTTAGATCTGACAAAAAGATAAATCAATAAAAAAAACAACCAAAACTTAAATATGTTGTGATGCGGGGATTTTCGGTGGTCGTACGGGTCTCGATGGTGGAGAGGTGTTTCCGTTGATAGATTGAAAAGGGTTCCAGCGTTGAAAGGGTTCGACGGTTGAGGAGTGACGGCGGTGTACGGTTCCGGCGGTGAAAGGGTTCCAGCTTTGGAGGGTGTTGGCGATGAAGGGTGTCGGTGGTGGGAGTTTTGGAGTGTGGTAGTTGTGAGATGAGAGTTTTGAGAGGGTTTTGGTAGTTGTGAGAAGAGAGTTTTCTGTGTTTCATTGTGAGGTGAGAGATGAGGGTGTTGTGTGTGTATTTTGTTTTGTGGGTAAAAGAAGTAAATGGAAATGGATGAGGGTGTTTGTTGGTATTGGTTTGTGAGGATTGGATAATGGTTGGTTTGGTAATTTTTAGGATTGTATGTTGGTTTGGTGTGTGTAAATTTAAGCTTGGATGTAGGTTTGGATGGTGAATCTTAAAAATAAAGGGTTGGGTTTTGGTTGGGGATATGCATGCTTTATAAGGAGTATATATATATATATATATATATATATATATATATATATATATATATATATATATATATATATATATATATATATATATATTATGATTATGTTATTGTAAAGTGCGTTGTTATAAAATCATAGTATGAGCTTTATGGATTTAGTATTGAGGAGGCCACCTCGGTCACATTTGAAGATTGGAGTTGGTAGTTATGCCAACAGTTGGAGAAAAGGTAGTGTGCCCATCACGACGTCCTCTAATGGCACATCTACCTTGCATTTCATGATCCGGTTTCTTGGCTTCTAAGCTTGAACTTTGGGTGGACGGTAAGTGGTGATGACTTGGTTATAGGTTTAGACTACCTGCTTGTTTTTTTTACACCAATTATATATCCCATGTCTTATCCTACCCTTTTAGTCATGAAGCGTGTCTAGGTGATGCAACGAGCAATCTTTGGTATCTTGGCCATGGATTTGGTCATGTATCATTGATTTTGTCCACTTCGCCGTGACATGTTAGTAATGATGAGTCACCCTTAACCTTTGTCGTGTCTACCTATATTGCCTTCGAGAATTGTTTAGCCCTTAACTCTAGTGGTGGAGATTTGTGTAACCGCCAAGCTTATGATAGAATACATGCTATGTTATGCGATTGAGTGATCACCCGAAATTGACACTTAGAATAGTTGAGAGATTTGAGTGTTTGTTCCCCTTTCGTGAGGTGTTCGGCTTTGTTTTATTCTAGCATAAGGGTTTGTAAACTCATATTTTCAAGGATATGGGAGATATCTTTTAGGAATCTATCTAATAAGGTCTACTTGAGGGCAAGTAGAGTTCAAGGGGGATATTTGATAACATCAAATAGTCACGAATATTAAGTGTCAATTTCCCGATAATGCTCGTTATTTATATCATTTATATGGATTTACGCTTGTTTTCCATTATTTTCCACTTTCAGGTAAATTACGAGCATTGGAGCTAAAGAGACGCGAAATGGAAACATATCTAAAGATTTATCACCAGTATGCTATTTTGAAGAAGTTACGGCGTAACTCATCTCTCACATTACGCCGTAACTATTGCGTGACTCATTATGCCAACATATCGGAAGGTTACGGCATAACTCCTTCCGCAGGTTCTGACGTAACTACATTAGGTCAAAAGAGGTTCCACGTCACGATACTTACGCCGTAATCGCTGCATCATTTATGACGTAACCGAAGTTTATTGAAGACTACGGCGTAACCACTCATAAGGTTACGCCGTAACCAGCAGATCTAGTGCGTTTACTGAAGAAATAGAAGGTTACGGGTAACTCCTATATTGGTTACGCCGTAACCCGATCTCGCCTATAAATACCCCACGAATTCCGACATTGAATCATCCCATTCCACATACAACACTCGAGAACGTGGGAAAAAGCTCAAGGCAGGTCTAGAGGAGCATACTGGAGTTGTTTCGAGGAGAAGTCACTCCATTACGATAAGCATTAGCGTTTTATATTTCTTTACTTTCAATTCATGTATTTCGTACCTTTGAATATTGAATTGATTTGCATGATTAATATGAGCGGCTAAGCACCTTTTGGTGCTAGCCTATTTATGATTCCTTAATTGTTTTGTTTACGTTTATGTTGGATCGATGTACTCTAACCAAACTAACTTAAATAGCTTTTAAAGGTTTAATAACTTCGGATAAATCCTAAGTTATTAACAATGAAACATTGATTAATCTCTATTAAGCACGCGGAATTTACTTAACAAAGCTAAGAAGATTTAACTTTAACAATATTATTAATAACTCTAAATCTGCTTATTATGCAGCTTTAACAACTCTAAAACTCTAAATAATAATCGTACTTTTGGATTCTAAAAACACATATCTCTAATGCCAATCTAGGGTCCTTTATAGGCTTAAGGATAACCCTAGTCGGTTTACAATTTGTATCCTTGTACGACAAGTAATCTAAACAAAGAATATTCTAGAATAACAAAGCTTTCCATAAGCGAATATAGCAGCTTCTTTAGCTTTGCGGTACTTTGACTTGACAGAAGATTTTGACTTCTTCTTTAGCAAGACTTTGACTTTTCCAAGATGCTTTGTCATTCTTCAAGACTTTCATATCCCAACAATCCTCCCTAACTTGAATTCTACTTGCTTGACTTCAAGTTCCTTTGTAAACTTATCTTTAATGACTCCATCTTCAAGGATAGATTGTATCTTTGTCTTTGGATTGTATCTTTGTATTCTCTGTCTCGATAACATCATTATCAAAGTATTCTTTAGAAATTATTCTTTCTGACATATTTGACCAAGAATCTCTTTTCAAAGAATATTCAAAGAAGCTCCATCTTTTCAAAGAACATAAGACATTTTGTACATTAATTGAGTTTAAGTTTGATCTATTCTCATCACTTCCATGTGTAAAATCTGAGAGGTGAATTATTAAAAATTTAATGGATTTTATGTCTCTTTACCAAAGCCATTAACTCTAGAGTAGCCAAATGTTTTGATGTATAAGATCATGGTACACCGATAACCATATGATTTTAGCAAATCATCGACTATCAATGATTTGATTTGTCTTTACCAAAAGCTATACCCTTTTGGACTAGTTAGTTCTTTCATCTATGGTGAACTAATTACCAACTAATGGTTTTCCACGCCTTTACCACAAGCAATTTTCTTGTGGGCTAGCCAACTCTTCACATTTCTCGATATGGTGAGTTGATTACCATACGACTTATTAGCAAGTTGTCAACTATAAAAGCGGTTTGAGATATCTTTACGAGCCGTTTGCTCATGGATTAGCCAATCCTTTTGTAACCATGGTGGATTGATAACCTATTGTTGTTACCATCTCAAAACCATTTATTTCTTTTAACCTTTGTTTCAAAATATTTGTCACTTAACAAAGTTTTCTATTCAAAATCATTAAGCGGTGCAAGCGATGCTTTGATAAAATCTTGTTTGATCAATGATACTTTGAATAAAGTAATCGATTTTTCAAAATAATTTATTCAATTAAGATTCATACCGCTTATTCATGCATCATCATCACCATAGTCGTCCATCTGATAAACAATTTGATGACCATAAGAGCAATTTCATTATCTTCTTCAACTTCCATTCCATGCTCTAGCATTCTCCTCATGAGATCTGATGTAAGCGGATATCTTCTATCTGCTAGCATGTGAATCATAGTCCCATCTTCTAACTCTAGAACATGTACCCAGTTCTTCAAAGAATCTCCAAGCGATAATTTCCCAATCTTCTTGGTTTTTCCAAATCTCGAGATGCTTTGTTCTTGATTTCTCCAAGCAAGACTAAACCAACTCCTTCGATGGATTGTGTTCAACATATTCTCACACCACATGATATAAATGAAATAAATCCACTCTATCTATTATGTGCAATAGATCCCATAGCATATTGAACACCCTGAAGCTTTCGTCTTCTCTGTGAAACATCAGATAACTTCCATCCTTTGATTCTACAACTTCAAAAGTAGTTGTTGATGCATAATCTGGCGCGGGCTGGATTCGACGACTCTCCCTGGGCCGTTCATCATCTTCTCGAGCCCTAAGTAGACCTGTCAACAAAGAGAACCCGTTAGGAGTGGACCCGAGGCCGTAGCCCCCGGGTCCACCTCCGACGGTCAAGTTAGAATCGATGCGATGTAACCTACAAGAGTTAGGGTTAGTGTAACCTGTCATCTTCCGTCACATATATCATGTCCTCAAGAAGGAGATCCAGCCATGTATTTATAGGGCATGGATTAGGGTTTAGGTGTAGATTGGGCCGCTGTCTGCCGGGCCTAACCCATTCCTGGCCCAGTCCGGACTATACGTCCATATTCCTAACCACATAGACTCCAGTGCGCTCATGGCGATTGACTAGCATCGTGGTGTTTGTTCACGCCGTAGCTAATCTGCGAAGATGTCCGAACACACGCCTAACGCGGGTAGATTTATCGCGATCGCGTCGTTCGATCGCATAAACAAGCGCGAGCAGGCATACCAACCGTAAAAAGCGATGTCTGCGCGAATTAATTCGCGGCTAAAAGAAAATAGGTCCGATCGTGCGCGATTAACGCACGGCTAACGCGGTAAAAGTGCATGCCATCATTATTAAATACTGAGGCGGTGCTTTAGATGAGATATTTATCTAGGTGTGATATCCGGACCTTAATTATTTTGAATCAAGTTTAATATGTCCGGACCAAAATTCAAATAATAACTTGAAGTGGCATTGAAGTAAGGGACAAACATCGTGTTTTTCTCATGCCAAATGTTAACGAGCCTGTTATTCAGATGTGCAGTGCTTTTAAAGTGATATTAAATTCACATGATGGTAAAGCAAGTTTTACGCATGGCAGAATGCAAAGGTTTTAGAGTTACCGACTTTAGAAATTGATTTATGCTTTTCGGTAATATGAGAACACGAAACATAGTTTATTCGTGGTCCCACGGATGGCGCCAACTTGTTGATGCATAATCTGGCGCGGGCTGGATTCGACGACTCTCCCTGGGCCGTTCGTCGTCTTCTCGAGCCCTAAGTAGACCTGTCAACAAAGAGAACCCGTTAGGAGTGGACCCGAGGCCGTAGCCCCGGGGTCCACCTCCGACGGTCAAGTTAGTATCGATGCGATGTAACCTACAAGAGTTAGGGTTAGTGTAACCTGTCATCTTCCATCGCATATATCATGTCCTCGAAGGAGATCCACCATGTATTTATAGGGCATGGATTAGGGTTTAGGCGTAGAGTGGGCATTGTCTGCGGGCCCGACCCATTCTGGCCCGGTCAGGACTATCGTCCACAGTGAGTTATTGGAGATTTGTTCTTCTTCATTTCAAACATCATCTTTATAATACTCAAATTTACTACTCTTAAGTAATTCCTTAGTTCATCATTAGTATCGGACCTTAATTCAATCTTCTTTGATGGTCGTGTGTCTTCAACTTCAGTTGATCTTTTCTTTTAAGATTTCTTTTCTTTCATCTCCTTTCTGAGCATTATCATCTTTATAGTCTTTGATACTATCAACTTGTTCCTGATAAGCTTCTCTAACAGCTTCATACAAACCTTTCATCTCAACATAATTCAACTTCTGCAATCCAATATACCCTTGACCTTTTAAATATCCCATCATAGCATTTCTTTCCTTAGCACGATTTGGTCTTCTTGGTAGAGCAGAAATAGGAATAGGTGACTGTAATGGTATAGCAGCTTCAACATTCAATTCTTCTTGCAATTTCTCACCTGCTTCCTCATTCATAGCCTCTTCATTAGCAACTTCAGCATTTAATTCAGCTTGTAATTTTCTAGCTGCTTCCTCATTCATAGCAACTTGAGCAGCCCTTATCTGTGCTAAAGTAGGTTTCTTTTTCTTCTTTGTTTCTACCAACTTACCTTTTCCTTTATCCTTAGAATCTATAGTAGGTTGAGAAGCTCTTGGTTGTTCTTCTGTAACTCCTGGAATGCTAACACCCCTTGGCTTTGATAAATCATGCAAGATCTCATAAATGGTTTCATCATCACTTGCAGTGTGTATAGGTTTAGGTGTATTAGCTTCCTTTTCTGGTATGAGTGTTGAAGGACCAGCTTCTTCATCAAAGTTTAACACCCTTGGTGTAATTAGATCTTGTCGAGATGTTTCTTGAAGACCAGTACTTTGATCAGCAGCACCTTGATCATCAATACCTTGAACTTTAATGCTTTCTTCCTTAGTACTTTCAATATGCACTTGCACTTCAGCTTCAGTACCTTCAGGTTGATCATCAGTACCTTGAGGTTCAGCTTCTTCTTCATTCAAATTCTTATCTTCCAATTTCCTCCCCAATTGGAATGAAGATTGCTTTTTAACCTTTTTGCTTTTGGTCTTCTTAAACCGCTTTTTCTTTGCTTCTTTTTAGCTTTGACCCATAACTTTGTGATGTTTAACTAAGGGCCAAACAGACTTCTTGAATCTTCTTAGCTTAAACTTCAACTATGCTATCTGTAAACGAGCTTGATAGTTTTCTTCAATCGACTAACTCCCCTTGTCGAACATAATTATCCAACACCAAACCTTGTGGGTATAGTAGTTGGATCTTCCTCGAAGATGATGAGAAAATAGGAACATCTTGTTCGGTGATGTCATAGGAGGAGTAGTATGGTGGGATGAGGTGAGAGAAACTTGACACCTTCATTAACATCGATTACCTTGTGAAGCAAGACCTTGTGTTGAAGTTTCTTGAGATGCAAGACGTGAGAAGCGATACCTTGAAGCGGTACCTTGAGTAGCGGTACCTTGAGCGGTACCTTCTCTTTCATCACTAGCTTCACCTCATCTCTAATAGCGAACAATCTCCATCATTGAAGTAGTCAATGGGTGTCCCTTCCGATGAATAAATCACTCTTCCTAGCCATGAAAGTGAAAATCTTGGTTGGTTGTACCACAACAGGTAGAAGACTGGTACGCTTTGGTACATCAACAAGTTGCTTATTCAAGAACACTTTTTGGAAAACTAGAGGGGGGGGGGGTTGAATAGTTTTACCAATTAAAACTATTTAGATCGACTTATGTCAATCTATTTGGTTGTGTGTGTTGGATGTTTATTAACAAGCATATAAATATATGTAATGAAAAGATAAGAGTAAGAAGCACAAAACCACAATGCGAGTATTTATAGTGGTTCGGCTACAAGGACACCTTCCTTGCCCTACTCCACTCCCCAAGTCACCTACTCGAGAGTTCGTAAACACTACACCAATCTCCTTATGGTGGATAAGCCTTCACAACGTCGCTTAACCTTTTTCCGGTACAAAGCTAAATACCGAGTTCTTTCACACCAAAATGAACCACACCTAACACAACGTCACACCCTTTATACGGTGCTAGGCTAACCACGAGTTCTTTCACACCAAGGAGAACTAATCCTATCACAAGCGTCGACTACCCTTTATTAGGTACTAGGCTAAGCACCTAGTTCCATTGCAATGGAGGAACTACTACCACACTACACCAACGACTAATCCCAAAGGAGGTCTACTCCTTTACAACATCATCAAGGATATCAATATCCTTGGATCTAATACTAGTCTATCTTGTACATCAAAACACACCATATCGAATGTACATCTAAGGCACCTTTCACTAATGCCTTTGACTAGATCTACAAGACACCTTTCACTAATGTCTTGTATCTTCACTTCTAAGCACCTTTCACTAATGCTTCTAGTCTTGACTTCTAAGCACCTTTCACTAATGCTTCTTGTCTTGACTTCTAAGCACCTACCACAAGCGCTTATGCTATAGATGATAGATACCCTTCACTAATATCTTCGTCTTGACACTTGAGACATCTTTCACTAATGTCTTCAACACTACACTTCTTTGAAGAAAGAAAGGAATCATCAACAAGTAGACTTCGGTAGCCTTGATGATGAGGAAGCATGGCAACTCATGGACTTGAGCTTGCTTGACTTCAAAGGTGGTGATCTTGCCTTTAAGAGGAACCTAAAAGATCACACAAAAACAAAACTACAAACATAGATCTCTTGGATATGAGGTTAGTGAGTTTTCAACTCGGGGAGAAAGTGTGTTATAAAGGGGTGAGAAATAATGAAGAAATGGCTCACTATTTATAGAGGAAAAATCCTACTGTTCCCCGGATCCCACGGATCCGTTCCACAAGCGATCCGTCTAGCGTTAAGCTAGGGATCCGTGGGACGCTCCCTTTTACCCATGACTAGGAATTTCTAAACCAACTATCGCTTGATGCTAGGACACCACTAAAATCTTCTAGCTCAAGTTTTGTTTAGGTTTAATCTCGTCGAAACATTCGAGGAGATGATAGAACATGAAACGTTGGTCTTCGTACTTCATGTATCAAACTTTCAACATGTTGACAATGATAGCAATCTTTGTCATGGCTGAGTAGTGGTGGTAGAAGAAATGAAATGGCTTGATGTGAAGGATCAGTGAAGCGGCTTGTGGAGCTTCAAGCGATGGAGGATTGGTGGGCGCATTTGAGAATGGCTCGACCAAGAATGAAGGTGGTGGTAGAGAAGTGTCAACTTCCATATGGTCGGGTGGTTGACTTTGATGATTTCTCATAATCCAAATGGGATTATATGATGGAAAGCGCGAAAAGGAAGCGGAGCAAGTGTTGACTCAACACCTTGATTTTGAACCATTATTCCTCTAATGAGGAGAATGTTGTCGTGAGCGGATGAGGCGGCCTAGGAGGCAAGTCCTCTAAATTGTAGAGGTGTGGTGATGATAGTGGGATGTAAATGAAATAGCTCTAGGAACTAATGGTGATGGTTTAGTGGAGATGATATTGTTTGGCCTAGGAGGTATGGTGGTGTTTGGCATTGGTAGTTTTGTGGGTACTATCCTTTTAAGAATTGGTTTGATTGGATGATGAAGGATCCTATCATTTGTTGGCTTGACCGAGAGATGATTCGGTTGAAGAGATTTCGTGTATAACACGCGCCTTTTCATGGGTGGTTCTTTGGTGGATAAGTTACTACTTGGGGTTTTCCTCATGATGAGATGATTTCAAGAGGTTTGCAAGGGTTTCTAAAGTGTTGAAAGTTAGGATGAGAGTGATGACTATGGAGGTCCTAACAAAGTGGTTTATAAACCAAGAGATTTGGCAAGTGCATTTAAGCCTTAAGCCATTAGGATTTATTGGAATGTGATGATTAACATGCACAAGAGTCAACTTCAGAGTTTGCACTGATTTAGGAACTCATTTAAGATGAGATGGAGTGTTTGAGTTAGGAAGATGAGTTGAAATGATTGTTTTAGCAATATTTGACTTAAAATGTCATCCGGATCCCACGGTTCCCTCCTTAGAGGGATCCGTCTAGGCTAATCCTAGGGATCCGGCAATTCAGTAGCTATGAAAGAGTGGAAATGATGTTTCTAAGATCTATGATCTATAACATCTGAGTGTTTAAGTCTTCCTAAATGTCTTAAATGAAGGGGTGCTTAAGTACTTGAAGGTAATGAGTGATGTAGCTAATGATTGTCTTTTATTGAAGGATTTGGAACTTTCAAAGAGTACCAATGGATGAGCAAAGATGACACTAAAGATGAGAGTGTCAATTGAGGCTAAATGATCCTAGAGATCAGGTTGTGACTTAGGATAGTGTTTTGAAAAATATCCTAGAAGCTTTGAGATGAGAAAACTAGAATTTGATCAACTTTGATCAATTTTGAGGTGAGGATGATTTATGATCAATTTTGCCATACTCGAAAGATTTCAAAGACTAAGTAGAAAATGAAGTGTGAGTTTGAGAGCGGAAGAGTAATGGATTAAATGAAACGGTAGATCTACAAGCGTTTTAGAGTGTGATCTAGGTGTGTGAATAGGAAGGATCAACCTATCTTAATAAGGACTTAATTTGCCTTAAGACACTATGTTTAGCTTAGTGTGAGGTGTTCTAAGGATATGTTTGAAATATAATGCTTGCAATTGCATTTTACTTTGCGGATCCCACGGTTCCTAAGTGAAGGGATCCGTCTAGCGAAACTTTGGGATCCGTCCATCCTTTCGTGAGAACCTTTACTAAAGGTATGCAATGATCTTGACAATGCATCATATTCCATGGTTGGTTTAGAGGATTCTAACACTTAGATATCAAATGTAATATGTTTTTATTTCATGAAGGAAATAGGATTACATTGATAAAGCACAAGTACAATAGAATTGATCCTATTTTGAAATACTACTAAGTTTCTTGAGTGTTTTCGCTAGGAGGATCATTACGTGATTGATGAGTGTTGGTGGAATCAAGAATGAAGAAAGTCTTCATGAGAGATATGTTTAGCGGTTCCATCATCTTGTTCACAAGTACGTACAACGGACTTTGAAATTGAGGATGGAAGTGCATAACATTATGATAGAGGCGTGTCAAGAACATTCCATAAGGGATGAGTTTATTCTTGGAGCCTTGAAGATTTGAAATTCGCCTTGCGAAGAAGTAGGCGAGATTGTATGGTTGTTGTGTTAGCAAACAGTACAACATGTGAGCACAACAAGTGGGAAGAATTTCTCGATTTCCCTAAGACTCAAACATTTTCACGAGGATGAGTGCAAGAGGCTTGTACTCTTCTCGGATGTCCGTGTGAAGATAATGTTTGGATCGAGTAATATAGTCGAGGTTTGCATATTATGCGATTTAAATCTTCGGAGAGGGTATGTGTGAACAATATGGGCTATTTTCTTCACGAAAGTTGAAGAGAGAATCAAGAGACCAATCTTCGGTGAAGGCGCATTGTCCATGATTTGGAATCCGGAGGATGTGAGCAAAATGCCCAAGGGTTAGAGTGAACTTTTGGTTTTGATATAAAACCAAAGAGAGAGAGCGATCCTCGTTACGAACGAGTTCGACTTGACGGAAGAATTCCATTATGAACCTTGGACATATCTTCTCGTTGATTTCAAGAAGACATTCTAGTCCTATGGCTCGGAAGGAGGTATTGATACCTTCTTGAATTGTAGAGAGGTGTCTACAATCGTCCTTCATGGAAGTGACGGGTTTGAGATTGTTGAACCCACGGACATGATTTCCAGTGTGTTGGGCTCAAGAGAGATGTTAGGAGTGTAGGCGCTAGTGGTGAAAATCAAACTCGTATTCATGCGTCATAGTTGAACCTATAAGTGATGGGTTAATAAGAGGTGATGTTTATGGTCAACCTATAATTATCTAATGTTTTATTAGATTTTTATTAACAATGGTTTTAAAACAAGAAATACACTTGACTCACTTATGGTTTTGACATTTTAGTGAGTATTACTTTTAGAAGAAAAATGGTTTTAATTTGCATGGCTCGTTCTCGAAGGGACGGATCCCATGGTTCCTTTTCAAAAGGGATCCGCTAGTATAACTTCGGGATCCGTGGATCTATAGTAATGTAACAGATTTGATAAAGATATAGGTTTTACATTTTTATACCACGAGAAGTGTTTTATCCTACATTTTCTTTTAGCATGCATACATGACTTCTAATGTATCACGAAGGAATATGAAACATATAAATCACAAGAAAATAAATAATAACAAAGATAACAAGATTATTAGTAATATTGAATTTCAATGCTAAGGATGATACAAAGGATTGGGTATATGATCCCAATGTAGATTAACAACACAAAGTAAATGTCTCCATATGTGAACTTCATCATAGGGAACACAAGTGCGATGAGTGTTAAGGCGATGAGCACAAGTGCGATGTAAACCATGTTGATGACGAATATTCTTGGTTTCGGTTGAGATGGAATGAGGAGGAAGATGAGATTTTTGAATGAGAGGAAATTTTTGAAATTGGAAGATTTGAAAAAGTGAGGGTTTGATAGAGTGGTCGACGGTGGGAGTATTTGTAGGGAAGGAGGAATTATTGAAATTCGTGTTTTGTTTTATTATTGGATTAAAAGAAGCAAAACATAAGTTTTAAATACCACGACTTTAGACGAGAATTAAAACACGTCTGTGAGAAAAAGGCTTCCTAATGAAGCTTCATGTAAAACATGATAATCATATAAATACCTAAATAGGTATACTTAATTATCAAGCAAAGTAAAAAGAAAATCATACCTCTAGCGCACTTAAGAATGTCTTTACAAATGACACAACAAATGTCACTTAGACTCTTCCCGCTCCTTTGCGTTTAAGATACCTTCTTAAGGAAGGTATTCTTGTTACCAAGCGACTCCTAAAGCTTGGTGGGTATGAGCTTTGACTAATCAACATGACAAAGAAGATTAGTGCAATTAAAAAAATAAAATAAAAAAAATGTTGTTATCAAATCAACATCCAAGCGTATAGTTTTAAAAGACATGGTGCTTGTTTTATGAAAACCTTCTTTGTAAGTTTCAATTAACCATGGATCGTATCAAGTTTTAAAGTACAATATACTTCAAGAAACTTGGTAACGAAGGTCGATGCCAATTGTGGAAAACTAGAAGGGGGTTGAATAGTTTTACCAATTAAAACTTTCTTTTAAACTATTTAGATCGACTTATGTCAATCTATTTGGTTGTGTGTGTTGGATGTTGATTAACAAGCATATAAAGATATGTAATGAAAGATAAGAGTAAGAAGCACAAAACCACAACGCGAGTATTTATAGTGGTTCGGCTATAAGGACACCTTCCGTGTCTCTACTCTACTCCCGAGTCACCTACTCGAGAGTTCGTAAACACTATACCAATCTCCTTATGGCGGAGAAGCCTTCACAACGTCGCTTAACCTTTTCCGGTACAAAGCTAAATATCGAGTTCCTTCACACCAAGCGAACCACACCTAACACAACGTCGCCTACCCTTTATACGGTGCTAGGATAACCACGAGTTCTTTCACACCAAGGAGAACTAATCCTATCACTGGCGTCGCCTACCCTTTATTATGTACTAGGCTAAGCACCTAGTTCCATTGCAATAGAGGAACTACTACCACACTACACCAACGACTAATCCCAAATGAGATCTACTCCTTTACAACATCATCAAGGATATCAATATCCTTGGATCTAATACTAGTCTATCTTGTACATGAAACACACCATATCGAATGTACATCTAAGGAACCTTTCACTAATGCCTTTGACTAGATCTACAAGACACCTTTCACTAATGTCTTGTATCTTCACTTCTAAGCACTTTCACTAATGCTTCTAGTCTTGACTTCTAAGCACCTTTCACTAATGCTTGTCTTGACTTCTAAGCACCTACCACAAGTGCTTATGCTATGAGCGATAGATACCCTTCACTAATATCTTCGTCTTGACACTTGAGACATCTTTCACTAATGTCTTCAACACTACACTTCTTTGAAGAAAGAAAGGAATCATCAACAAGAAGACTTCGGTAGCCTTGATGATGAGGAAGCATGGCAACTCATGGACTTGAGCTTGCTTGACTTCAAAGGTGGTGATCTTGCCTTTAAGAGGAACCTAAAAGATCACACAAAAACAAAACTACAAACATAGATCTCTTGGATCTGAGGTTAGTGAGTTTTCAACTCAGTGAGAAAGTGTGTTAGAAAGGGGTGAGAAATAATGAAGAAATGGCTCACTATTTATAAAGGAAAAATCCTATTGTTCCCCGGATCCCACGGATCACTTCCACAAGCGATCCGTCTAGCATTAAGCTAGGGATCCATGGGACGCTCCCTTTTAACCATGGGTATTTTGGTTATGGGTCATGGGTCATGGGTTGAACCATGGATCTTTGGCTAGATACAATGTATCTTTGAGTACAATGCACTTGGTCACTTGGGTATGGGTTGATCCATGGGTTATGGATATTATCCATGTATGATATAAGCATGATGTCATGCAATGGGTTATGGGTCAAGATCCATGGGTTATGGGCTTTGGGTTGTACCCAACTACATTCAATGTATTTGCCCAATGGGTTGTGATGCTTAAGTTTCTACCCATTTATATTACCCAATATACTACATACTAGTTATGTGTATATTTTATCCAAATATGTAAACACTAGTTGTTGTACATATGTATTACTAAATCATAAAATCACTTATACTTGTTTTAGTGTTTTATGTGAAAATGTGAATATGTTAGAAACTATTAGTCCAAACAATTTACGTGTTTTATTTGTTTTGTTAAAATGATTTTACGTTTGTTATCGACAAAACATTAGAAGATCGTAAAATATAAATAAACGTTTTTACGGCTTATTTGTATTAACACACTTGAATAAACCGTGGATACATCAACCATCTTGATCCATGTGAGATGTGTGAGAGCATTCCATCTAGGATTAGCCGTGAAAAGTTGAAAATTCGATTTGTAGCCAACCCCACTATAGCAGATGCTATGTTAGACCCAAATTGCTCCCATGATGTACTTTTAGCACTAATACAATGAAGCAAGACATGAACTAAATACTTCCAGTGGGGACAAAATAAGGGTTTCTTGAATGTTTGTTCAGTAAAGGACCCTTCATAGCCAATGTCCCTGAATGTATCCCAAATCAGTTGCTTATCAAAACGAACAGCCCCTTCTTCATCATCAAACAATAAATTCTCACGAATTGAGGCTTCAGAAACTTTCACAATCTTCCCAGCAACTTTAGCTTGAATATACGAATCATCATTCTCCATATGAACCCTAGCAGTTGCCCAAAAGTGTTGAATCCATGGCTCAATTATATCTGGTTCAACTAAAAGCGCATAACTAATCGGAGACCCAGTGAGAAAATCAATGATATCATGAAAGATCACATTAGCTTTAGTATTTTCTAAATTCGCCACCATGTTATGTTTTGAAGCGTACACGATTTGCCATTGATGATGTGTGAACACGAAAGTGATATGATGAATAATATGGGTGAAGAGAGAGAAATATGGAAAAGATTATAAGTTATCAATATGAGAGGAAATTGAGTAGTTATTTATAGGTGAGATTTAAAAATCACAGCCCTTAATAACTAAGTTACCGTTAGTGTAGTTTACCCCAATATTACCGTTGGAATAGTACTTTGATAAGACAAACAGTTCTTTCCACGTGTGCAAGTATTTTCGAGCGATACTTTCAAGCGGTACTTTCATAAAACCAAAAGCGATGCTTTCCCATTCTCCTTTTTACAATAGCAAATACATCAAATAAACATGAATTTCCTCCCCTCAAACAATGCATAGGACTATACTTATACTAAATATTCCTCCCCTCAAATGTAGCTCAGTAAGTAATCATGCCAATGCTTACCACCAAGTGATTGAATCTTGAAACATCAAAGCCTTTGGTGAGTAAATCAGCTACATTATCATCCGTGTGAACCTTGACAACATTAATGAGCTTGTGCTCATAACAATCTCTGATGAAGTGATGCCTAATCTGAATGTGCTTGGTCTTGGAGTGATAAATTGGATTCTTCACAATGCAAATTGTACTCTCATTATCAATGTTGATAGGAGTATTCTTGAAGTTGAACCCATAGTCCAAGAGTTGATTACGCATCCACAAAACTTGTCCACAACGACTTGCGGACCACATATTACGCTTCGATAGAGGATGTTCTTGCAATAGTCTGTTCTTACATTGCCGGAGACTAATATTCTACCAAGATATTGGCATCCTCCAGGTGGTTGATCTTATCATAGTTATCACCGCATAATCACTATCGAAAAAGCTTCCAAGTGAAAATGTGAATCCTTTGGATACCACAACCCTAACTTAGGTTGTTGTTTCAAATAACTAAAAATCCGTGTCTTTGCATTCATATGAGAGACCTTAGGTGAGACTTGATATCTTGCACATAAACAAACAAAGCAAACATAATATCGAGGCCTAGATGCGTTGAGGTACATAAGACAACCAATCATGGATCTATATAACTTGACTTCAACGGGTTGTCCATCTTCATCCTTTCCGGTGAGTTGATAGATTTAATAGGTGTAGTAGCGGCTTCATAGCATCAAAATTGAACTTCTTAAGTATGTCGATACATACTTGTCTTGACTTATGAAAATTCACTCCTTTGACCGCTTAACTTGAAGTCCCAAAATAAAGTTGACTCACCCATTGAACTCATTTGAAATTCATTCGCATCATTTGCTCAAACTCCTTAACCATGGACCTGTTTGGTAGCTCCAAATATGATATCATCAACATATACTTGAACCAACATGATATCCTTCTTGTCTCTTTTGATAAACAAAGTCTTGTCAATGGCTCCCCTCCTGTAACCATGTTGCAATAAGAAAGTAGAGAGCCTCTCATACCAAGCTCTAGGTGCTTGATGAAGGCCATAAAGAGCCTTAACCACCTTGTATACTTTGTTTGGATGGGCAGGATCTTCAAAACCAGGAGGTTGTTTAACATACACCTCCTCTGTAATCTTTCCATATAAAAAGGCACTCTTGACATCCATCTGGTAAACCTGAAATCCCATATATGATGCAAAGGCAAGGAAGATTCGAATTGCTTCAATCCTTGCTACATGAGCAAATACTTCATCATAATCTACTCCTTCTTCTTGTCTGTAGCCTTGAGCTACTAACCTTGCCTTGTTCTTGATGACATTCCCTCTTTCATCTCTCTTGACTCTGAACACCCATCTTGTACCAATGACCTTCTTTCCATCAGGTAGATCACATAGTACCCACACTTCTTGAAGTTTAAATTGAAGAAGTTCTTCTTGCATAGCTTCAACCCAACTCTCTTTAGATAATTCCTGAGCTATATTCTTGGGTTCTTCTTGAGAGATAAAGCAAGGGAACAGGCATGTTTGATGATCCTTATGATTTAACCTGCTTTGTTTATAAACAAAGCTAAGCAAAGCATTATGTGGTGTAGAAAAGCCCTTAGCTTTGTTTCTTGTCATTACTCCAGAAGTAGAAGGACCAGTGATTTGATCAGCAGTATGATTCTTATGAATTCTTAAGACAGAAGTTTGTGGAACTTCATAATTATCATCCAAGTTAGTGAAATCATCATCTTCATTGGAATCTGAGAAAATACCTTCATTATCATACTCATCATCAGTATCTTCTAAGCCAGGCATGGTTGGATCATCCAAATCATCCAAAGTGCTATTAACGGTGCGTGATGCTTTGATCAAAATCATCACACCCAAAATCTTTGTGAGTGAATTCTCTGATCTTGTTCTTTTCTTTGCTTCCTCATAAGCTCTTCTTTGTTCATCATCATAAGAATGTGCTATAACATCTTGAAAAAGCATCTGATTAAGTTCATCTTGTAAAGCTTGATCCTCAGCAGACGGTGAGGATTTTGGTTCATCAGTACTTTGCTTTGGATCAACAGGTATGGGTTCTTCATCAGGAAGAGCATCAGGTCTAATATGGACTCCATGAACAACATATTGTAACTCTTCTCCATTGTGTATGGGTTGATTTTCTTCTCTAACGGTACATAGTTCATAGAAGGTCAAAACATCAAGATCAAACATCCAATCGGGACCTTTACCTTCGATTCTCTTGATCTTCTAAAAATTGACATGAAGACAATCTTGAACCTTCTTGGTGACTACTGTTGTACACTCTAAATCCTTTCTTTGTTGGTGCAATATCCCAATAAGTAACCCTCTTCTAACTTGCCATCAAATTTGCCCAAATGATCAATTGTATTAAGAATAGTGAGAGGGCATCCAAAAGGTTTCATAAAATGAATGTTGGGTTTGTTGCCCATCGACAACTCATAAGGTGTCTTCATCGTGGTTTGGTGGTGATACTACATTAAGCACATAGCAAGCGGTACTTGACACCCAAAATTGAATAGGTAATTGTGAATACGCAAGCATTGTTCAGGCCGCTTCAATTAAATTTCTATTCTTTCTCTCTGCAACACCATTACATTGTGGTGTTCTTGCAATCTTGAACTCCCTTTTGATCCGTTTGTTAGCATAAAATTCATCCATAAGCACATTCTTGAATTTAGTCCCATTGTCACATCTAATACCTCTAACCTTGAGTCTCGGTTGGTTTCAAGTGCTATTATAAGATCATGAATAGTATCAAAAGTATCATCTTTAAATCCCAAGAAAATACCCAATCGAATCACTGCAATCATCATCACAACCAAGCGATACTTTTCTTGTTTAGACTTGTATGTAAAGCAGGACCAAACAAATCCATGTATACTTGACTCAAAGGTTCTCTAACTGTTTCTTTCCTCAAGCTTCTTGCATGAAGCTTTGTGTTGTTACCCTTCTTGTCATGCCAAACAAGAGTGATCATTCTTGTAAGTCTTTGAAGGTAAACCTCTAACTAAATTTCCTTTGACCAATTTGTTGATATTCTTGAAATTTACATGGCCCAATCTTCTATGCCACTGATGTGCTTCTTCAGATGTTGCTTTTGCCACTAAACATGTGGCTCTCCCAGAAGAGTGAAGACTCTTCATATCCAGACTGTACACATCATTGGTTCTTGGTACTTTTAGTATCACCAAGTTATCATCATTAAGCTTGAATTCAGATGAATGTATGAGACATTATATGTCAGTAAATAACACAGGGTGCTTTTTGTCACAGATTTGAGAGACTGACAAAAGATTGAACTTGAGCTCCTTCACATATCTAACATTCTCAAAATCTATGCTCCCTGTCTTGATGGTTCCTTTCCCACTAATTCTACCTCCACTAGCATCATTCCCAAATGCAACTCTTCCTCCACAATATGGCTTAAAATCGTGAATCTCCTTGTCTCTCATCATGCTTCCGAGCAACCACTATCCACAATAAGATGATCTTTAAGCTCCTCTTCTAGGTTGCCCCGCACAAAGATACAAAAGTTAGTGTCTTTTAGGAACCCAAGCCATTCTTGACTTGTGTTCCCTTGTGGAGTAACATACTTAAATTCCTTGAGTATGTAATCTTCACGATTTTGTAAACGAGAATCAAGCATTATCTTTTGTTTTAAAACTTGTGGTAGATTTTCAACAAAACTTTCTTTTCAACAAAAATCTCTTTTCTTTTCCACAAAATCATCTTTATCAAAAATCTCTGTTTCACGATTACTTGTTGAAAGTATTGTTTGTTCATCATCGATGCTTTCTTCTTAACCCATTTAGTTTTAACCACGGTGTAGAGTCCCTTGATCTAGCTACTTTCTTGGGTTGTAAAGCCTTCTAGATTGATAGTAATTAGATCTCCTAGGTTCCTATTCAAGAGGTGTTTGGTGAATCTTGGCGAGACTTTGAGAAAGTACTATATTTTGCTTAATTGCCTTGGAAAGTGTTTGAAGGTCTGGAGGTTTTGAAAAGGTCTTCTCGGTGAGGTACCTATAGTCCGGTGAGAAGTTTCTATGGTTAACCCTATGTGAATGATTCCAAGCTGGTCTAGTCTCCCTTGGTTTTGGTTGTGATTCTGTTCTTTGGGAACTTACTTAGGTACTACGAATGTAAGTCACGATCCTTAATCAAATGATCGGGACTAAAACAAACGAAACATAGTTTTTGATCTGTAATCCTAAAATTTCTTCTTCTATGTGTATGACCAAACCTATCCTGTCTTCTAGGTGAATGATGAAAACTGTTTTGACCAAAATTATCCCAAAAAGGTTTAGCATTATTGTGAAAAGGTTTTCTTAAAGGTACTGCTGAAGGTGTAGCAGTACTTTGAGGTGAAAGTACTTCTTGGATTTTAGCATCATCTATCTTAGGTGTCTCAACTATTTCTTTTGGGGTTTCAGACCTAGATTGACCAATAAGCTTCTTTCTAAACTCTAGGTTGTCTACACCAAAACGAGAAACAGCAGGTCTAATAGGTTGATGACTACCAGTGGGATGTAGGACAACATGATAACCCTTGTCTTTCTTATATTCAGGAGGTGGTTCACTAAGTGATTCCTCATTACTAGATGTGTCTACATAGTTAATAAGTTCATCATCACCATTGGTTATATCTTCATAATCAAGGTCATCCTTATCACTAGGTGGGTTTTCTTCATGCTCAAATCCATACCAAAACCTAGTCCAGTTCTATTGTAAGCCTTCTACATTTTTCAAGATAACTAACTTTGAGAAAGACCAGATTCTTTCCGAGGCATCAAACTTGCTAACAAATCATCTCTCTCCTTAGTCGTTTCTCAATTTGAAATTTTACAATTTAACTTCCATTCACTTAATTTTAGTCGATAATCCTGTTGTTTATACTTTTCATTGAAGCCATTTCATTATTTTCATGTGTTATAATTTTGGCTTCCATAGATGTTAGGAATTAGAAATTCCCGATGATTAAAGAGTCGGTCACCTCAAGTATATGTAATCGTTAAGCTCGTAGTCGTAGTTCTTTTTAAGTTAAGTAGTAATTTAGTTAAATAACACCGTGGAGGACGGACGGGTCTTTACCCAGCTGTATGCCCGATCCACGTGCCCCAAAGTGTGGCGATTTATGTAAGACTATAAATACTCTACCTCCCAGGTAGAGTTGGAGCTCATAATAATATCTTTCACTTTCTCTCACTAAGTTCCTAAACCTCTAACTTTCTCTCTCTAGAATTCCATCTTATCGCCACCTTGTGTTATGGTTTGATGTGTATGTGAAAAGTTAATATCTAACAATTTGGTATCAAGAGCCATGGTTTGATCATATCTTGCACATCTTTGGATTTATAGTGGTTTTAGGTGGTTTTGAGTTTGAAAAAGTTTAGTGGTTTTGCATCATTTGGTTGATCTCTTGTGTTAAAGTTTGAATTTTGTTGGTACTTTTATGTTTAGAATCATCAAAAGTGTTTAGGTTATCATTTGGTAAGCTTGAATCATCTTGGTTGGGTTGTTTTTGGATTGAAAAGTGATGTTTATATGGTTTTCATGGTAGCGAGTTAGTTCACGGATAAGTTTTCTTCATAGCGACTTGCTTCATTAAATTGTAGCGAGTTACGATGTTATATCTAGCGAGTTAGATCTAGCGAGTTAAAGTACAAGTAGTGGAATCTCCACCACGGGTGGCGACTTACTTTGGTAGCGACTTGGTCGATGTGAGTTGCTCTTTAGCGACTTGTGTTTCTAGCGACTTATGTAGCAATTCTTTGCCAAAATTTGGTTAGCGACTTGGTTCGTAGTGAGTTACTCTTTAGCGACTTCTTTGTTTTGTTAGCGACTTGGGATTCTAGCGACTTGGTACATCTAGCGAATTAGTTCCTAGCGACTTAGAGCTCTATCATCTAGCGACTTGAGTGATTGTTTACGGTTTCTCTTGATTTAGTAAAATCCCGTGAAAGAATCTATTTCGGTTTAATCATTGAGTTATAAAATCCGTATAATGTTAACATGTCTACCAACGTCCCTACTATCATCTCCATTGCTGAGGATGTACAAGCGGTGGTTCGGATACTAAATCCACCCATGCATGTAAGGCGATTCGACTCTTGGGCTCAGCGAATCGGGTTGTATTGCCTTGGAAAGGAAAATGGTGTCAATATTCTCAAATCCATTGATGAAGGACCATATCGAGTTGAAACAACTAGAGACATACTTGATACTAATGAAGATGGTACTCCCATTTACGGTATGGACGAGACCTAAGATGTATGATGAGCTTGATGATAAGGAGAAAAGAGATTTGATGGATATCGGGGCTTGAACATTGTTCTTCAAGGTCTTCCTAAAGACATCTACAAGGCGATCAATCATAACATTGAAGCAAAAGCGGTTTGGGATAATGTTAAGATGCTTCTCTCAGTTCGAGAACTAACTATGGAAGGCGAGAGAATCCCAACTCTATGGCAATTTGAGCATTTCAAGATGAAACCGGATGAGAGTGTCTATGAGTACTATGTGAGATTTCATAAATTAGTGAATGACATGAGGAACATCGAATGACTATGCCCAACATTCAAATTTCAACTCAAAGTTTGTGAACAACATGAATCCCGAATGGCACAAGTTTGTCAACTTCTGTGAAGCTCACTAAAGGATGAAGAATACAAACTATGAGCAACTCTATGCCTTCCTCCTTGAGAATGAGAGACATGCTATGTTTGAAAAATTGATTCTCAATCGGTTCAAAACCAACCAGGGAGAGACAAGTTAGTCTAATGACTCAACGACTTTCTACTCAAACATTGGAATCACAACAAAGCATCACAAGTCATACCCTTGGGTAATGGTAATCACAAACTCATTCCGATCCTATGTTCAAACAAGTGATCTTGATGCCGGCGTGGGTAACATCATTGATCAACTAGCTCTACTCATTAGTCAAAACATGAATTCTCTCCACAAACCAACAACAACCTCGGGCGCATCTAACCCATAATCAAGCCAACTGTTAAGATGGAAGGATTGTGGTGCAACCGATTCGGAAAGACAGTATGATCGGGGAAGGGTGGTCTTGGTAGAGGATATGGGCAATCGAGAATCGAGAAGGAATGGTAACCAAGGTCAAGCTAAGCCGATCAAATGCTATAAGCTGTGGTGGTGAGGACACATTGCAAGGAACCGCACATCTCAGCGTCCACATGAATCTTGATTCGCCGAGATAAGATATTCTTGGCACAAGCTGGGACAATGGTGCGGCATTGGATGAAGAGGAATTGTTTTGCTTCTCGAGGTAATGCCAAGACCTATGATGCGGATGTGGATGAGCGACCTATTGGAGATAGGTCATAATCATCGAGCGCCTTTCAAGTTCTTGTTGTGATGCATACGACTACGATGTAGATGATGGACCCTCACACACAATCTTTATGGCTAACATCTCTCAATGGTTTCTCCCAAGATCTCTTCACCACAAGGTGGCCCATCCAAGGACAAACTCATCTCGAGGTATTAAAGCTATACGATGATCTTGATGTGCAGCAGATGCATGACAAAGTACAATAAGCTGAAACTATTGAATCAAATATTGAAAATATGGGTAATATCAATATTGTCCCATACGATCAATACGTGAATCAAAGTGAAAGTGAAGTTGTACCAAGTGATGCATCTTCTGCGATCAACAATGACTATGTCTTTGATGAATACTTTGCATGCTCTGATGATTCCATAATTTAAATTAAATGCCTATAAGGGCGTGTTGCCATTTATGAACAACGTGCAAAATTTGAGTTGACCACTAGTGAGCGAAATGGATGACCAAGTGCGTACGATGAATTAGAAAAAGTAATTTTAGAGAAGAAGTATTGAAACAAAATTAAATTCTTTGCAAGAAAAACTTTCTAAACACTAAGCAAAACAAGAACTTCAAGAAAGTGTGAAAATGCTTAAGCAAGAATTTAATGCAAAAGAATCAAAGCTCTTGAGATTTTCTAATCGAAAACTTTGAAAAACAAACTTGAAAACAAGTTGTATATGCAGGAAACACCATTGATCGCTCACATGATCACTAAGCATAGAGTTCTAAGCGATAAGCATAAGCGTTCCCTTGTAGAGGAACCAAATCCGAGGTAATTAAAAAGGCTAGAAATGCTCATAAGGTAATTTATGATGGTAATGAAGTCCTTAAGCCTCAGGCGAAACCTAGTTGCGTTGAGTGCCTTGAGGAAGATAAGATTTTAAATGAAATCACTAGGGAAAAGATGAATAAGAAGCAAGATGATCCCAAATGCAAAAGAAAAACATAATCTTCTCTCTCATGATTACAAGAAGGAAAGCGGATTTCCTTGAACAAGTTTAAGCCTCGAGACTTTGTTGACTCCGAACAAGTCTTGGAAAATGGATTTAGATAAGCGAAAGTCGAAAATATTGTAGAAACAAACCCTCCCGCCGGAAAATGCCTAGAAGCAGCTGTATCCTCCTAATACACCTATGCATCTTGTACCTAGAACAATTGCCACTAAAAGCAAGACATTAATTAGCCAATCGTTATATTCCAACTATTTGTTGATTTTGAGAAAACTTGCAAGAAAGGATCACTCCTAATGGTATAGCCGAAGGTGAAAGAGGTTTGAACAAATGAAAGAATGTTATTTAAGCGAGGTCATGCCCTTCTTTAAACTTTTAAAAGATCACTTTGAGTCTTAAAAAGGTAGAAAGGTGATATTAAGGGTATGGAAAGGAATTTGATGCAATGGTTCTTGAAGTTAGTGATTATGGCGTGCACTAAAATATAATGAGATTGAGAGAAAGAACTTGCATACATTAAATGAGAATCTTATTCTTGAATGTATTTGCTCAGATGTGTTTTCAACACTTCAAATTGCTCTATTAATGCTTCCAAATTTCATGAATTATCGTGTACGAAAGTCTCCCATGATCGTGTCATTGAGCTTGAAAAACTAATTCTAAACTAAGCGAGAAAATTGAAGCGGATGATCACGACACGTTGGTTAAACATTTTCTAAACTAGAAGTTGAGTATTTTAATTTACAACTAAAATATCAACATCTCAAAGAAAATGTCAAAACTTCAAATATCAAGACATCCTCGAGATGCTCGAGTTTAATACGGTTTTCAAATTAACAAGCGTGATGAGCGATTCAAGCTCGATTGACACATCGATCGAAAGTTGAAAGCCCAAATCTCTCAATTAAAGGGCCAAGCGAACAATATGACGGGCTCCCAAATGCCTCCTTCTTTAGATTCTCGAATTCTCAAGCGTTTCATCTTCAAAACCTAGTAAATGCTTTACAAAGGAAAGCGAAAGTTTTCTAGAAGAAAATGAAAAGTTTAACGTCATTTCAATGAGTTGTTTGAATCAATTAAAGTCACTCGTAACAAAACAATGAACAAATAACTTCATTGCAAAAGGAAATCGAGAATACGAAGAGTCGGGTAAAAGGAAAATGCCAATGATCAATGAGGAGAATGTTGTATCTAAGGTTAAGCTCTAGTAATAAATATGCTTTATACATGACATATGTCCCCCCTCATCGGGAACAACAAACTTGCCATTCAAACATATTTCTCATCCCTTAAGGATTGCTTAGAATGCTGCGTAGATTGTTGAAGAGGATAAGCTAGAGAAACCTCATGATAATGCAATTGGACATGCATGCTTATATGCAAACGATCTCAAGAAATCTTAGAATGTTTGATCACAATATGCCCAAAGACATTAGGTGAGAGAGTTAACCCTTTGATTCCATGCTCAATGCCTAAGGCCAAACATGATATGCAATCGACTCCCAATGTTTTGAATGTGAGGGAGTAGTGTACCATTGAGTAGTTGATTCTAGATACATCAATGCTAGGAAAGTGAACTCAAATGTGCCTTCTAGGGTGCTAATCCCAGTACCTCTAGTGTTAAGAAAGTGAGCCTTAGTGCACACATGTAGCTCGAGATCGGCGCATCTAAGCGGTGGTGCAAAGAGTATAAAACAAACTAATGTTCCCATTCCCTCTGAGAATGTCGGTGACATTAAAGGGAGCGGTCAAAGTCTCGAGACAATACAAGGAATGATAGGACCTCTCGAGCTAAGAATGTGCCTTTGGAAGAAAGTAGAAGAACAATCTAAGAACCTTAAGTTTGAATTGAATAAAGCGAATCGTGTTGATTCTAGTATTAGCCATAGGCGCGTCGTAATTAATTTGAATTCGATACTATTTGCAAAACACATAGCGATGATTGCTTGAATTACATTTCTAAACATGGATGTGATGTCAATGTTTTGCCTAATGATGTTAATTGTCCGATTAATATTGCTAATGCTAAAATTCATGCTAAAAAGGCTAAAGGCAAAGCGAAAGATAGTTAGAAAACAATGGAAACCCGGAAGAACATTCGATGAGAATAGGTTCTTATTGGATACTGTTGGTCATAAGACCAATCGAGATAATGCCCACTAGAAAATGGATGCCTCTTGGTAGAACTATTCCTTAAGAAGTGGTCACCATAAGCAGGACTAATCTGAGACACTAGTATTGCATCTACTCATAATGATTCCATTACCTCATAGCTAATGATTGTCTTTTATTGAAGGATTTGGAACTTTCAAAGAGTACCAATGGATGAGCAAAGATGACACTAAAGATGAGAGTGTCAATTGAGGCTAAATGATCCTAGAGATCGGTTGTGACTTAGGATAGTGTTTTGAAAAATATCCTAGAAGCTTTGAGATGAAAACTAGAATTTGATCAACTTTGATCAATTTTGAGGTGAGGATGATTTATGATCAATTTTGCCATACTCGAAAGATTTCAAAGACTAAGTAGAAAATGAAGTGTGAGTTTGAGGCGGAAGAGTAATGGATTAAATGAAGCGGTAGATCTAGCGTTTTAGTGTGATCTGGGTGTGTGAATAGGAAGGATCAACCTATCTTAATAAGGACTTAATTTGCCTTAAGACACTATGTTTAGCTTAGTGTGAGGTGTTCTAAGGATATGTTTGAAATATAATGCTTGCAATTGCATTTACTTTTTGGATCCCACGGTTCCCTAAGTGAAGGGATCCGTCTAAGCAAACTTTGGGATCGATCCATCCTTTCAGTGGAACCTTTACTAAAGGTATGCAATGATCTTGACAATGCATCATATTCCATGGTTGGTTTAGAGGTTCTAACACTTAGATATCAAATGTAATATGTTTTTATTTCATGAAGGAAATAGGATTACATTGATAAAGCACAAATCAATAGAATTGATCCTATTTTGAAATACTACTAAGTTTCTTGAGTGTTTTCGCTAGGAGGATCATTACGTGATTGATGAGTGTTGGTGGAATCAAGAATGAAGAAGTCTTCATGAGAGATATGTTTAGCGGTTCCATCATCTTGTTCACAGAAATGCGTACAACGGACTTTGAAATTGAGGATGGAAGTGCATAACATATGATAGGCGTGTCAAGAACATTCCATAAGGGATGAGTTTATTCTTGGAGCCTTGAAGATTTGAAATTCGCCTTCAAGTAAAGCGGATTGTATGGTTGTTGTGTTGTAAGCAGTGCAACATGTGAGCACAACAAGTGGGAAGAATTTCTCGATTTCCCTAAGACTCAAACATTTTCACGTGGGATGAGTGCAAGAGGCTTGCTCTTCTCGGATGTCCGTGTGAAGATAATGTTTGGATCGAGATATGGTCGAGGTTTGCATATTATGCGATTTAAATCTTCGGAGAGGGTATGTGTGAACAATATGGGCTATTTTCTTCGAAAGTTGAAGAGAGATCAAGAGACCAATCTTGGTGAAGGCACATTGTCCATGATTTGGAATCCGGATGTGAGCAAAATGCCCAAGGGTTAGAGTGAACTTTTGGTTTTGATATAAAACCAAAGAGATGAGCGATCCTCGTTACGAAACGAGTTCGACTTGCGGAAGAATTCCATTATGAACCTTGGACATATCTTCCGTTGATTTCAAGACATTCTAGTCATGGCTCGGAAGGAGGTATTGATACCTTCTTAATTGTAGAGAGTGTCTGTCAATCGCCTTATGGTAGCGGGTTTGAGATTGTTGAACCCACGGACATGATTTCCAGTGTGGGCTCAAGAGATGTTAGGAGTGTAGGCGCTGGTGGTGAAAAATCAAACTCGTATTCATCGTCATAGTTGAACCTATAAGTGATGGGTTAATAAGAGGTGATGTTTATGGTCAACCTATAATTATCTAATGTTTTATTAGATTTTAATAACAATGGTTTAAAACAAGAAATACACTTGACTCACTTATGGTTTTGACATTTTAGTGAGTATTACTTTTAGAAGAAAAATGGTTTTAATTTGCATGAAATTTCTCGATGGAGACGGATCCATGGTTCCTTTTCAAAGGGATCAGCTAGTATAACTTCGGGATCCGTGGATCTATAGTATGAACAGTTTGATAAAGATATAGGTTTACATTTTATACCACGAGAAGTGTTTTATCCTACATTTTCTTTTAGCATGCATACATGACTTCTAATGTATCAGAAGGAATATAAACATATAAATCACAAGAAAATAAATAATAACAAAGATAACAAGATTATTAGTAATATTGAATTTCAATGCTAAGGATGATGGATTGGGTATATGATCCCAATGTAATTAACAACACAAAGTAAATGTCTCCATATGTGAACTTCATCATAGGAACACAGTGCGTGATGTTAAGGCGATGAGCACAAGTGCGATGTAAACCATGTTGATGACGAATATTCTTGGTTTCGGTTGAGATGGAATGAGGAGGAAGATGAGATTTTTGAATGAGAGGAAATTTTGAAATTGGAAGATTTGAAAAGTGAGGGTTTGATAGAGTGGTCGACGGTGGGAGTATTTGTAGGGAAGGAGGAATTATTGAAATTAGTGTTTTGTTTTATTATTGGATTAAAAGCAAAACATAAGTTTTAAATACCGACTTTAGGCGAATTTAAAACACGTCTGTGAGAAAAAGGCTTCTAATGAAGCTTCATGTAAAACATGATAATCATATAAATACCTAAATAGGTATACTTAATTATCAAGCAAAGTAAAAGAAAATCATACCTCTAGCGCACTTAAGAATGTCTTTACAAATGACACAACAAATGTCACTTAGACTCTTCCGCTCCTTTGCGTTTAATACCTTCTTAAGGAAGGTATTCTTGTTACCAGCGACTCCTAAAGCTTGGTATGAAACTTTGACTAATCAACATGACAAAGAAGATTAGTGCAATTAAAAAATAAAATAAAAAAAATGTTGTTATCAAATCAACATCCAAGCGTATAGTTTTAAAAGACATGGTGCTTGTTTTTATGAAAAACCTTCTTTGTAAGTTTCAATTAACCATGGATCGTATCAAGTTTTAAAGTACAATATACTTCAAGAAACTTAGTAACAGTCGATGCCAATTGTGGAAAACTAGAAGGGGTTGAATAGTTTACCAATTAAAACTTTCTTTTAAACTATTTAGATCGACTTATGTCAATCTATTTGGTTGTGTGTGTTGGATGTTGATTAACAAGCATATAAAGATATGTAATGAAAGATAAGAGTAAAGCACAAAACCGCCGCGGTATTTATAGTGGTTCGGCTACAGGACACCTTCCGTGCCTACTCTACTCCCGAGTCACCTACTAGAGTTCGTAAACACTATACCAATCTCCTTGTAGGCGGAAGCCTTCACAACGTCGCAACCTTTTCGGTACAAAGCTAAATATCGAGTTCCTTCACACCAAGGCGAACCACACCTAACACAAGCGTCGCCTACCCTTTATCGGATGCTAGGATAACCACGAGTTCTTTCACACCAAGGAGAACTAATCCTATCACTGGCGTCGCCTACCCTTTATTATGTACTAGGCTAAGCACCTAGTTCCATTGCAATAGAGGAACTACTACCACACTACACCAACGACTAATCCCAGAATGAGATCTACTCCTTTACAACATCATCAAGGATATCAATATCCTTGGATCTAATCTAGTCTATCTTGTACATGAAACACACCATATCGAATGTACATCTAAGGAACCTTTCACTAATGCCTTTGACTAGATCTACAAGACACCTTTCACTGTGTCTTGTATCTTCATAAGCACTTTCACTAATGCTTCTAGTCTTGACTTCTAGCACCTTTCACTAATGCTTCTTGTCTTGACTTCTAGCACCTACAGTGCTTATGCTATGAGCGATAGATACCCTTCACTAATATCTTCGTCTTGACACTTGAGACATCTTTCACTAATGTCTTCAACACTACACTTCTTTGAAGAAAGAAAGAATCATCAACAAGAAGACTTGGTAGCCTTGATGATGAGGAAGCATGGCAACTCATGGACTTGAGCTTGACTTCAAGGTGGTGATCTTGCCTTTAAGAGGAACCTAAAGATCACACAAAACAAAACTACAAACATAGATCTCTTGGATCTGAGGTTAGTGAGTTTTCAACTCGGTGAGAAAGTGTGTTAGAAAGGGTGAGAAATAATGAAGAAATGGCTCACTATTTATAAAGGAAAAATCCTATTGTTCCGGATCCGGATCACTTCCACAACGATCCGTCTAGCATTAAGCTAAGGATCCATGGGACGCTCCCACAACCATGGGTATTTTGGTTATGGGTCATGGGTCATGGGTTGAACCATGGATCTTTGGCTAGATACAATGTATCTTTGAGTACAATGCACTTGGTCACTTGGTATGGGTTGATCCATGGGTTATGGATATTATCCATGTATGATATAAGCATGATGTCATGCAATGGGTTATGGGTCAAGATCCATGGGTTATGGGCTTTGGGTTGTATGACTACATTCAATGTATTTGCCCAATGGGTTGTGATGCTAAGTTTCTACCCATTTATATTGATATACTACATACTAGTTATGTGTATATTTTATCCAAATATGTAAACACTAGTTGTTGTACATATGTATTACTAAATCATAAAATCACTTATACTTGTTTTAGTGTTTTGTGAAAATGTGAATATGTTAGAAACTATTAGTCGAAACAATTTCGTGTTTTATTTGTTTTGTTAAAATGATTTCGTTTGTTATCGACAAAACATTAGAAGATCGTAAAATATAAATAAACGTTTTTGGCTTATTTGTATGCACACTTGAATAAACCGTGGATACATCAACCATCTTGATCCATGTGAGATGTGTGAGCATTCCATCTAGGATTAGCGTGAAAAGTTGAAAATTCGATTTGTAGCCCCCACTATAGCGGATGCTATGTTAGACCCAATGCTCCCATGATGTACTTTTAGCACTAATACAATGAAGCAAGACATGAACTAAATACTTCCATGGGGACAAAATAAGGGTTTCTTGAATGTTTGTTCAGTAAAGGACCCTTCATAGCCAATGTCCTGAATGTATCCCAAATCGATTGCTTATCAAAACGACCCGCCTTTCATCATCAAACAATAAATTCTCACGAATTGAGGCTTGAAACTTTCACAATCTTCCAACAACTTTAGCTTGAATATCTGAATCATCATTCTCCATATGAACCTAGCAGTTGCCCAAAAGTGTTGAATCCATGGCTCAATTATATCGGTTCAACTAAAAGCGCATAACTAATCGGAGACCCGGTGGAAAATCAATGATATCGAAAGATCACAGCTTTAGTATTTTCTAAATCATACCATGTTATGTTTTGAAAGCGTATTACGATTTGCCATTGATGATGTGTGAACACGAGAAAGTGATATGATGAATAATATGGGTGAAAGAGAGAAATATGGAAAAGATTATAAGTTATCAATATGAGAGGAAATTGAGTAGTTATTTATAGGTGAGATTTAAAAATCATGACTTAATAACTAAGTTACCGTTAGTGTAGTTTACCCCAATATTACCGTTGGAATAGTACTTTGATAAGACAAACAGTTCTTTCACGTGTGCAGTACTTTCGAGCGATACTTTCAAGCGGTACTTTCATAAAACAAGCGATGCTTTCCATTCTCCTTTTTACAATAGCAAATACATCAAATAAACATGAATTTCCTCCTCGAACAATGCATGGGACTATACTTATACTAAATATTCCTCCCTCAAATGTAGCTCGATAAGTAATCATGCCAATGCTTACCACCAAGTGATTGAATCTTGAAACATCAAAGCCTTTGGTGAGTAAATCACTACATTATCATCCGTGAACCTTGACAACATTAATGAGCTTGTGCTCATAACAATCTCGATGAAGTGATGCCTAATCTGAATGCTTGGTCTTGGGTGATAAATTGGATTCTTCACAATGCAAATTGTACTCTCATTATCAATGTTGATAGGAGTATTCTTGAAGTTGAACCCATAGTCCAAGAGTTGATTACGCATCCATAAAACTTGTCCTAGCGACTACGGCGGCCACATACCGCCCGATGAGGATGTTCTTGCAATAGTCTGTTCTTACATTGCCGGAGACTAATATTCTACCAAGATATTGGCATCCTCCGGTGGTTGATCTTATATCATAGTTATCACTGCATAATCACTATGAAAAAGCTTCCAAGTGAAAATGTGAATCCTTTGGATACCACAACCCTAACAGGTTGTTGTTTCAAATAACTAAAAATCCGTGTCCGCATTCATATGAGAGACCTTAGGTGAGACTTGATATCTTGCACATAAACAAGCAGCAAACATAATATCGAGGCCTAGATGCGTGAGGTACATAAGACAACCAATCATGGATCTATATAACTTGACTTCAACGGGTTGTCCATCTTCATCCTTTCGGTGAGTTGATAGATTTAATAGGTGTAATAGCGGCTTCATAGCATCAAAATTGAACTTCTTAAGTATATCGAGATACATACTTGTCTTGACTTATGAATTCACTCCTTTGTTGCAACTTGAGTCCCAAAATAAAGTTGACTACCCATTGAACTCATTTGAAATTACGCATCATTTGCTCAAACTCCTTAACCATGGGTGTTTGGTAGCTCAAATATGATATCATCAACATATACTTGAACCAACATGATATCCTTCTTGTCTCTTTTGATAAACAAAGTCTTGTCAATGGCTCCCTCACGTAACCATGTTGCAATAAGAAAGTAGAGAGCCTCATACCAAGCTCTAGGTGCTTGATAGAGGCCATAAAAGCCTTAACCACCTTGTATACTTTGTTTGGATGGGCGGGATCTTCAAAACCGGAGGTTGTTTAACATACACCTCCTACGTAATCTTCCATATAAAAAGGCACTCTTGACATCCATCTGGTAAACACAATCCCATATATGATGCAAAGGCAAGGAAGATTCGGTTGCTTCAATCCTTGCTACATGAGCAAATACTTCATCATAATCTACTCCTTAACTGTATGCAGGCCTTGAGCTACTAACCTTGCCTTGTTCTTGACATTCCCTCTTTCATCTCTCTTGACTCGAACACCCATCTTGTACCAATGACCTTCTTTCCATCGTAGATCACATACACCTTCGCTTGAAGTTTAAATTGAAGAAGTTCTTCTTGCATAGCTTCAACCCAACTCTCTTAGATAATTCTGAGCTATATTCTTGGGTTCTTCTTGAGAGATAAAGCAAGGGAGCAGGCATGTTTGATGATCCTTATGATTTAACTTTTTTTGTTTATAAACAAAGCTAAGCAAAGCATTATGTGGTGTAGAAAAGCCCTTAGCTTTGTTTCTTGTCATTACTCGAGTAGAAGGACCGGTGATTTGATCGTGATATGATTCTTATGAATTCTTAAGGCAGTTTGTGGAACTTCATAATTATCATCCAAGTTGGTGAAATCATCATCTTCATTGGAATCGAGAAAATACCTTCATTATCATACTCATCATCGGTATCTTCTAAGCGAGGGCATGGTTGGATCATCCAAATCATCAAAGTGCTATTAACGGTGCGTGATGCTTTGATCAAAATCATGTCACCCAAAATCTTTATGAGTGAATTCTCTGTCTTGTTCTTTTCTTTGCTTCCTCATAAGCTCTTCTTTGTTCATCATCATAAGAATGTGCTATAACATCTTGAAAAGCATCGATTAAGTTCATCTTGTAAAGCTTGATCCTCGGCAGACGGTGAGGATTTTGGTTCATCGATGCTTTGCTTTGGATCAACGGTATGGGTTCTTCATCGGAAGAGCATCAGGTCTAATATGGACTCCATGAACAACATATTGTAACTCTTCTCCATTGTGTGGTTGATTTTCTTCTCTAACGGTACATAGTTCATAGAAGGTCAAAACATCAAGATCAAACATCCAATCGGGACCTTTACCGCCGATTCTCTTGATCTTCTAAAAATTCAGCATGAAGACAATCTTGAACCTTCTTGGTGACTACTGTTGTACACTCTAAATCCTTCTTGTTGGTGCAATATCCCAATAAGTAACCCTCTTCTAACTTGCCATCAAATTTGCCCAAATGATCAATTGTATTAAGAATAGTGAGAGGGCATCCAAAGGTTTCATAAAATGAATGTTGGGTTTGTTGCCCATCGACAACTCATAAGGTGTCTTCATCGTGGTTTGGTGGTGATACTACAGTAAGCACATAGCAAGCGTGCTGACATTGAAAATTGAATAGGTAATTGTGAATACAAGCATTGTTCAGGCAGCCAATTAAATTTCTATTCTTTCTCTCACAACACCATTACTGCATGGTGTTCTTGCAATCTTGAACTCCCTTTTGATCCGTTTGTTAGCATAAAATTCATCCATAAGCTGTTCTTGAATTTAGTCCCATTGTCACATCTAATACCTCTAACCTTGAGTCTCGGTTGGTTTCAAGTGCTATTATAAGATCATGAATAGTATCAAAAGTATCATCTTTAAATCCCAGAAAAATACCCAGAATCTCACAATCATCATCACAACCAAGCGATACTTTTCTTGTTTAGACTTGTAGCAAGCAGGACCAAACAAATCCATGTATACTTGACTCAAAGGTTCTCTAACTGTTCTTTCCCAACTTCTTGCATGAAGCTTTGTGTTGTTACCCTTCATGCATGAAGAGTGATCATTCTTGTAAGTCTTTGAAGGTAAACCTCTAACTAAATTTCCTTTGACCAATTTGTTGATATTCTTGAAATTTACATGGCCCAATCTTCTGTACTGCGATGTGCTTCTTGATGTTGCTTTGCCACTAAACATGTGGCTCTCCCGGAAGAGTGAAGACTCTTCATATCGGTGTACACATCATTGGTTCTTGGTACTTTTAGTATCACAAGTTATCATCATTAAGCTTGAATTGATGAATGTATGAGACATTATATGTCGATAAATAACACGAGTGCTTTTTATCCACAGTTGAGAGGCCGACAAAGATTGAACTTGAGCTCCTTCACATATCTAACATTCTCAAAATCTATGCTCCTGTCTTGATGGTTCCTTTCCACTAATTCTACCTCCACTAGCATCATTCCCAAATGCAACTCTTCCTCCACAATATGGCTTAAATCGTGATCTCCTTGTCTCATCATGCTTCGAGCAACCACTATCCACAATAAGATGATCTTTAAGCTCCTCTTCTAGGTTGCCTGCACAAAGATACAAAAGTTAGTGTCTTTTAGGAACCCAAGCCATTCTTGACTTGTGTTCCCAATGAATGTATACTTAAATTCCTTGAGTATGTAATCTTCACGATTTTGTAAACAGAATCAAGCATTATCTTTTGTTTTAAAACTTGTGGTAGATTTTCAACAAAACTTTCTTTTCAACAAAAATCTCTTTTCTTTTCCACAAAATCATCTTTATCAAAAATCTCTGTTTCACGATTACTTGAAAGTATTGTTTGTTCATCATCATGCTTTCATAAACCATTTAGTTTAACCACGGTGTAGAGTCCCTTGATCTAGCTACTTTCTTGGGTTGTAAAGCCTTCTAGATTGATAGTAATTAGATCTCCTAGGGTTCCTATTCAAGAGGTGTTTGGTGAATCGAAGCGTTGCTGATATATATTTTATATGATGCCTTGGAAAGTGTTTGAAGGTCTGGAGGTTTGAAAAAGTCTTCTCGGTGGTACCTATAGTCCGGTGAGAAGTTTCTATGGTTAACCCTATGAATGATTCCAAGTTGGTCTAGTCTCCCTGGTTTTTGGTTGTGATTCTGTTCTTTGGGAACTTACTTAGGTACTCGAATGTAAGTCACGAGTCCTAATCAAATGATCGGGACTAAAACAAGCGAAACATAGTTTTGATCTGTAATCCTAAAATTTCTTCTTCTATGTGTATGACCAAACCTATCACATCTTCTAGGTGAATGATGGCTGTTTTGACCAAAATTATCCCAAAAGGTTTAGCATTATTGTGAAAAGGTTTTCTTAGTCACTAGGAATGTAGCGATGCTTTGAGGTGAAAGTACTTCTTGGATTTTAGCATCATCTATCTTAGGTGTCTCAACTATTTCTTTTGGGGTTCGGACCTAGATTGACCAATAAGCTTTCTAAACTCTAGGTTGTCTACACCAAAGCGAGAAGCAATGAGGTCTAATAGGTTGATGACTACCGGTGGGATGTAGGACAACATGATAACCCTTGTCTTTCTTATATTGGAGGTGGTTCACTAAGTGATTCCTCATTACTAGATGTGTCTACATAGTTAATAAGTTCATCATCACCATTGGTTATATCTTCATAATCAAGGTCATCCTTATCACTAGGTGGGTTTTCTTCATACTCTTGAAATCCATACCAAAACCTAGTCCAGTTCTATTGTAAGCCGCCTACATTTTTCAAGATAACTAACTTTGAGAAAGACCGATTCTTTCGAGGCATCAAACTTGCTAACAAATCATCTCTCTCTTAGTCGGTTTCTCAATTTGAAATTTTACAATTTAACTTCCATTCATAATTTTAGCGATAATCCTTGTTTATACTTTTCATTGAAACCATTTCATTATTTTCATGTGTTTAATTTTGGCTTCCATAGATGTTAGGAATTAGAAATTCCCGATGTTAAAGAGTCGGTCACCTCAGTATATGTAATCGTTAAGCTCGTAGTCGTAGTTCTTTTTAAGTTAAGTAGTAATTTAGTTAAGTAACACCGTGGAGGACGGACGGGTCTTTACCAGCTGTATGCGATCCACGTGAAAGTGTGGCGATTTATGTAAGACTATAAATACTCTACCTCCCAGGTAGAGTTGGAACTCATAATAATCTTTCACTTTCTCTCACTAAGTTCTAAACCTCTAACTTTCTCTCTCTAAATTCCATCTTACGCCACCCTTGTTATGGTTTGATGTGTATGTGAAAAGTTAATATCTAACAATTTGGTATCAAGAGCCATGGTTTGATCATATCTTGCACATCTTTGGATTTATAGTGGTTTTAGGTGGTTTTGAGTTTGAAAAAGTTTAGTGGTTTTGCATCATTTGTTGATCTCTTGTGTTAAAGTTTGAATTTTGTTGGTACTTTTATGTTTAGAATCATCAAAAGTGTTTAGGTTATCATTTGGTAAGCTTGAATCATCTTGGTTGGGTTGTTTTGGATTGAAAAGTGATGTTTATATGGTTTTCATGGTGCGAGTTAGTTCAGGATAAGTTTTCTTCATAGCGACTTGCTTCATTAAATTGTAGCGAGTTACGATTATCTAGCGAGTTAGATCTAGCGGTTAAAGTACAAGTAGTGGAATCTCCACTACGGGTGGCGACTTGGTAGCGACGGTCGATGTGAGTTGCTCTTTAGCGACTTGTGTTTCTAGCGACTTGTGTAGCAATTCTTTAAAATTTGGTTAGCGACTTGGTTCGTAGCGAGTTACTCTTTAGCGACTTCTTTGTTTTGTTAGCGACTTGGGATTCTAGCGACTTGGTACATCGAATTAGTTCCTAGCGACTTAGAGCTCTATCATCTAGCGACTTGAGTGATTGTTTACGTTTTCTCTTGATTTAGTAAAATCCCGTGAAAGAATCTATTTCGGTTTAATCATTGAGTTATAAAATCCGTATAATCATTAACATGTCTACCAACGTCCCTTATCATCTCCATTCTGAGGATGTACAAGTTGGCGGTTCGGATACTCCATCCATGCTTGGCAGGCGATTCGACTCTTGGGCTCAGCGAATCGGGGTTGTATTGCCTTGGAAAGGAAAATGGTGTCAATATTCTCAAATCCATTGATGAAGGACCATATCGAGTTGAAACAACTAGAGACATACTTGATACTAATGAAGATGGTACTCCATTTACGGTATGGACGAGACCTAAGATGTATGATGAGCTTGATGATAAGGAAAAATTTGATCTGGATATGGGGCTTGAACATTGTTCTTCAAGGTCTTCCTAAAGACATCTAAAGGCGATCAATCATAACATTGAAGCAAAAGCGGTTTGGGATAATGTTAGATGCTTCTCTCAGTTCGAGAACTAACTATGGAAGGCAGAGAATCCCAACTCTATGGCAATTTGAGCATTTCAAGATGAAACCGGATGAGAGTGTCTATGGTACTAGTTTCATAAATTAGTGAATGACATAGGGAACATCGAATGACTATGACATTATTCGACTCAAAGTTTGTGAACAACATGAATCCCGAATGGCACAAGTTTGTCAACTGTTGTGACTCACTAAAGGATGAGAATACAAACTATGAGCAACTCTATGCCTTCCTCCTTGAATGAGAGACATGCTATGTTTGAAAAATTGATTCTCAATCGGTTCAAAACCAACGAGGAGAGACAAGTTAGTCTAATGACTCAACGACTTTCTACTCAAACATTGGAATCACAACAAAGCATCACAAGTCATACTTGGGTAATGGTAATCACAAACTCATTCCGATCCTATGTTCAAACAAGTGATCGATGTGGCGTGGGTAACATCATTGATCAACTAGCTCTACTCATTAGTCAAAACATGAATTCTCTCCACAAACCAACAACAACCTCGGGCGCATCTAACCCATAATCAAGCGCTTTTTAAGATGGAAGGATTGTGGTGCAACCGATTCGGGAAAACAGTATGATCGGGGAAGGGTGGTCTTGGTAGAGGATATGGGCAATCGAGAATCGAGAAGGAATGGTAACCAAGGTCAAGCTAAGCGATCAAATGCTATAAGCTGTGGTGGTGAGGACACATTGCAGGCACATCTCTCGCGTCCACGAGAATCTTGAACCGAGAGATAAGATATTCTGCACAAGTCGGACAATGGTGCGGCATTGGATGAAGAGGATTCTTCTTGAGGTAATGCCAAGACCTATGATGCGGATGTGGATGAAAGCGACCTATTGGAGATAGGTCATAATCATCGAGCGCCTTTCAAATTCTGTTGCATACGACACTTGTAGATGATGGACCCTCACACACAATCTTTATGGCTAACATCTCTCCAATGGTTTCTCCCAAGATCTCTTCTTCACCAGGTGGCCCATCCGGACAAACTCATCTCGAGGTATTAAAGCTATGATGATCTTGATGTGCAGCAGATGCATGACAAAGTACAATAGCTGAAACTATTGAATCAAATATTGAAAATATGGGTAATATCAATATTGTCCCATACGATCAATACGTGAATCAAAGTGAAAGTGAAGTTGTACCAAGTGATGCATCTTCTGCGATCAACAATCTATGTCTTTGATGAATACTTTGCATGCTCTGATGATTCCATAATTTCGAATTAAATGCCTATAAGGCGTGTTGCCATTTATGAACAACGTGCAAATTTGAGTTGACCACTAGGTGAGCGAAATGGATGACCAAATGCGTACGATGAATTAGAAAAAGTAATTTTAGAGAAGAAGTATTGAAACAAAATTAAATTCTTTGCAAGAAAACTTTCTAAACATTAAGCAAAAACAAGAACTTCAAGAAAGTGTGAAAATGCTTAAGCAAGAATTTAATGCAAAAGAATCAAAGCTCTTGAGATTTTTTCTAATCGAAAACTTTGAAAAACAAACTTGAAAACAAGTTGTATATGCAAAACACCATCAAATTTTCGCATGATCACTAAGCATAGAGTTCTAAGCGATAAGCATAAGCGTTCCCGTGGGAGACCAAATCGAGGTAATTAAAAAGGCTAGAAATGCTCATAAGGTAATTTATGATGGTAATGAAGTCCTTAAGCCTGGCGAAAACCTAGTTGCGTTGAGTGCAACGAGGAAGATAAGATTTTAAATGAAATCACTAGGGAAAAGATGAATAAGAAGCAAGATGATCCCAAATGCAAAGAGAAAAACATAATCTTCTCTCTCATGATTACAAGAAGGAAAAGCTGGATTTTGAACAAGTTTAAGCCTCGAGACTTTGTTGACTCCGAACAAGTCTTGGAAAATGGATTTAGATAAGCGAGCGAAAATATTGTGAAACAAACCCTCCCGCCGGAAAATGCCTAGAAGCAACTGTGTATCCTCTAATACACCTATGTCTTGTACCTAGAACAATTGCCACTAAAAGCAAGACATTAATTAGCCATCGTTATATTCCAACTATTTGTTGATTTTGAGAAAACTTGCAAGAAAGGATCACTCCGGGTATAGCGAAGGTGAAAGAGGTTTTGAACAAATGAAAGAATGTTATTTAAGCGAGGTCATGCCCTTCTTTAAACTTTTAAAGATCACTTTGAGTCTTAAAAGGGTGGTGATATTAAGGGTATGGAAAGGAATTTGATGCAATGGTTCTTGAAGTTAGTGATTATGGCGTGCACTAAAATATAATGAGATTGAGAGAAAGAACTTGCATACATTAAATGAGAATCTTATTCTTGAATGTGTTGCTCAGATGTGTTTTCAACGCTTCAAATTGCTCTATTAATGCTTCAAATTTCATGAATTATCATGTACGAAAGTCTCCCATGATCGTGTCATTGAGCTTGAAAAACTAATTCTAAACTAAGCAGAAAATTGAAGCGGATGATCACGACACGTTGGTTAAACATTTTCTAAACTAGAAGTTGAGTATTTTAATTTACAACTAAAATATCAACATCTCAAAGAAAATGTCAAAACTTCAAATATCAAGACATCCTCGGATGCTCGAGTTTAATCGGTTTTCAAATTAACAAGCGTGATGAGCGATTCAAGCTCGATTGCAACACGATCGAAAGTTGAAAGCCCAAATCTCTCAATTAAAGGGCCAAGCGAACAATATGACGGGCTCCCAATGCCTCCTTCTTTAGATTCTCGAAATTCTCAAGCGTTTCATCTTCAAAACCTAGTAAATGCTTTACAAAGGAAAGCGAAAGTTTTCTAGAAGAAAATGAAAAGATTAACGTCATTTCAATGAGTTGTTTGAATCAATTAAAGTCACTCGTAACAAAACAATGAACAAATAACTTCATTGCAAAAGGAAATCGAGAATACGAGTCGGGTAAAAGGAAAATGCCAATGATCAATGAGGAGAATGTTGTATCTAAGGTTCGCTCTAGTAATAAATATGCTTTATCATGACATATGTCCCCTCATCGGAACAACAAACTTGCCATTCAAACATATTTCTCATCCCTAAGGATTGCTTAGAATGCTGCGTGATTGTTGAAGAGGAGCTAGAGAAACCTCATGATAATGCAATTGGACATGCATGCTTATATAAACGATCTCAAGAAATCTTAGAATGTTTGATCACAATATGCCCAAAGACATTAGGTGAGAGAGTTGTTTGGAAACCATCATTAACACTGTTTAGGGTGAGTAGGCGGTGGAGCAGTTTAGGACGATCAAGCAGATGACCAAACCGTTTACGTATCACATCTTGGCGGTTTCCATTCATATTCAACCCGGATCTTTTCAATAGTAGAACCCGATCCATCCGATGAGGTATCTCCACGGTGAGGCTTTCCGAAGAGCCTTATCCGCACGAACCTCAATCAAGCACCTAGCAAAACTACTACATTTACTAATCCAAGCACATTTAACTAGTGTAAGAATCTAGCATTTTGAGTACCAATCAATGTAGCAAGGAGACTAAGACCATCATCGAGAAAACATAGCAAGAGGGCGTAGAATGAGACCATTCGCATCATCTTTGTTCTACTATTTACAAAAAATGATATATAGTGTATTTGTAAGCTATAACTTTTCACATACACATCAAACCATAACACAAGGTGGCGAATAAGATGGAATTCTAGAGAGAAAGTTAGAGGTTTAGGGAACTTAGTGAGAGAAAGTGAAAGATATTATTATGAGCTCCGACTCTACCTTGGAAGGTGAGAGTATTTATAGTCTTACATAACTCGCCACACTTTGGGCATGGATCGGGGCATACTGATGGGTAAAGACCGTCCGTCCTCCACGGTGTTACTTAACTAAATTACTACTTAACTTAAAAGAACTACGACTACGAGCTTTAACGATTACATATACTTGAGGTGACCGACTCTTTAATACCGGAATTTCTAATTCCTAACAATCTCCCTAAGGAGGTCACCTCAATTTTACATCAAAAATTACATTGAATACGATATATATTACATCAGCAGTTGATCTTGCATTCTTGATGTAGTCCTTTGCTCATAAGCTCGTAGTCATTGATTCTTCACATTGCATGTTTGGTTATTCCAAGTGGAGGTCTTTCTTGATCCACGTGATGATGAGTTTGAGCCATCTTTGGAGATCATCGGCATCAAAATCTCCGAGACATCCATTGTGGTGTTGTGACTTTGGGACCGACATGCTCACATTCGGATCATGAATTCTTCTCATCGAGTAGCGGAAGCTTTAGTTGATTCATGATATTGGCGGCGTAGCGAAGCATGGAGTGAAAATATCGAGTCATTGATGCACTAATCATGATTTCTTTTGAGTTGAATGTGTTAAGTGAGCATGCGGCTATGGATTGACCGCTTCATTACGATCGGTGCAAGCGTCGGGCGTACTGCATACAACGATTGTAACAAACGCACGAAAGTGTCTTTGATCACTTCGTTGAATTGAGGTACACGGCCCACGGTTCCCGTTGATCGATTACAAGTCTTGCTGTGATCGGTAGGATTCCTAAGAATCTCCTTGACGAGGGTTTCGCATTTGTTCTAATTGTTCTCAAACGGAACATCTCAAAGAAGACAACACGGAGTGAGTGAACCAATGAATATTAAGTCCAGCGATTGATGAAAAGAGATTTGAAAACAATCGTGTATTGCTCAATAGAAATTGTTTTGCAATACAACGAAGGTTTTATTGATAATCGATTATCAATCATAAAAATACCTTTTGGTTTGAAAAATGAGTACACGGTCGATGTGCTAAAGAAAAGAGTTTATAAGCACAAAGACCGGTTTTTCAAAGGTATCCGTCAATCCTAACTCGAACGAGGTTTGATTCAAGATATTGAATCGCCCCATTGTTTCATTCGGTTGTCACATGGTTGATCTATAAAATAGATCTCACATGCCACCTACCAGAGCTTGTTTGATGTTGGCTCGAGAAGGCTTTCCATCTTCATTGTGAATATGTAAACATATCACTCGGATGTTACAGCAATACCACAAGGATAATGCGTGGGACTCAAGATATAATCTCTTTCCACATTGTGTGAAGCAGAGCCTTCATTGAAAGTGTCCTAATGAGATTTATTGATGATCTCGTGGCTCTAGACTCAATTTGTGCATATTTGGATCCTATAAGCGGAGACTAGGAGAGGGTCTCCTTCTTCAATATCAACCATCTCTAAGAGAAAGTCGATAGATAATGTCGGTTCCCGTGAGAATGAAACAAGTCCTTTTAAGAGGAGCTTGAGTGGTTTGGGAGGTTGAAGTGCGGTCGTCCATCGGGTCCATGACGTCTTGTCTTCAATACCGATGTTACCATCGATGCATATGAATTGAACCGGTTTACGCCCTAAGGTTGAATAAGTGGAGGCTATTTGTTTTCACCCTTTCACATTCAATTCTTTTTAATTCTTCAACCCCTTGATTGCTTACGAGACTTCATAGCTAGAACCTTGTTGGGTTTATTCCGATACTAGCTCGGTCTTAGTCCGCACTCTTCCCATATCTCATTTTTCTCCTTTTATCATCATACCTAAGGACTTCTACACTAACTAGTGGATTGTCCTGGGTAGATCCCTCCGTTACGGCGGATTATGGGAACCAATACCTAACCTTATCATCCTTATATCACCATACATAAAGTAAAGTTGGTCGGTCAATTTGGTATTGTTCATCCGCCAATGGATCCAATTGAAAACCATTTGAAAATCAATTCGGATACTTGTGATATAATATCAAAGCTTTTGTACTGAATTGTTTTGATATTTTAAACGAGAACTCCCCTCAACATGTGCATCAAATATTTGAAAGAAATTTTTGCACACGGAGGCAAGAAGAAAGAATTAACTTCTTTGATTACCATTTTCTAAAGATATCAACATCGCTTCCTCAACAACTCAAGTAGATATAGCAATTCCGGGAAGGATGAGGTTTCCATGAATTTTGCTCCCCTCAATATGTGCCTCGAGGTTTGAAAAGAGTTTTGCACATACTAGAGGAACACGCACATAGGATGAATGATCACGTTTTAAATCAAAGGTTTAAGTTAGATGCTCCCCTCAACATGTGCATTGAAAAATTGAAATCGTTTGTCACATGTGAGAAGGACAAGACATGTACATTCTTTTATAACCATTTACCCGATTATCGGTTTAAATCCAATTTAAATCACACATTCTCCCGATCACAATTATCAAATCATTTGAGATTTGTGATCTCGTATAGATTAAATTGATTTTGAAAACTTTAAGGAGAATTGTGACTTGATTGTGAAAGCGTTTGAACAGATAAGGGTTGGATTTTAAGACTTTACACTCCATTTATAAAACATGCATGTTTATCTTTTGAAAACAATTTAATGCCAAATAACTTTTTAATTTAATTGAAATCATTCTCCCCTCAATCAATGCGAGGTTGTTGATTGAGAGATAAGATTTTGACAAATAAGTCGATGATTATCAAAAATAGAGATTGAGTTATTTTCAAAGCATTTAGTTTTCAATGAGATAGGAGTTTATAGAATCGAGCATAGGATTTGAAAACATGGTAAAACATGGCTCGTTCTTTCTTTAAAAGCGGGTTATTGCGAAAATGACAATAAACCATTTCTCTTTCTCCCAAAAATATTTTTTGATTTTTGATTTTTGATTTTTTTTTTTTTTTTTTTTTTTTTTTTTTTAAGAATTGAACAACATCTAAAGACCCGTGTCATTCTTTGAATGACAACACAAAGTCCGTAGATATTATCGAACCGAGAGAAACATGACAAAATGACAATATTTTTGAAGATTTTCGGATTTTTGATTTTTATGGATTTTGAAAGTTTTAAAATTTTCTATTTGATTTTTGAAGGTTTTATAATTTTGTATTTTGTTTTTCAAATAAATATTTAGAAGATAGATGAAGATAGACCTTTACTCCTCGCCTTCCTCCGAAGGCGTTTGAGAGTTTCGGTTGAAGACTTTTCAAACCAAGGCGTGGAAGAATAAACTCAAAACGTTCTCTTGGAAGAGCTTTGGTGAAGATGTCCGCTAACCGATATTCGAGACCTCACAAAATATAGTTCCACCACACCTTTTCCACTGTTCCACGATGAAATGATGTCGAATGTCGATATGCTTTGCTCTTGAGTGTTGAACGTTGTTGCATGAGAGCAATAGCACTTTATTATCACGATGCGAGAGGATTTTGTTGAATTCAAAGCCATAGTCGGATAATTGAGATCTCATCCATAGGATTTGAGCACAACAAGATGACATGGCTATGTATTCAACCTCTGTAGAGAAATAGAAGTACTCATTTGCTTCTTTGAAGACCGACTCACAAGCTTATTACCCAAAAGCGAGCACCTCGGACGTGCCCGACGTGTATCTTGACAACTGCATGATCGGCATCTGCATAGGCCGTTAGTGACATACCGGTGTCCTTGGTACCATAGTCCCATATTGATGGTTCCTTGGAATACTAGAAAGACCCGTTTAAGCGCTTCAAGGTGCTTTTAGTAGGCAGCACGGTATCTAGCACACATGCATCTGAGAGAATAAGATGTCTGGTCTACTAGCAGTGAGGTACATCAGGGATCCAATCATACTCCTATATTTCGTTTGGTCAATCATGATCCCTGAGAGGTCCTCATCTAGTTTGGTTCGGTCAATCATGGGGGTGTCAACAGGGTCACTTGAATCAAATCCAAATTTCTTTAAAATCTCTGTTGCATATTTAGATTGATTAATGAAAATGCCTCCGGGACTTTGTGAAATTTGTAATCCTAAGAAAAATGACATTTGTCCCATCATTGACATTTGAAACTTTGAACTCATTTCATTTGAAAAACGATCACATTCCATTGGGTCAGTCGAGGCAAAAATAATATCATCAACATAAATTTGAACATGAATCAAATGTTTGCACGACTTCACGGTGAACAATGTAGGATCAATGCTCCTTTGATGAATCCGGTTGATAGAAGAAACTTAGACAGATGTATCATACCATGCCCTTGGAGCTTGCTTTAAACCGTAAAGAGCCTTCTTCAAACGGTGGCGTGAGTAGGATGCTCTTGATTCACAAATCCTTGAGGTTGGTGGCGTGAGCGACTTCTTTAAGATCTCCGTTTAGAAATGCCGTCTTTACATCCATCGATAAACCACCATGTTCTTGCTAGCGACATTAGCCGAAAGATTCGATGGCCTCGATTCGAGCAAGCGGAGCAAAAGATTCTTCAAAGTCTATACCCTCCTCTTGACGATATCCTTTAGCAACTAATCGAGCCTTGTTCTTCAACACATCACCATGCTCATCAAGTTTTACTTTGAAGATCCATTTTAGAGCTATAATCATAGCGATGCGGGCAGTACTAACTCCCATACATCAAGTCGATCAAACTCATGAATTTCATCTTGCATAGCATTGAACCACTATCTTCATTCATAGCAGCTTTTAACATCTTTTGGTTCGATCTTAGGTAATACGGAGTTGAAGAAGCACCATAAGGCATCGGTTGCGAGTTGCTTCCGGGTTGATACTGAGACGGAGGGATTACCAATGATGTTGTCTAATGGATGATCGTGAGTCCATTTTCGAGGTGTTCATGTGGCATTTGTTGAGGAACCGAGGTAGTCGAGTCGATGTCTCACGAAGAAGATGGTTCTGCGATGATTCGGGAGTAGCAAATATGTTTTCAAATGGAGCATCTTGAGGAGTTGCAAAGGGATTAACTTCATCATTGATGCGAAACATTTCCATGATGTACATTTGAAGAATGATGATTTGTTGATGAGGCGAAGGATCGTGACGGGTGCTTCTTGACTTACCGTTATTGAAACCGATGGATTGACTTCATTCACCGGAATCGAGCATCCTCATTGTAGGGATCGATACCTCATTAGTAGTAGACTCATACAGTTCATCAAACATTGGATCAAACAATTTCTTTACATCATCTTGATGGAGGTACATATGGTGTTTCTTGAGAGGAGTTTGGAACAAGGGATGAACCAATAGGATTGTTATGAAGTGCGGGTCTGGTGGAGTGTCCGGGAGCCATTTGACCGGTCGACTCATCAAGCGTAACGTGAATTGTTTCCATGATATTTCGGGTTCTTTTGTTGTAGATTCGGTATCCCTTTTGTTTGGTGCATATCCTACAAATACTCCAATGTCGACTTTAGCCCTAAGTTTGCCCAAGTCTTGACCTTCATTAGTTGGATAGCACAAGGCACCAAATACACGAAGGAAAGATAGATTAGGATTTCATTGTGGACAAGTTCATATGGAGTTTTCCATGAATGGTGTGAATCGGGAGCGATTTTGTGTGTAACATGCGGTGGCAATTGCTTGAAATTTCGAGAAACATTGGAACCTTTGAGTAAATCGGCATTGTTCTAGCGGCTTCAACAAGAATACGATTTCGTCTTTCAACTACACCGTTACATTGAGGGGTTCGTGGAACACTTCTTTGATGGTGATTCCAATGCTTTCATAGAATTCACTAAGTTGTTTGTTGACAAACTCGGTTCCATTATGCATTCGATAATCGGCGGCTTTGTTTAGTCTAACTCTGCAATTTGTTTGATGAGTTTGATGATGATATCGAGTTTCATCCTTTGTCCTTAAGAACTTGACCGGTGAATCTAGAATAATCATCAACCACAACTAACACATATTTCTTTCCAAAGATATTACGCACCTCATTGGTCCACATAAATCCATATGAATCATATGAAGAACTTACGTGACGAGTTAGTAGGTTTGGGTTTATGGGCATACTTCTTGCTTTTTCCCAATTGACATCTTTGAACAAAGATGATCCTTTTCATACTTTAGTCTAGGTAGACCTACAACTAAGTCCTTCGGAAAGATGGTTGATGGTGCCAAGTTCAAGTGATTGAGACGGCGATGCCATAACCATGACTTTGTTTTAGAAGCCTTTGACAACAAGCAGATTGGTGAAGCTCTCATCATGTCATCGATAGAGATAGTGTAAAGGTTTGAGCCACGAGTTCCTTTCAGCAGTTCCTTTCCATAAAGATCTCTAACAAAGCGGTATGTTTTTCAAGGCTACTTCTAGGTCGAATCACGAATTGACCAAGAGAGAGCAGTTATGACCTAAACCTTCCACATAATACACTCGGAGATGACACTATCACCAACAACATAATCTCCATAACCCATAATAGCACCGAAATGATCATTACCAAATCTAACAGTCCGATGAATTTGCTCACGAAGTTCATGAGCGTGACCGGTCTCCAATCATATGCTTGGAACGGCTGAGTCCGGTACCACGAGCGATTTGAGCGATCTGCGGTTGAACATGAGACAAGAATGGATAACTGGATATTTGGGATCCCCATGCAAGAATGGGTTCCATTTGGTTAGTAACAGCAGTTGGACCACCCACATCGAAATAGAAGCATTCATATCGAGACGGTGAAGTAATGGAATCATTGTGAATAGATGCAATACTAGTGTCTGTATTAGCCCTATTTACTGATGTGACCACTTCTTAAGGAATAGTTCTACCAAGAGGCATCCATTTTCTAGTGGGCATTATCGATTAGTCTTATGACCAACAGTATCCAATAAAAGCCTATTCTTTGAATGTTCTTCTGTGGGTTTCCATTGTTTTCTAACTCTCTTCGCTTTTGCCTTTTAGCCTTTTTAGCATGAATTTTAGCATTAACAACATTAATCGGACAATTAACATCATTAGGCAAAACATTAACATCACATTCATGATTAGAAAGCGATTATTCAAGCAATCATCGGTACAAGGTTTGCAAATAGCATCGAATTGAATTAATTACGATGCGCCTATGGCTAATACTAGAATCAACACGATTCGTTTATTCGATTCAAACTTAAGGTTCCTAGATTGTTCTTCTCTCTTCCATTGCACATTCTTAGCTTGAGAGGTCCTATCATTCCTTGTATTGTCTTGAGACTTTGACCGCTCCCTTTAATGTCACCGATTACTCTGTAGAGGAATGGGAACATTAGTTTGTTTTACTACTCTTTGCACCACCTGTTTAGATGTCTTTGGGATCGAGCTACATGCTGGTGCACTCGTGTTCACTTTCTTAACATTAGAGTGCGAGATTAGTACTCTAGGAGGCACATTTGAGTTCACTTTCCTAGTATTGACGGATCTAAAATCGAACTACTCACCGTGTACTACTCCTCACATTCAAACTATTGGGAATCGAGTGCATGTCATGTTTGGCCTTAGGCATTGAGCATGGAATCAAGGGTTAACTCTCTCACCTAATGTCTTTGGGCATATAGTGATCAAACATTCTAAGATTTCTTGAGATCGTTTGGCATATAAGCATGCATGTCCAATTGCATTATCATGAGGTTTCTCTAGCTTATCCTCTTCAACAATCTCACGCAGCATTCTAAGCAATCCTTAAGGGATGAGAAATATGTTTGAATGGCAAGTTTGTTGTTCCTTAGGTGAGGGGACATATGTCACAGATAAAGTAGATTTATTACCAGAGTGAACCTTAGATACAACATTCTCCGCATTGATCATTGGCATTTTCCCTTTTACCTGACTCTTCAGATTCTCAATTTCCTTTTGCAATGAAGTTATTTGTTCGTTGTGTTTGTTACGAGTGACTTTAATTGATTCAAACAACTCATTGAAATGACGTTTAACCTTTTCATTCTCTTCTAGGAAACTTTCGTTTTCCTTTTGTAAAGCATTTACTAGGTTTTGAAGATGAAACGTTTGAGAATTCTGAGAATCTAGAGAAGGAGGCATTTGGGAACCTGTCATATTGTTTGTTTGACCCTTTAATTGAGAGATTTGGACTTTCAACTTTCTGATCGTGTTACATCGAGCATGAATCGTTCATCTCGTTTGTTTATTTGAAAAGCGCATCAAACTCGGAACATCCGAAGATGTCTTGAAATTTGAAGTTTTGACATTTTCTTTGAGATGTTGATATTTTAGTTGTAGATTAAAATACTCAACTTCTAGTTTAGAAAAATGTTTAACCAAATTGTCATGATCATCCAGTTCAATTTTCTCATTAAGTTTAGAATTAGTTTTTCAAGCTCAATGACACGATCATGGGAGACTTTCGAGGGCCAGATAGTTCATGAAATTTGGAAGCATTAATAGAGCAATTTGAAGCGATGAAAAAGACATCTTGAGCAACACATTCGATAATAAGATTCTCATTCAATGTATGCAAGTTCTTCCTCTCGATCTTATTATATTTTAATGCACGCTCATAATCACTAATTTCAACTATTATTGCATCAAATTCCTTTTCCATTCCCTTAATGTGGGTTTCTATCCCTTTTAAGACTCTCAAAGTGTTCCTTTAAAAGTTTAAAGAAGGCATGACCTCGGTTAAATAACATTCTTTCATTTGTTCAAAACCCTTTCTCCTTCAATAATGCCGGTGGGTGTGATCCTTTTCTTGCAAGTTTTCTCAAAATCAACAAATAGTTAAAAATAACGTATTGGCTAATTAAGATATTGCTTTTAGTGGCAATTGTTCTAGGAACAAGATGCATTGGTGTGTTGGGAGGATACGGTAGCTTTAGGCATTTTCCAAAGGGAGGATTTGTTTCTACAATATTTTCGACTACGCTTATCTAAATCCATTTTCGAAGACTTGTTCGAGTCAACAAAGTCCGAGGCTTAAACTTGTTTAATGCAATCCAGTTTTCCTTCTTATAATCATGAGGAGTGATATTTATGTTCTTCTCTTTGCATTTGGGGTCATCTAGTTTTTGTTCATCCTTTCCTAGTGACTTCATCGATTTCTTATCTTCCTCGGTGCACTCAACGCAACTAGGTTTACGCCTAGGCTTAAGAATTTCATTACCATCATAAATCACCTTATGAGCATTTCTAGCCTTTTGATTACCTCTGGATTTGGTTCCTCAACAAGGGAATGCTATGCTTATCGCTTAAGACTCGATGTTTGGTGACCATGTGAGCGATCGAATGGTGTTTCCTTGTATGTACAACTTGTTTTCAAGTTTGTTTTCAAAGTTTTCGATTAGAAAATCTCTCAAGAGCTTTGATTCTTTTGCATTAAATTCTTGCTTAAGCATTTTCACGTTTTCTTGAAGTTCTTGTTTTGCTTATTTGTTTTAGAAAGTTTTTCTTGCAAAGAATTTAATTCTTGTTTCAATACTTCTTCTCTAAAATTACTTTTTCTAATTCTTGACGTACTTGGTCATCCATTTCCGCTCACGAGTGGTCAACTCAAATTTTGCGTTGTTCATAAATGGCAACACGTTCCTTATAGGCATTTAGTTCGTAGATAATGGAATCATCGGGAGCACATGCGGTGAATTCATCAAAACATAGTCATTGTTGATCGCAGAAGATGCATCACTAGGTACAACTTCACTTTCACTTTGTTTCTCGTATTGATCATATGGGACAATATTGATATTACCCGTATTTTCAATATTTGATTCAAAAGTTTCGGTTGGTTGTACTTTGTCATGCATCTGTTGCACATCAACATCATCATATAGCTTTAATACCTCGAGAGATGAGTTTGTCCTTTGATGGGCCACTTGTGGTGAAGAAGTGACCTTGGGAGACACCATGGAGAGATGCTAGCCATAAATATTGTGTGTGCGATGGGTCCATCATCCACATCGTAGTCGTAAGCATCGCGATCACCGACTTGAAAGGCATTTTGATGATTGTGACCTATCTCACGAATGGGTGCTCATCTACATCTCGCATCATAGGTCTTGGCATTGCCTTGACAAGAAAGCAATGAGTTCCTCTTCATTCAAAGTAGCACCATTGTCCCGAGCTTGAGCCGACAACATCTTATACGAAGTATTCGGCATTTTGTGGGCGCTTTGGAGATGTGCGTTCCTTGCAAAGTGTCCTCACCACCACAGCTTAAAGCATTTGATTGGCTTAGCTTGACCTTGGTTACCATTTCTTCCTCGATTCGGTTTCCAACATAACCTCTCCCACCCACCTCTCCCCGATCATCTTGTCTTTCTGAATGGTTGCACCACGATCCTTCCATCTTTAACAATGGCTTGATTATGTGGGTTAGATGCGTTCGTAGGTTGTTGTTGGTTTGTGGGAGAGAGTTCATGTTTTGACTAATGAGTAGAGCTAGTTGATTAACGATGTTATCCACGCGTGCATCGACATCGACTTGTTTGAGCGAGGATCGTGGATGAGTTTGTGATTACCATTACCCAAGGGAATGACTTGTGATGCTTTGGTTGTGATTCCAATGTTTGAGTAGAAAAGTTGTTGAGTCATTAGGCGAACTTGTCTCACACGGTTGGTTTTGAGCGATTGAGAATCAACTTTTCAAACATGGCATGTCTCTCATTACGAAGGAGGAAGGCATAGAGTTGCTCATAGTTTGTATGCTTCAATCCTTTAGTGAGTTTCACGGATGTGACAAACTTGTGCCATTCGGGATTCATGTTGTTCACAAACTTTGAGTTCGGTGAATATTAGGCATAGTCATTACGATGTTCCTCATGTCATTCACTAACTTATGAAATCTCACATAGTACTCATAAACACTCTCATCCGGTTTCATCTTGAAGTGCTCAAATTCGTCATAGAGTTGGGATTCTCTGTCTTCCATAGTTAATTTCGAACACGAGAGAAGCATCTTAACGTTATCCCAAACCGCTTTTGCATCGGTGTTATGATTGATCGACTTGTAGATGTCTTTAGGAAGACCTTGAAGAACAATGTTTGAAGCCACGATATCTGCATCGAATCTCTTTTTCTCCTCATTATCAAGCTCATTGTACATCTTAGGTCCATCCATTCCGTAGACAGGAGTACCATCTTCATTAGTATCAAGTATATCTCTAGTCGCCTCAACCCGATATGGTCCTTCATCAATGGATTTGAGAATGTTGACACCATTTTCCTTTCCAAGGCAATACAATCGATTCGTTGAGCCCAAGAATCGTAGTCGATTCATCAAGCATTGGTGGGCCAGTATCGAGCCACCGCTTGAACATCCCTCAACAGATGGAGATGACGATGGGAGCAGTGGGAATGTTGGTAGACATGTTAACAGATTATACGGGATTTTATAACTCTATGATTAAACCGGAAATAGATTCTTTCACGGATTTTACTAAATCAAGAGAAACCGTAAACAATCACTCAAGTTGCTAGATGATAAAGTGCTAACTCGCTACCAAATAATGCACTAAGTCGCTAGAAATAAGTGCACTAAGTCGCTAACCCTTAACTCGCTACACGTCTAAGTCGCTAGAATCCCAAGTCGCCAACGGAAGAGCAAGTCGCTAAGTAGTAACTCGCTCTGGACTAAGTCGCTAGCCAAATTTGTGCGAGAATTGCCACACAAGTCGCTAGATATGCAAGTCGCTAAAGAGCAACTCGCACGGACTAATTCGCTACCATTAAGTCGCTAACCGTAGTGGGATTCCACTACTTGTGCTTTAACTCGCTAGCTCTAACTCGCTAGCTTTTATAACTGTAAGTCGCTACCAAGAAAACAAGTCCGAGAGCTAATTCGCTAACTTGAAAACCAAATAACCTTCACTTTTCAATCCAAAACAACCCAACCAAGATGATTCAAGCTTACCAAATGAAAACCTAAACACTTTTGATGATTCTAAACATAAAAGTACCAACAAAATTCAAACTTTAACACAAGAAATCAACCAAATGATGCAAAACCACTAAACTTTTTCAAACTCAAAACCACCTAAAACCACTATAAATCCAAAGATGTGCAAGATATGATCTAACCATGGCTCGACACCAATTGTAGCTATAACTTTTCACATACACATCAAACCATAACACAAGGTGGCGAATAAGATGGAATTCTAGAGAGAAAGTTAGAGGTTTAGGGAACTTAGTGAGAAAGTGAAAGATATTATTATGAGCTCCAACTCTACCTTGAAGGTAGAGAGTATTTATAGTCTTACATAACTCGCCACACTTTGGGTCATGGATCGTGCATACAGCTGGGTAAAGACCGTCCGTCCTCCACGGTGTTACTTAACTAAATTACTACTTAACTTAAAAGAACTACGACTACGAGCTTTCTAACGATTACATATACTTGAGGTGACCGACTCTTTAATACCGGGAATTTCTAATTCCTAACAGTATTTATAAAACGTAGTTGTGTGCGAATCAATTTTTCATGTAAAAAGCGCAATTTTCCATGATTCGTTTAACGGGAGCTTGTTTCTGCTGGTAACATATTTGTGAACTGTGAGTAACACATTGGTGTTTGTTCCTTTAAAAGAAAGCTTGAAACCTAAGAATTCTTTTTATTTTAGTTTTTTAAACTTAAAAGTTAAAAACAAAACATTAAGAGTGCTAGGTACGGTGTGGATGAAAGAAATAATGTCACTTCAACACTTTTTGTCTATGATATTAAAACACCCTGCCCCAGCATGATACTAGCTTTCTGGTGTCATGATGCATTTTTTTTTCATTTACTTAAAATAAAAGAATATATATTTTTTTGGTTCATAATCTGGTAATATATTTTTTGGTTCACAAAGTAAAACATAATTCTATTAAAGTAAAACTAATGTGATTGTGAATACCTAGATACATATCATATACAATACATTTGGAATTGGGTGAGACCTGATACACATTTTGTATTTAGGGTTATACACCAGGGACTAAGGCTCAGTTTGCTTTTTTAACGGATTTGAATTTGGATTTGAATTTATATTTCTATTCGGATTTGAATTTACACAGCCTCAACAGTAAGGGCTTCAACCTTAAAAGCAAAACCAATGCCTCTCAACGAAATCGCATTTTATGAGTCCAAAGCTGAATCCAATGCCAAAAGTACCCAAACAAACAGGCCCTAATATTAAACACCCCACTTTTTGAGTTGTCTTCTTCCTCCCAAACCTACAAAACTGCACAAAAAGAAGAAAAAAAATCACACTAACATCTAAAAGAAAAGAAAAAACCCACAAAAGAAGATACCTTTTACGCTGCAACCGACCTTTGGTGTGATATCTCATGCCATAGACTCATGGCGAAGCCCATGACTTGAGTCATGGCGCACCGTACCCAAGGCTCTAATGATGAGCCTCATTTCAATAAAGAAATACTTTATAATATTGTAAACCATAATTTGAATTTAACAATTTTTATTACATGCTAAACGAAATTAAACAAACCATAGCTATGTAATTAATCTATACTACATGCATTTTTTTAATTTTAAAATGCTTAAAGTTTAAGTAATGTTGGTAAATTATTATACCTTTGATAAAAAAAATGAGAAACATCTACAACTAAATTAACATTTTAAATATTGTTTAATCTTTGAACTTTTATCATTTTTGATGTTTAACTCATGAACTTTTTTTTCTTGGAATGACTACAAATTGAACACATAATTTTTGCATCAAGGTTCAAACCATTTACGATTACGCAAATATAATTATTTACCGCTATATAGCATCGCTTTGCACGGGTATTCTTCATATAAAGTGGTATGACGTGGCTTGTGTTCCCGAGCATGAATACTACTCCCACCCATCCTTCATGTAGAACCTCAACCGAGAAGTATCCTCAGAATCTCCATTCATTGTGTTCATGTCATGTATGTTTATCATAGAAAGATAATAATTTACAGAGACATAAAGGAGCGAACGGTTACCGTCGCTATTATTCCTTCTTTTTGTGTGTCTATTATGTGTTTTTGTTTTTAATAGGAAAAAGTGAGAAATATAAATGAGTGAAAGATGAAAGAATGAATGATGTGGTGTTGATCCATCAGGTGTCTCATGGTAGCCACAATCCCTTTACGGAACTTTCGTTATTGGGTTAGCTATACACTTCACATGTTTCTAGCGATTCACATGACATCACCAAATGATACAAAACTTGGATAAGATTCTACAACGCACTAGAACGCCCTTGTTGACGATCCTTTACTCCAATAACATTTAGGGTTCCTCAAACAATGAGATATCTCACACCGGGTAAATCCTTAGTGTCTAAAGAAGTAAACAGGCGTTGTTTAAAACCTTCTCACAAAATGAGACAATCAACCAAAAATGACTAAGGAAGGTATTATGTTTGATGTTCCATTTCAGTTAGCAATTTCCAAATTAGATATTTCAGTTTAGCAATGTGACACTCACCGCAGAAAGCTTACCTAACAAGAAAATTTGCTTTTAACACCCACGTATAAAACCATCAATCTTCCGTAAGTAAAATGTATTAGATTATTTGCGGTCAGCCTTGAATAGAACTATAAGTTTTGATAAACTCGTAATTATCACTCAACTAATGGTAGCAAGACATGATAACACTACAAAGGTTAAATAATTCATCGATTTAGATATCCATTTAGTATACGCAAATCGTAGTATTCCAACTTAAAACAATAAAACATATGCCCATAACTGGTATCAATTCATAACCACGATGAAAAGACATTGAAAGCTCAAAACACAAGCAAAAATTCTAATAAAACTATCATAATAGTCAAACTATTGAGTATTAGTTAGGGATAAAGATCATTTCATGCTCAATTTGAGCGTAAAAAGTCATATTAAGTATTATGTGATATCAAATATAGGGTGGGCCCTGTTTGGTTTGTAGATGAGTTTATGATTAGGATTTGAATTTAGATTTAAATTTGGTTTAGGATTTATGCTGTGTTTGTTATGAGATAGTGACGTCTAGGATTAAAAATTTGAGTTATAAAATTTGTTTGGTAGAAGGGTGTTGGTTTTAACAAGATATGATTCAATTTTCTCAAAGTTATGTATTTTTCTGAATCTTATTACTGGGCCTTGAGGATTCAATTTTTTAGTTTATGGTTTAGCATTACTCTATATATTTTTTGAATCATATTCTAGTTAAATGAATCATATAAATATATGTGAATCATGGGGTTTTTTTAAGATCAAGGTTTAATGTCTTTATTTGATTTAATAAAAACAGTTCATTTAGTTATCGTAATTGAATGTTGAGTTATCTTTATAGAGAACTAGCTATAGGCCCGCCTATTGGGAGGCTAGCTTTAAGAATTATTCAAGATAAAATTAGTAATATAGTTTTAAAGATATCGTTAAACTTAATATAATATTTGACAAAAAAAATAATAAACTTATATGAGTCATAATCGTAAAATAAAAAAGATACATATCAATTATAGTTGGGCATAATGGAAACGAACAAATATACTCATAATCTATGAAAAACTCATATACTAACGAATCTTGTAGCGTTGAATTGTGAATTTACCATCTGTCACACATGAACACCTTTAGACCTTTTTTGCTCTTTACTCTTAATACGGCCACATAAAGTTATTCATGTGAAAAAACCAGCGTTCCAAAGGATTGAACAATATTTTGATATAAAGTTTGGCTAAGTAAAGTGATATCCTGTTACAAACAACTTACTTTGTGAATGCCATAAAATTGTGAATAAAATGTGTATAAGCTCATGCAACTATTCAATTATAATTAATAAATTAAGATCCTAACTTAAATAGTTAAATCACACAACACCACCAAAGATTTATTATCACACCACATTTAGTATTATCTAACTCTTTCTTAACATCATAACATCTTCATATTCAGTAACACCACCATTTCTAAAGTCTTTTTTCTAGCTATTGGAAAGTAAAGCATCGTGTCACCTTATAGTGTCACCTTATTAAGATTCAATTGCTTTGCTTTTTCCTATTTAAGGCATTCTTAATAAGTGGATGAAAATAAATATTGAAAAGCGCAAAACATCGTATAGACAAAAGTGCCACAAAACTAACTTGTCGGTTTTATACAAAAGATAATGACCAACATGGGTGGGCTAGCTTCATAATAATATTTTACGAATTCTAACTGGACATAAGATAAACAATGAATAATGGCAAATATTTTAAACACAAAAAATGGAGAAAAAAATAAGGAAAGTGTTCATGTAATAAAACCTCTATGTACACAACGTTGGATGTGGAGTTCTTGTATTCATTGTCTTTGCGCACTTTGTGTAGTTATTAAAAGCTTCAATTACAATGTTGTTTACCCGGTGTGGAAATACCCAATGTCTTCTGGTTCAATGGATCTACACATATAAAAAGCTTCAATTACATCCTTATTCCAGTTTCACTACATGATTCTCCTCCATAGGGATGTATTTCTAAAAGCCAAATATAAATAATATGTTTGAACTTATATAAATCACAGTCAAGTTTTTAATATCTTTATATATGGTACGTAAATACATTTAACCAACTAATGAAATTGTCATTATAGAAATCCATTACATCTTAATCAATGTGTTGATTGTTGAATCATTGCAATCGCTAATTGAATCATTTTGTTTTTGAATCGTTGTAATCTATATTTGAATCACATAAAGATGCGTCACACTTGTGGTGACTGAATAGATCATTAAAACTATGTGAAACCAATTCACGAATGCTAAAATGAAAAGTGAATAACACATGGATTCTAAGAGCACTCCCATTGTTAACGCCAAAACGGCGTTAAACCCCCCAATAACGGCGTTATTACCCTTGGAAGTGCATGTTATTCAAGCCGTTAGTCCCAGGCGTTCTGTGGCTAGCGCGTTACATATTAAAAAAAAAAAAAATCATTTCATCCTCCTACACTATTTCAAATAAATTTTCACTTACACCCTCAACCTATTCAAATTCAAATTTAAATTATCTTGGTCAATTTATGGATAAATTCAAATTCAAATTAAAATTTAAAATCAAATATGAGCGGATTTATTCAATTTCAAAATAAAAAATGCCTATATATACAACTCTACCGAGTTGTTTAACACACAACTTACACACACAACTCACACACAACTCACACACAAAAATGTCTCATGAAAGATTTTCTCAAGAATTCCTCACCCGAGAAAAGTTGCTTGGGAAACCGACTTTCCAACTCTACGAACACGATGTTTACTCTACACCACCGTAAAATGTCTTTCCGGTGGGTTTTGAAAACATCCTTACCTCCCAATTGTTCCAAGTTCACCAGTGAGCAGGTCCACGGTGGATTTTCAAAACCACCCCGTGGTTAAGTGGGGCTTCCTTGACAACCGGAACAAGATGAAGAAAAGGTTAGGGAGATTATGGAAGTGCAAGCACGCGAAGAGGCGTCACGTGAGCAAGAAGCACGTGAAGCTCAATACCTGAGACAACTATTTCGACATAATGGAGAGTCGATACTTTAATGGGGATTTTATTCTCCGCCAACCGATTCGATGGTTGGGACTCGAGATGACCCATTTTTTAAGTTTTAGTAGTTTTATTTAATTCGTGTTTAACGTTTTTTAAATTTTAGTAGTTTTAGTAGTTGTATCTTTAATTTTTAATGTAATTCGTGTTTAACGTTTAATGTACTTGGTGTTTTAATGTTAAATGTGATATGTGTTTTAATAAATGAAGTGTTTGTTTTAGTTTAGGGGTTGAAATTGAAAATATGAAATGTTATTGGTGTTATTTGTTGAGAATTATGGTCAATTGCTTATTATCTAATCTGATATTGTTCTAAGACACACTTTGTTGTGTTTTAGTTATTCATGTTGAATGAAAGAGTTGGTGCTGAGTATTGAAAAGAAGAATCTAGAGGGACTTGAAGTGTTAAAGTTTTATAGCTGGAAAGAAGCTTTTGGATGTCATATAGCAAGTTTCTAAAGTTGAAGGGCTAAAGTGTTATTTCGAGAGCTATATATTGAGAAAGTCTCATGACTTTCTCATTATCTCTCTATCATCTCTCTCTAAAACTACGATATATTCATTCTCTTAAAGATAAAACCCTAATTTGTGTTTTGATTTCCTTGATCAAAATACTTTGTTACTCATTGTTGTTGATTTGTTGTTATTTGATTGAGATCAAATACTGATCGTTATTTGATTCTATTTGAGAATAGAAGATTTTAGTTGTAATCTTGGTTCTGCAGTAATAAAAGTGTTTTGTTAATCATTGAAATATATTTTTCTTCATGGTATCAGAGCCAGGTTTTGTGGTGAATTTGGTTAAACTTGGAGGTTTCTGGAAAACCTTAATTTCTGAAAAATTAGGGTTTGGTTTATTTTTGGGGCTTTTGTGATTGAAGGCTTCTGGTGTCGATTAAGTGTGATTAATCGATAATATCTGGTGTTTGGTAAAGATTGGAAGTGGTTCGGTGATTTTCCTAATTCGAAAAATTAGGGTTTGTTGGTTCTTGGTTCTTGGATCTTGGTTCGGGTTCTTGCTATATATCGCTATATCTCTAGACTAAGTGAATCTAGAGTATAGTAGGTTTGATATTCATTCTTGATTATTATTAGTTCTGTAACACCTCTCACACTTTCTCTTTAATTTCGTTCTTATTTTTCTGTCTAGATTGCCGGAGGATAGGATTTGGGATTATTGGAAGTTGAGATTGGTTGAGATTGAGATTGGTTGTGTTTTTGGTTCTTATTTCTGGTATTTTTGTGTGCTTGTGTACGCCCTTGACCTACCACTCTAGTGGCAAGGAAAGCCTGGGAACTACTTTCTCTACCTTTCTTGTGTGATTGATTATCTGTTCTTGAATCATGTCTGTTCATAATTCTGTTCATGGTTATACTGATGATGAGTATGAAGCTGATAACCCTTTCACTCTAATAAGTAAATTGGATTTGAGTCATCCTTTACATTTACACCCTAATGATTCAGCTTCTTTGACTGTGGTTTCAATAAAACTAAAAGGAACTGAAAATTATAATGTCTGGTCTTGTGCTATGATCTTAGCCTTAGAAGGAAAAAATAAAACTGGTTTTATTGATGGCACTTGTAGAAGATCTAATGTTGATGAAGTTTTGGGAAGACAATGGGATAGGGTTAATGCTATTGTGTTGGGATGGATTCTAAATTCTATCTCTGAAGAGTTGTTTCTTGGTCAAATTTTTTCCAAAAGTGCTTTTAGTGTCTGGAATGAGTTAAAAGATACCTTTGACAGGGTTGATGGTTCTGTTACTTTTAATTTGCATCATAAAATTCACTCTTTAACTCCGAATGGCACTACTATTTCTGAATATTTTAATAAGCTAAGTACTTTGTGAAAACAATGTGATGCTATGGTACAGTTACCTAGATGCACCTGTCATGCTGCTGATGATTTTAAATAGCATAACCAACTTATGAAACTTATGAAATTCTTAATGGGTCTGGATGATACTTACATGCAAATAAGAAGTAATATTCTTTCTAGAGATCCTTTGCCTGATATTAAAGGTGCTTATGCTATTATCAGTAGTGAAGAAAACCAGAGAAATGTTGTGTTTGGTAGTTCTAGTAGGAATCATAATTCTGCTTTTGCTACTAGAGTTGTGAATCAAGGTAATAATTCATCTAGTCAGAATACTAAACCTATTAATCAGAATACTCAGGCTAATCCTCCAATTGCTAACTTTAATAAAGTATCTGATAATAGAATGAACACTGGTTCTGCTCTTGTTTGTGATCACTGTGGTTTTAATGGACATACTCAGGACAGATGTTTTAAATTGATTGGGTATCCTCCAAATTTTGGAAAAAAGGGTAACAATAACAGACCTCAGACTTTTCAAAAAAGATTTTCTAATAATAATTCTGTGGGGTCTAGTTCATCTTCTGGTTTTACAGATGAACAACTTACTACTCTTATTTCTCTCATCAAAGACAATTCTATTAAAGGGAATAGTGTGCAGGCCAATATGGCAGGTACTTATTTTAATACTAGTAAGGTTTTCAATCAAAATTTTCATAAGTTTTTTTCCACAAATACCAATTTAAAATCCAAACTTAGTTCTGATGGAAAGATTGTGGATTCTGGTGCTAACCAGCATATGACACATTCTGCCAAGGACTTGGTAAATGTGTTTGATATTTCTCATCTTCAAATAAAAGTTGGTCATCCAAATGGAACTGAAGCTTTGATTACTAAAATTGGAAATCTTAAACTGGCTGATTCTTTAATATTATATGATGTTCTGGTTATTCCAGAATATTGTGTTACTTTAATTTCTGTTCATAAATTGGCCAAAGATAATAAAATTGTAGTTGCCTTTGATGAGAACAAATGTTATTTCTTGAAACAGGATTTGAATCTGGGAAATGTTCTGGGGACTGGTAATCAGTGTGGTGGTTTATATTATTTCAATTCTGGAGGTACTTTTTTCAAAGTAATAACTCTCTTTCTTTTTATGACTGGCACTGCAGGCTTGGTCATCCTGCAGACCCTGTTCTAAATGTTTTAAAAACTGATTTAAGGTTTACTTCAAAGGATAAAAATTTATTTTGTGAAACTTGTCAAAGAGCTAAACAAACTAGAGAACCTTTTCCTTTAAGTGATCATACTTCTACTGTTTTAGGTGAACTTATTCATTTAGATTTATGGGGACCTTATAAGGTTGCTAGTAAGGAAGGTTACAGATATTTTTTTGACTATTGTGGATGATTATACTAGGGCTGTATGGGTATACTTACTTAAAACTAAAGATGAAACTCTTCATTATATCACTATCTTTTATAACATGATTGAAACTCAGTTTGATAAGAAAATTAAGAGTTTTAGAAGTGATAATGGTACTGAATTTGTTAATCATTCTTTTTCAAAGTTATGTGAAGAAAAGGTATTACCCATCGACTTCTTGTGCATACACTCCACAAACAAAATGGTATTAGTTGAAAGGAAACATAAGCATCTTTTGAATGTTGCTAGATCCCTTATGTTTTTGGGAATTCCACTTAAGTTTTGAATGAGTGTATTCTTCGCTACTTTTCTTATTAACAGATTGCCTTCTTCTGTGCTTAATGGAAAATCTCCTTTTGAGATGATATATAATCAAAAACCTACTCTCTGCAATTTAAGAATGTTTGGTTGTTTGTGCTTTGCTACTATTGTTAATAATCATGATAAACTTGGTAGTAGATCTGAGAAATTTGTTATGATGGGGTATTCTAATTCTAAAAAGGGATATAGGTTATATAGTCTTGACAAGCATCAGTTCATATTTTCCAGAGATGTTAAATTTTTTGAGTCTATTTTCCTTTTAAAGACTCAACTGCTGATAAGAACAGTTCTACTTCTGAAAATGTTTTTCAAGACTTAAATCAGTTGAACTTTTTTGATAATGAAAATGAAACCCCTGAACTACCCAATGATGAAGAGAGTAGACCCTAATCGAATAGTGACTTTGAGTCACAAAGTGAAGGTGGCAGCCTCCATCCATCTCGGTAGATACCATGTCACTAATCATAATAGTGATGAGAGTGTTTCTAGCGATGAGGATGAGGAGGTAACTACACTTGATGATAATAATAATTATGAGGGTAATTTGAATCTTGATTCAAATTCTCCGCTCAGTGAAGTACCTTTGAGAAGGTCTTCAGACTTCTTTTTCCTAGAAATTATAATGATTTTGTGGTTGAATCAAAAGTGAAGTATGGGATTGAAAAGTTTGTGAATTACTCTACGCTTAATTCTAGAAATTATTGTTTTACTGTCCAGTTGAACAAAAGTCATGAACCAAGAAATTATTTTGAGGCTGTTAAAACTTAAAACTATCTATTGGACTGATGCTATGAATAATGAGATTGAGGCCTTATATAGAAATGATACTTTTGAAGTTACTGTTTTACCTCCTGGTAGAAAAGCTATAGGAAGTAAATGGGTTTTCAAAATTAAGTATAAGTCTGATGGAGAAATAGATAGATATAAAGCTAGAGTTGTTGCTAAAGGGTATAATCAAAAGGAAGGTATTGATTATGAAGAGACTTTCTCTCTTGTTGTTAAAATGGTTACAGTTAGATGCTTGCTTAATATTGTTGTTCAAAATAACTGGCCTATTTTTCAACTTGATGTTAATAATGCATTTTTATATGGTGATCTTGAGGAAACTGTTTATATGAAGTTACCCGAGGGATTCTTTCCTGAAGGTGATAATAGAGTTTGCAGACTTAAAAAGTCTTTGTATGGTTTAAAACAGGCTCCTAGGCAATGGAATGCTAAACTTACATCTGCTCTTATTGAAAATGGATTTGTTCAAAGTAAAAGTGACTATTCTTTGTATACTAAGTCTAATGATGATGTGTTTATTGCATTGCTTGTCTATGTTGATGATATTATTACACTTGGAAATAATATTGATGAAATTATGCTTTAAAACTTTCCTTAAAACTAAGTTCATGATTAAGGATTTAGGAAAGTTGCAATATTTTCTTGGTATTGAAGTTGCTGAGACTGATAAAGGAATTTGTTTAAATCAAAGAAAGTAATGTTTAGACTTGTTAAGTGAGTATGGTATGCTTGGCTGTAAACCTTCTAAAACTCCTTTGCAGTCTAAATTGGTTATATCTAATGAGGCTACTGATAATGATCCTTTACTTGATAATATTACTGATTATCAGAAGCTTATGGGAAAACTTATTTACTTGACTAATACTAGACCTGATATTTCATATGTTGTTCACTGTTTAAGTCAGTTCATGCATTCTCCTCTTAAGTCTCATCTCATAATAGCTTTAAAGATACTTAAGTATCTAAGAGAGCTCCAGTTTGGGTATTCATATTACTAAAAATTCGGTATGTCTCTTCTTGCTTATTCGATGTCGATTGGGCTAAATGTATTGTAACAAGGAGGTCTCATTCATCGGCTATTGTGTTTTTTTGAATGGGTCTCTAGTATCTTGGAAAAGTAAAAAACAACCTACTCTCTCTAAAAGTTATACTAAAGCAGAGTACAGAGCTCTTGCTTCAGTTACCAGTGAAGTAATCTGGATTCTATAAATTTTAAAAGATCTTAAAATTTTTGGTCTTTTACCTGTTCCACTTCATTGTGATAGTAAGTCTGCTATTAAAATAGCAGCCAACCCAGTTTTTCATGAAAGAACAAAACATCTTGAGATTGATTTACATTTTGTTAGAGAAAAGATTGTTGAAGCATAATCTGGCGCGGACTGGATTCAACGACTCTCCTGGCCGTTAGTCGCCTTCTCGAGCCCTAATAGACCCGGTCAACAAAGAGAACTCGTTAGGAGTGGACCCGAGGCCGAGCCCGGGTCCACCTCCGACGGTCAAGTTAGTATCGGCGTGATGTAGCCAATATATCTTAGGGTTGAAGATTGTGTACCGTGTGTGTTCCTCTTAATGAGGAGATCCGGCCATGTATATATAGGCATGGATTAGGGTTTAGGTGTGAGTGGGTCGATCTGCCGGGCCCGACCCATTCTGGCCCGGTCAGGACCATACGTCCACAAGCCCCCAAGTCTAGTATGAGATAGCGCATGGCTATGTTATGCTAGACTTAAGTTCGATGGTCGCGTGGGTGAAAGTGGAACCGCATCTCGCATCCCGGGTGAGGCGTATCCTTTGTACAAGAGCGACGCGGATGGTGGTGCGATGTAAGACGCGTCAGAGGAAGGCTTGTCGTGGCGCGACAAAGAGGTGCGACGTAAGACGTGCTTCTGCGCGCATAAGTGTGCGTTGTGCGCGACAAATATGTACGATAGAAGGCGTCTTACAGATAAGTGTCTTGTTGCGCGCGACAAAGATGTACGACGAAGACGTAGCCTGCGCGCCAAGTGTGCGTTGTGCGCGACAAAGAGGTGCAATAAGACGTGCTTCTACGCATGGGTGCGCGCTAAAGATGTGCGACGAAACGTGCTACTGCGGCGTGCTGCGTCTTCACAACCGGCAGAGGACGCCTCCCTACGGCAAGTTGGTGCGAATATTTAAATTCGTCTTCGATCCGCTTCCAAATACACTGCGTCAAAGCGGTGGTAGCATATACCCGGTAGCCCCCAAGTTTGATGGTGCTACTCGTGTAGAGCATTAAATTTATTTAATCTGAAAACACTCAATGCAAGATTAAAAGTATATGCGGAATCGCAAACATATAAAACCTAATAAAATTAAGCAATATATAGCACATAGCATAAAAATATATAGCACATAGCATATAAGAAAATTGGCGGTGCTTGATCGTGGGATGCGTCTGGCGAAATAATTAATTGTTGTTTTTATAAAAACTGGGATAGATGTACCATGACCGCGACTAATAGCGCAGATGGATTTATCTTAACCGCATAGACTCGAACGTTTCGGATAATCGCAGATGTATACCATGCCTTTGGTCCGGGCGCATCATGGCGATTGACTAGCATCGTGGTATTCGCGTCGCACGTTCTCTGCGAAGATGTCGAACGCACGGTCTTGCGCGGGTAGATTTATCGCGATCGCGCTATTTGAGCGAACAAGCATATCAACCGTAAAAAAAGATGTCTGCGAATTTATCGCGCTAAAAGATAAAATAGCTCCGATCGTGCGGGCTTTTCTTAGATCGATCGTGCGGATTAAAGATAAAATAGATCCGATCGTGCGGATGTTTTAAAATAGGTCCGATCGTGCGGACTTTTTTCTCATGTTTTAGCATTTAGCCAAATCAAAGAATATATTAAATCTCAATACTCAATTAAAGAATAATATTTAAAGTAAAGATCTGTTGTAACAAATCATATTGTAAATTGCAAAGACTTATCATGTTACCACTTATCGTGAGAACACGGATGATTTAAAATAAATAATATCTTAATATTAAATGTTACCGACTTGATGAGAAAGCAAGTTGTACGAGCTTTATGCTTTTCGGTAATATGAGAACACGAAACTTGTGTATTTGTGTCTCACGGATGGCGCCAACTTGTTGAAGCATAATCTGGCGCGGACTGGATTCAACGACTCTCCTTGGCCGTTAGTCGTCTTCTCGAGCCCTAATAGACCTGTCAACAAAGAGAACCCGTTAGGAGTGGACCCGAGGCCGTAGCCCCGGGGTCCACCTCCGACGGTCAAGTTAGTATCGGCGTGATGTAGCCAATATATCTTAGGGTTGAAGATTGTGTACCGTGTGTGTTCCCGTTAATGAGGAGATCCAGCCATGTATATATAGGCATGGATTAGGGTTTAGGTGTAGAGTGGGCCGCATCTGCCGGACCTGACCCATTCCTGGCCCAGTCCGGACCATACGTCCACAAAGATTTTAAATGGTGTTGTTAAAACTGTTAAAGTGGATTCTGCAAATCAAATTGCGATATCCTTACCAAGGGTTGACACATTACAACATGATTTTTGGTTAAAAATCTTGGGATGTTTGATATATATCACTTATCGATTAAAGGGGGTGTTGAGAATTATGGTCTATTGCTTATTATCTAATCTGATATTGTTCTAAGACATACTTTGTTGTGTTTTAGTTATTCATGTTGAATGAAAGAGTTGGTGCTGAGTATTGAAAAGAAGAATCTAGAGGGACTTGAAGTGTTAAAGTTTTATAGCTGGAAAGAAGCTTTTGGATGTCATATAGCAAGTTTCTAAAGTTGAAGGGCTAAAGTGTTATTTCTGAGGCTATATATTGAGAAAGTCTACAGACTTTCTCATTATCTCTGCTATCATCTCTCTCTCTCTAAAACTACGATATATTCATTATCTCTTAAAGATAAAAACCCTAATTTGTATTTTGATTTCCTTGATCAAAATACTTTGTTACTCATTGTTGTTGATTTGTTGTTATTTGATTGAGATCAAATACTGATCGTTATTTGATTCTATTTGAGAATAGAAGATTTGAGTTGTAATCTTGGTTCTGCAGTAATAAAAGTGTTTTGTTAATCATTGAAATATATTTTTCTTCATTATTGATGTTATTGGGATGTTATGGTTATGGGTGTTTTTTGGGGATGTTAATGTTAAATGTTAAAGCTGATGTGGCGCTGACGCGGAAGGTGTTAGTGGTGTTATAATGTTATGAGTGGGGATGCTCTAAGCTTGTCTTTAACATTAAATAGATTCAAACAAAATAATTAACGAGACTTGTAATTTCCCATCATACCTTTAGTTAGTTTTATGAGATCAATGGTCACTATTACTTCTCATTTTTTCAATCTCAAACTCTTCTTAATCGATATATATATATATATATATATATATATATATATATATATATATATATATATATATATATATATATATATATATATATATATATATATATATATAGAGTTAGATCAAATAAGAAGAAAATTAAAATAAGAATGATAGGAAGAAACCACAACCATTATTTCGGATGCATCTATTAAAATAGATGCATCTCCCTTAAAAATCTCCCCTTATTTGAAATGTGTGGTTAGAAATTCTTCTTATTCTTCTCATTTTAGTTTTTCTTCTTCTCGATCTCTTCCTATATATATATATATATATATATATATATATATATATATATATAGTGTAGGGTTATTTTCGTAACCAAGAAAAGGTCGAGAAGCTGAGAACCGATCCGAGCCATCTATTTTTCAATCAATGGCTACAAAGAAAGATGGCATAATTGTAATAACATAGAAGATCATGTAACATTTTGTAAGTGGTAAAGGGTATTTCCGGTATTTTCTTAGTAAGACTAAGATAATTGTCTCATCATATACGAATTTACATTTACAATTCAAGTATTTCAGATCTCATCATCTTCCTTAGAAAAAACCTAGATCTCATCATCTTCCTTAGAAAAAACCTAGCCGCTTCTCTATCCTTCCATCATAAACTCATCGCTTCTCTATCATCCCATCATAAACTCATATGCCTTCTATTCACTTGTAAATCGCATCAACCGCCGGAGTGACTAACTGAGATACCAAGAATAAGAATATGGCACCGCTGCAACAACGATGGAGGGAGACCGACGACAACAATCAAATCTTAGATCTCTAATTTATGCTGTTATTTTTCACAGGTACAGAAGTATTAATTTTTTATGCGTACCTTTGATTCAAAAACGTGATTGTGTTCAAAAGTATTAATTTTTTAGATCTCTAGTTGGTACAAAAGTATTAATTTTTTAGATCTCTAATCTTAGATCTCTAGTTGGTACAAAAGTATTAATTTTTTAGTTTCAAAGGTACAACATACCTTAACTGAGTTTTCTTTATGCGTACCTTTGATTCAAAAACGTGATTGTGTTCATAGTTGGTACAAAAGTATTAATTTTTTAGTATTAACTGAGCTTAGTAACGTGATTTTTTGTATAGTAGGTAGCAAGTAATAATATTTTAGTTCTATTAGAGTATTTTGTGCTTGATATGTGTTTCTATTTCGCTGGTCCTTGAAAGATTAGTGGTCATTTGTCATGGTAGAGAGTGTCACAAGAGAATACTAAAAAAATAATAAAGAACCTGAATATGAATGTCATTTAGTTGCTCTTGTTTGTAATATCTATTTGTTTATTATCGTTTAATTGTTATTCTCTAAGTAATTTGGTGATTTTGATGTTTGCAACCTATTGGTGAATACGAATGTCATTTAGTTGCTCCTGTTTGAAGGCATGTAATTATGTTTTTTTAAAGGCATGCACATATGTTATAATGAAAAACTTTAAATACACATATATTTTGAAGGCATGCACATATGTTTATTGTGACATATACGCTACAAATTATGACTATGTTTGCATATGTATTCTGCTAGATTATGCATATATGTAGCATTAATTGTTATGATTAAATTCGTTTGCATCATTTGATATAAGAAAGGACTGTGCATATGTATTTTGTTAGTTGTTATGACTAAATAATTCATTTATTAATTGGTTGTGGATACAGGTACAAGTATGATGAGCAATATGAAGAGTGCACATGTGTTTTTTACATACTATCTAGGACAAGATATTTATGCTAAAGATTTAAAGAGTAAAGACACAAGTGCATGCCGTAGATACAAGTGCAAATATACATACAAGAATCCAAAGTGTCCAAGGAGGGAAAATACATGTGCATATACGGCAACATATGTTTTGCTTTTAGAAATTTGTTTTGAATTGTATATCACATGATTTTAAATTTTGTATTTAATGTTTTTGCTTTAAATTGTATACAATACATGTTAAATACATTTGTTTGCCATTCCATGCACTACAAACACATGTAAATTTACATTATCTAAAAAAACATATATGCACCTTACTAAATACACGTAAATTGAACACTACAAACACACGTAAATTTATTATCTAAAAAAAATACATGTGCACCTTACTAATAATGCAAAAAAAAAAAAATCCGAATATATAGGAAAAAGACGGTTTTTATTAAATGAAAATTCAAAAAGAAAATAAAAATATACTTTTACTATTATACCCTTTTGAATTAAATAATATAAGTTAATATCCAAAAAATCGATTGGTTGATGGCGGTTTCGCAGATTCTCGACCTTTTGTGGTTCCGAAAGAACCTTCCTATATATATATATATATATATATATAGTGTAATATTATTTTCGAACCAAATAAATTATGAAGCTGCGAGAACCGATCTAAGTCATTAGATATTTGATCAATGGCTAATATGGTTTGTGGCATTTTTGTAAATTAATTAACTATTAGAGAATGTTTAATAAATTAAGTAAGGGTAAAAAAGGCATTTCATTTTAGCCTCTAATTGTAACTGTCCCACGATATATGAGGCTTAGATGGATCAATTCAAAATGAATAACCTAATATTATATTATCAATACATCATATTCTTTACTTGCCGTCATCTTTGAATAAGATGTTTGCCGTCATATAACCGAACTGGGCTATTGTTAGTGATCTGAGCAAAACCGTCAAGTTTTCTCACGCAAGCAAGAAACTCAAAACAGCTTAAGCACAGATGCAATGAAGATCTGAGGAGTATAGTGTTTCCCCGGGTCGTTATGTCCCAGCGAGCTATGCAATGGATTATCAAACGTATAGAGATCGCGAGATTTGAACGGGAAAAGGATTTTTGGAATTATTATAACTACGGAAAAAGGACATAAACTACAAGGGCTAAAATGAAGATTAAAGGAAATTAAAAAGATAAAATCTATTAAATAAACGCTATCACTATTTTTAAAATGATGAACGTTTAAAACTAAAAACTAAAAACTTACGTTTAAATAAAAATACGTAAACGTACAAAATAAAAAGTGAAACTTATACAATATAAACCCTAAAAATATGAAAAATACATTTTTACAATCCTAATGATAAAAGAAAATATTAGGAAAAAGAAAATTATTTTTATAACTATTTATCTAATTATTATTAATTAAAAACTATTTTTAATTAATTAATAATTACCTAAAATACAAGAAATGAGGAAACAAAGCTAGAAAAATAAAATTATGAAATGGAAAAGTCCAAAATATCAAACTAGAATTTTCAAAACTATTTTTGTATTTTTCGATTATTTTCTATTTTTATGAATTTTAAACTATTAAAAACTAATTAAATCACTAAAATTACCAAATAAACTATGAAAAATCTGGAAAATTACTTTTTTCACTTTTTATATTTATCTAAACCTAAGAAAATTGAAAAATTATTTTTTTGAACCTTTTCTGAATTTTTTATATTAAATGCTATTTAAAAAATGATTAAAAACTAATTTAAATTAAGAAAAATAGCTAAACAACTTGGAAAAATCTGAAAATTTCAGGAAAACACTAAAATGATATGAGGAAGCTAGGAAAATTGGAAAAACAAGCACTTGTGTGGAGAAATTAGCAACTGATGTGGAAGTGCTTAATATTAAGCAATCCAAATAAGCCAAATGGACAAAATAAGCTACCAACAGTTTACCAAAGCTATGAAATACTAAAAGAACTACAATGGAACAAGTTTCAACAAACTACAACCTTTGAGAAGCTGATTACAACAGATTTGATAAAATGAGCAATAAACTAAAACAGTTTCCTGGGTAGCAAGTTTGAACACATGCACAAGCTTATAAATAAGCTCAAACTTAAAACTAAGAATTGGAACTTGGAAAGGACCTGGTTGAGATCAAATGTTCCAAAATTCAGACTATGGGAAGCTCTTTTGAGCCCTGTGCAACTTGCACAAAATCTGAGTAAAACTCAGTATCAACTGATCTGTGGTGCAGGGCATTAGGGCCTTAATTTGAGCTTATGCTCAAGCTTATCCAGAGAACTTTAGCCAAAAACAGATAATGAGTCTTAAAGACCACCTAATGGACTACACCTAAGCCAAAAATCAGACCCTAACAACCCTTATTGAGACCTGTGCAGATGGTACAAGTTCTGCATAAAACTGAGTTTGACACATTTTTGACTTTTGAATCAGTTTGAAAGTTTGACTTAAGTGGATTTTAGAAGCAAATTTAGGACTAATCTTGATGTAATATGATGTAATGCTACTTTATCAGGCAAGCTTAACAAGTCTTAAACCTATTTGAGTGATTTTGAGTAAACTGACTCCAACAGTAAAGTGATACAAGACAGTTACTAGATCATTTGACTTTTCTAGTTTAAGCGCTATAATGAAGACCTGAATTAACTCACTATCACCTAACTAAACATGAACCAAACACTCAAACTTGAGTAGCTAATCTATACCACAGATATTTAAGCTATTCCAAACACTATGTTAGCTACTGAATTGAGATCTAAGCACAGAATACCACTAGATTATACTAAACTGATGTAACATTCAGATCAATCACTACAACTAATTACTAAATTCAAAAGCAAATCACAAATTCAGTAAACCAAAAGCAAATAACAGATATGATTACTTACAAAATATCCTAGCCACTATGGCTTGCACCAATGGAATAGTAACCTCTAACCTACTTATACCCCTAATCCTAATCCATTCCAGCTCAGATTCAACCATTTCTCATGTCTGAACCAACCCAAATCCTTCCTGCATCACTTTTCTTACCCATGTTGACTTTTGTTGACCTGGTTTCAATATTGCCTAAAACTTGAACATAAGCTTATAAAAAGCTATTTTAAGCTTATATAAGCTTATATTAGATTAAGAATGAGCTGCTTAAAGCTTTAACAAATGGGTTTGAATCTTAAAATTTCACCAGTTGACACATAAAATGGAATTTGAACTAAACTTGGAATTGATGATTAAATAGAGTTGCAATAAGCTTACACAAGTTAATTTGATACAAAAGACTTGAAAAATTACAAGCGAAAGTTATTTTAAAACATAATAAGCTAAAAAGCGACATATATTTAAGAAAAATAAAACTAAGTCTCTTCTTCATGCATCCTTGGTCTTTATATGCTCAAATCTCCTCTCTCTCCTTTCTCGAAAAGTTCCGGCATGAATCTTGACCATAGGATGTCTCAAGTGATCCTAGCCATTTAAAGGTTTTTGGTGCCAAAATCATTTTAACCGTTTGTGAGGTTGAGTGTTAGGTACAAGGGCATTAAATGAACCTTGGCTCTTTGTGTTTGGAGGGGGGGGAAATAGGGGTGATGATGGTGAGATGGAGTGTTAGCAGAAAGTTTCAGGAATGGTGATGATGGGAGGTGTATCCGTGAATGAGAGAGGGAAACAGGTGGGTCAAATGGTTTGACTTGGATTATTAAAAGGGTGGGTTGGTTTCGGGTTTAAAACCGTGTAATGTATTGGGCCAAGGATTGGATTGGGTGTTTTATTTGGGCCAAGGTGATAAAGGGTCCATTTGGACAAGTAACAACATAAGGACCAAGTATGCAATTCCAACAAAACCAAGGGACCAATTCTGTAATTTTGCAAAGGTGCTTCAGGGACTGAAATTGACAAGAGTTGATATTACAAGGACCAAAGTTGCCCTTTTTCAATTTTCCAGGGGCCATTTCTGCCAATTTGCAAACTTGAAGGACCAATTTGTAATTTTCTCAAATTTTTCACATTTTTCACCAAAGGACTAAATTTAACAAGTTATGATTTTAAAAGGACCTTTGGTGACTTTTCTTTTGAAATTTTGTGCTCAGGGACTTTTTTTGACAACTTTTGAAACTTGGGGACTAAAGCGCAATTTTGCAAATTTGATCGTTTTCATCGATTTTGATATTTTGCATTTAAAACACATAAAACAACGATTTGTGATATTTTGATCATTTTGATGTGTTTCGAGTGTTTTCGGATGATTTTGCGATTTATTTTGTACAAAATGATGAGTATTTAGACACTCATCAATCCCCTTTGAGATATTGCTAGTCCCTAGCAATGATTTGAGAAAACATAATAGATTTTAAACTCTTTACCAAAAGCCATTACTACGGAGTAGCCAAATGTTTGAGTTCAAGTAAGAACCATGGTACACCGATAACCATGTGATTTTGAGCAAACCACCACTTTCATGGATTTGATTTTGTCTTTACCGAAGCCGTACCCTACGGACTAGCCAACTCTTAGATAAATTATCGAATTATCTTTGGTGGTGATTACCAATTATGGATTTTCCATGCCTTTACCACAAGCCATAAACTTGCGGGCTAGCCAACTCTTCACTTTTAGGATATGGTGAATGAATACCATACAATTTTGGGCAAATTGCAAGCCATATAAGCGGTTTGAGGAATCTTTACCAAGAGCCGTTTGCTCTGGATTAGCCAATCCTTTTGTCTTCTGAACATGGCGGATGATAACCAAATGAGAAAGTGTAAAACACTTACTCCAAAAAAAATTTTTGGCCAAAACGGGAATTGGTGTAATTATATGATAAAATTAGGTGAGAATTCCCCCACTTAGAAATGAATATTGCCCTCAATATTCAAAGTCACCGCGGTTATGCCGAAACAAAAACGTAAAAGGAAATACTACGGCCATTATTTGAAAGATTTTTTTTTTTTTTTTTTTTTTTTTTAACATGTAGGCAACTCCCCACACTAGGGTGGTACACACGGGTGAAAACCCATGTTAAGCTCTTTTTTGATTCCAAGTCGCTAGCTTGACTCGACCCCGAATTCATTGGTTCATGGGAAGTAAAGTGGAAGAGACAATCACCATCGGACTTTCATTCAAGATGTTTGGACAAACATTTGAAGCACGTGAAAGTTCCACACCGATGAGATATACATAGAACCGGCTCAAAAATGATATATGGAAATCTGGGATCAAAGATAATGTCTTCATTCCCGAAGGAGTGAAGAGCAGGAGAAGCCACGGATAGGTGAAGAAGAGATAGAAAATCATGATAAACATCATGATTAACTCATCATCATCGGAAGGAGAATTCATAATAGCATGAATCTCATCATTTAAGCTCGATTGGTCTAGACACATCCGGGTGTGTCTAGATCAAAGTAGAGTTATCATACTCGGCGGAGATATGATATGAGTGAGTTCATCGAGAACTCCATGAAGGTGAATGAATCATATTCGAATTGATATGAGTGGGTTCATCGCGAACTCCTCAATGTAAATGATTCACAATCGGGAGAGAATTATGAGAATGAAAAGTGGTAGATGCGCCACTAATCTTCTCTCCCGTATTATCAAAACAGAGGCTTTCATTTCGGAATAGAATCATCGGAAGAATGTCACTATCCTTAATGGGGATAGGAGATGAAATAGGTTTCTCTTTGAAAGCCTCAATTTTAGAAATGAGAAGACCGACATTCAATAATGTTGCTCGAAGAGCTTCATCTTTGATTTGATGTCGATAACTTCATCATTCTCTTCTTAAGCTAACAAGCTCGGAAGGAGAATCTTCCACATAAATGATGTCTCCACAAGATAATGAATCATCATCATCGAATCGGAGGACATCTCAACATGATCATTTTGGAAGACAAGAGGAGGAGGATATCACACATGATCAAGAATTCCACTGTGACTCTCTTGGGATTGGGACAAGGTCCTCGACACTAGACTTTATGAATTCGTCCGATTCCTTTTCGAGAACGGTGTCAAGATGCTCGTCCCCATGTTCAAAAGTGAGTGGGAACCTCGGTGAAAGCGGTTGTTTGAGATGGAATCTCAGCTTTGGGATATCAATGACCGAGGGGTTGAGAAGTATTATCTCTAAAAGGATAAAACCCTCTCGTCATCATCATACAGAGCGCCTTAAGAAATTGGGAGCGTCTTGAGGCGCATGCTCTAGGGCTAATAATTCTTCCCTAGATTTGCGGGCCTCTTGCTCTTGACAAGCAATTCTCCTATGGTCTTTTCACCACTCACTTGATTCTTAAAGTTACTCATCATATCCTCAAGTGTTTTCATTGCGGTTTCAAGATCTTGGGAGATTTCATGAGACAACGGCTCGGGTGGAGTTTGAACCAGTATAATCTTTGTGGAGGTTGGAAATTTTCAAATATGTGAGAGTCATGATTGTTACAAGGCTGGGTTCCCTATTTGACAATCGAGCTGAAATGGGACCTCCACAGACTACTACAAGAAAGCTTGAGTGCAGACAGTGAATCATATGGATTTTGGTCATAACCAAAGTTTGAGCATCAGGAAAGCTGTTCATAGACAAACGTGTTTCCAGTTGACACTCAAATCCTTGGTGAGGACCTCCACAAAATTCTAGCAGATATGTTGGTTATATGATGATAAGTCGGGTGGGGTGGGTAATTGGAAAAGTTTGAGGAGTCGTTAAATGAGTTCGATTAGGATCATAATCAAATGAATTCCTCGAACCACAAAACAAACAACTCCCGTTATGAATATCATTACCACATTGTACACACGTACACCAACGGCGGTGAACCATAAAGAGGCTCACCACAACCGACACAAGGAATAAGCGATTGCATTTGATAGTTATGAAGAGGAATCGGTTTATCGAAGAATCAACAAAACCAACATGGTGACCGGATGACTATCAAGTCTCGAAGAACATTCGGAAAGATCGGGAGGTGGGACAAGTGGTGTGCTCGAGAGCTAGCAATTTCCACCACTTGGGTTATGGTCTCCGGTTACGGTTCTTGAGAAATGTGAAGATTAGGCAAGTCATTCTTGCTAGTCACCGGTGTTTGAGCGGGTTCATCGTAATCAATTCTAATTCTTGACCTTTTTCATCGACATAAATTTGTTCGATTAGATTACGGGCTCTAGATTCAAAGAGGTTGTCCTCGTAATCCTCGGTGGGTGCTTGGGGTAGCTCGACGCGTTTGAACCGGTTTGTCAAGATTAGAATGTATTTCGGGTTGTGGTGGTGGTGAAATAACTTTGAAAAGACTTTTGATGGATAATTCGCACAATTGCAAAATTCGCTTGAACTAGGCCCTCCACCGCTCACACACATTTACGGCGATGAAGTTGACGAATGTAGACATAAGAATTAAACATATAGAGGATTAAGAAGAGAATCAAATGGTTGAGAGGATACGAAGAATAGAATTAAGCGGCAAAAGAGGGTAAGAGAAATAGAATCAACGAATAAGAGGAATGAGAAGAGTATTTTGTGTTTTTGGATAAGAAAATATAAACATATACGGATGGATGGTATGAACAAAGAGTGAATATCCAAATCACTAATCTGCTAGCATAAGATAATCAATATGACTCCGGCGTGGCGCCAAAATTTGATCCGAGCAAAACCGTCAAGTTTTCTCGAGCAAGAAACTCAAAGCGACTTAAGCACGGATGCAATGAAGATCGAGGGTATAGTGTTTCCCGGGTCGTTATGTCAAATGAGCTATGCAATGGATTATCAAGCGATATAGTGATCGCGAGATTTGAGCGGAAAAGGATTTTTGGAATTATTATAACTACGGAAAAAGGACATAAACTACAAGGGCTAAAATGAAGATTAAAGGAAATTAAAAGATAAAATCTATTAAATAAACGCTATCACTATTTTTAAAATGATGAGCGTTTAAAACTAAAAACTAAAAACTTACGTTTAAATAAAAATACGTAGCGTACAAAATAAAAAGTGAAACTTATACAATATAAACCCTAAAAATATGAAAATACATTTTACAATCCTAATGATAAAAGAAAATATTAGGAAAAAGAAAATTATTTTATAACTATTTATCTAATTATTATTAATTAAAAACTATTTTAATTAATTAATAATTACCTAAAATACAAGAAATGAGGAAACAAAGCTAGAAAAATAAAATTATGAAATGGAAAAGTCCAAAATATCAAACTAGAATTTTCAAAACTATTTTGTATTTTTACGATTATTTTTCTATTTTTATGAATTTTAAACTATTAAAACTAATTAAATTACTAAAATTACCAAATAAACTATGAAAAATCTGGAAAATTACTTTTTCACTTTTATATTTATCTAAACCTAAGAAAATTGAAAATTATTTTTTGAACCTTTTACGAATTTTTATATTAAATGCTATTTAAAAATGATTAAAACTAATTTAAATTAAGAAAAATAGCTAAACAACTTGGAAAAATCTGAAAATTTCAGGAAAACACTAAAATGATATGAGGAAGCTAGGAAAATTGGAAAAACAAGCACTTGTGTGGAGAAATTAGCAACTGATGTGGAAGTGCTTAATATTAAGCAATCCAAATAAGCCAAATGGACAAAATAAGCTACCAACAGTTTACCAAAGCTATGAAATACTAAAAGAACTACAATGGAACAAGTTTCAACAAACTACAACCTTTGAGAAGCTGATTACAACAGATTTGATAAAATGAGCAATAAACTAAAAGCAGTTTTCGGTAGCAAGTTTGAACATGCACAAGCTTATAAATAAGCTCAAACTTAAAACTAAAATTGGAACTTGGAAAGGACCTGGTTGAGATCAAATGTTCCAAAATTCAGACTATGGGAAGCTCTTTTGAGCCCTGTGCAACTTGCACAAAATCGAGAGTAAAACTCGGTATCAAGCGATACGTGGTGCGGGCATTGGGGCCTTAATTTGAGCTTATGCTCAAGCTTATCCAGAACTTTAGCCAAAACAGATAATGAGTCTTAAAGACCACCTAATGGACTACACCTAAGCCAAAATCAGACCCTAACAACCCTTATTGAGACACTGCGGATGGTACAAGTTCGCGTAAAGCGAGTTTGACACATTTTTGACTTTTGAATCAGTTTGAAAGTTTGACTTAAGTGGATTTTAGAAGCAAATTTAGGACTAATCTTGATGTAATATGATGTAATGCTACTTTATCAGGCAAGCTTAACAAGTCTTAAACCTATTTGAGTGATTTTGAGTAAACTGACTCCAACAGTAAAGTGATACAAGACAGTTACTAGATCATTTTGACTTTTCTAGTTTAACTGCTATAATGAAGACCTGAATTAACTCACTATCACCTAACTAAACATGAACCAAACACTCAAACTTGAGTAGCTAATCTATACCACAGATATTTAAGCTATTCCAAACACTATGTTAGCTACTGAATTGAGATCTAAGCACATAATACCACTAGATTATACTAAACTGATGTAACATTCAGATCAATCACTACAACTAATTACTAAATTCAAAAGCAAATCACAGTTGATGAACCAAAAGCAAATAGAGATATGATTACTTACAAAATATCCTAGCCACTATGGCTTGCACCGATGGAATAGTAACCTCTAACCTACTTATACCCCAATCCTAATCCATTCCATTCAGTTCAACCATTTCTCATATACGAACCAACCCAAATCCTTCTGCATCACTTTTCTTACCCATGTTGACTTTTGTTGACCTGGTTTCAATATTGCCTAAAACTTGAACATAAGCTTATAAAAAGCTATTTTAAGCTTATATAAGCTTATATTAGATTAAGAATGAGCTGCTTAAAGCTTTAACAAATGGGTTTGAATCTTAAAATTTCACCAGTTGACACATAAAATGGAATTTGAACTAAACTTGGAATTGATGATTAAATAGAGTTGCAATAAGCTTACACAAGTTAATTTGATACAAAAGACTTGAAAATTACAAGCGAAAGTTATTTTAAAACATAATAAGCTAAAAACGACATATATTTAAGAAAAATAAAAACTAAGTCTCTTCTTCATGCATCCCTTGGTCTTTATATGCTCAAATCTCCTTCTCTCTCCTTTCTGAAAAGTTCCCAGCATGAATCTTGACCATAGGATGTCTCAAAGTGATCCTAGCCATTTAAAGGTTTTTGGCGCCAAAATCATTTTAACCGTTTGTGAGGTTGAGTGTTAGGTACAAGGGCATTAAATGAACCTTGGCTCTTTGTGTTTGGAGGGGGGGGAAATAGGGGTGATGATGGTGAGATGGAGTGTTAGCAGAAAGTTTCAGGAATGGTGATGATGGGAGGTGTATCGAAGTGAATGAGAGAGGAAGCAGTGGGTCAAATGGTTTGACTTGGATTATTAAAGGGTGGGTTGGTTTCGGGTTTAAAACCGGGTAATGTATTGGGCCAAGGATTGGATTGGGTGTTTATTTGGGCCAAGTGATAAAGGTCCATTTGAATGATAACAACATAAGGACCAAGTATGCAATTCCAACAAAACCAAGGGACCAATTCGTAATTTTGCAAAGGTGCTTGAGGACTGAAATTGACAAGAGTTGATATTACAAGGACCAAAGTTGCCCTTTTCAATTTTCAGGGCCATTTACGCCAATTTGCAAACTTGAAGGACCAATTTGTAATTTTCTCAAATTTTCACATTTTCACCAAAGGACTAAATTTGACAAGTTATGATTTTAAAAGGACCTTTGGTGACTTTTCTTTTGAAATTTTGTGCTCGAGGACTGTTTTGACAACTTTTGAAACTTGGGGACTAAAGCGCAATTTTGCAAATTTGATCGTTTTCATCGATTTTGATATTTTGCATTTAAAACATAAAACACCGATTTGTGATATTTTGATCATTTGATGTGTTTACGAGTGTTTAGGATGATTTTGCGGTTTATTTTGTACAAAATGATGAGTATTTAGACACTCATCAGTTAGTCTCTAACAAAGGTAATGTTATTCTTTGAATTTCTTTATTCGGCTACACGAATCGAAACGCTAGCCTATTTGGGCAAAGCTAAAATAATATCATTTGTAGACTGGCATGGTGATTAACATCTATGACTTATTTTAACTGTTCATATGTAACCGTTTTATATATCATTTAGATCGTTCATGGTATCGAAGATGATGAATAAATTGAGATATCAATTGCACATGACACATATTTTATCAATTTTTTTCCTATCATTTTTTTGTTTTCGTCAACAATTGTATTAAGAATAATTGTTTTATCATTGAGGTATGATTTTTGAATTGCCAGGTAATACTATTTCGAAAGTAGCAATTCCTCGATTACAATTACGTTTTTTAATATTTAGAAACTAGGAATAGAAAGGGAAAAACTAGCCGGAATGTCAAACGTTTTTTTTTTCAGTTTTGAAAATATTTTTAATTCAAAAAATTGTTTTTTTTACGGAAAGAACTATTTTGCATCCAATAATTTTTTTTGCGTCATAATTAAAAAACATTTTGCGTCCAATAATTTTTTTTTGCGTCCATAATTAAAAAATATTATCCCTTTTTTTTTCTTTTCTTTTTACAAATGGACTTTTCAGATTGTGTTTTTAAATATTTTGTATTTGTACTTTCTTATTTGTAGGTATTTTGGCAATCATGGTTCAAGTGTTTCCATGCTTGAGTATATATCTGAAGAAATTTTCTAGAAAGTAAACGGTAAGTATTAGCTCTATTTAAATCTTCGTACAAATTGAAACTGGGCGAAAGTGCATCTCCTTTTAGCCTAATCAAACGAAGCGCAAAATGAAACGAAAGGCAATATTGTTTATGAGTATATGTGCACATGTGTTATGTTGGTTTGTCATGTTTTGCGGTAAATATTTTATTTTTATAAGTAAAATTAGGAGAATGTGTGCATATGTGTTATGTATGTACATGTGTTATGTTGATTGTGAGTAGTTTATAAGTAAAATTATGATTATGTGTGCATATGTGTTTAGTTGCATTTTTTTATGACATTAACGATTGTTTGGTTGGATATATATTCAATGCTAGTTATTAGAGAACACGTTGTTATTATTTGTGCATACATGTATATGACCATTGTTATTTTAACAAAGAATAACCTATAAGTAAGTGTGCATATGTGTTATGCTAGTTTATATACCAAGTATAGCTTATGAGTAAGTGGACATATGTGTTTTGTTAGATTATGCATACATTAAGACTACTTGTTCAACTAACCAAAACTTATAATTGATTGTGGCAGGTTAATCGACATTGTGGATGCTGGCACTGACTTATATAAGTTAAGATGAGGAAGACGATAAAAATACATGTGCACAAGGATTAAAAACACATGTGCAGATTTCATGTGTGTTTGAACGATCGAGGAATCGTGTCTTTCATAAAAGATGAATCAATTGTTAAAGACATTAGATTATACACATGTGCATGCTTCATATATTTGTAATAAAATTGAATACAAGTGTAAACATAATGATGTTTGTACTATAGTTGAATATTATATCAATAGAGTAATACAATTTTTGAATTCAAAATTGCATAAATCTATTGTAAAAGTTTTATTTCTTGTATATATATTTATATAATATTTCTTAAAGACACATGTGCATACACAAAATACTTATGCATAAACGAAAAATAAAATTGTCATAATGTAGTTAATAGTTAACCTTATTTTTTACAAAAACACATGTGCACATACTGCATTCTTAAATATGTCTAATACAAAAAATAAAAATAAATAAAAAAATAAAAAAAAAAAACTGAAATTTAGGAGTTAAAAACGTTTTACTAAAAGAAATTCAAAAGAAAAAAAAAGTAATTTTACCATTATACCGTTTGAATTAAATAATAAAATTAATATTCAAAAATCTAATTGGTTGATCTTTGGTTCCATTTTATTTGGTTACGAAAATAACTTCTTCCTATATATATATATATATATATATATATATATATATATATATATATATAGGGAATATATTATTCTACAATTAATTGTGTGATTTCTTCTAATTTTGTGTGTTTAAATGTGGGTCCATGATTCTTTTTGTGGGTCCTGATTATTTTCTGTGAGGCCGAAATTCATTGGTTGTGTGTTTTATACTCTGTTGTAAAAATCGGTCCAGGCGGCCGATTAATCCCCGCATAATCGTTGATCGCTCACTAAGCGCCTTAATTTATCATAATCGGCCTATTTAATCGGTTTGGTCAAAAATTGCTTAAAAATCGGTCAACAAACCGATTAATCGGAAAAAATTGGTCTAATCGGACAAAAACACTTAGAAATCGGTCAAAAAATTTGCTTAAAAATCAGACAAAATCGCTTAAAAATGGGTCAACAAACCGATTAATCGGACAAAATCGGCCAGAGATCGCTTAAAAATGGTCAACAAACCGAATAATATCTATGTTTGACTTTAAACTTTGAAGAATTATGTTTTATGTTTATATTTAAACACTTGAAATATTTGAACTTTTATGCCCTATACTTATCTCATACATATAATATAATATAATACATAATATTACAATTTTATGTATAAAAATTTCAATCGATTAATTAAGATTAATCACTTAACCGATTAATCATTGGCCTATCAAAGCCAGCTTCTCATTTAGCGCCAATGATTTTTCTGGCCTTGGTTTTATATGAATGATTGTGGTAATTGAATTCATAAAATCTATAATAAGATATTCCATATATATATATATATATATATATATATATATATATATATATATATATATATATATATATATATATATATGTGTGTATTATAATAGTGCATTTGAAAAATATGAGCTTATTGTATGACCTAAATCCATTAAGTTATAGTGATGTGGGGTCTAAAAAGACAAAAAGAAAAAAAAGTGTTTTTTTTGTCCATTTAATTACAGGTAGTCAATAAAAAAAAAACGCATGTTCAAAAAAAAAAAAACGGCTACATTATTATATATACTAAAAGCGAGGCGTATGATGCTGCATTTGCGATGTCATGTCGCATTAATTCTTAATTTCATGAGTTGACAAAAATAGCGCGAGGTTTAGGTGTCAAATCATAGTAAGTCAGAGTTGGCAAAAATAGTCCTTAAGGTTTAAGTGTCGGCTAAAGTAAGTCCTTTAGCGATTTGGCAAAATAGTCCTATCCAAATTCCGCCTAAAGCAATCCATTGCATCGCGGGTTCATCCTTCGTTGGAACAAAACAAAAGTTCACGTATTAGATTAGTTTTTTAGTATAAGGGTGCGTTTGGTTTGTTATAAGGAATCATTATCGGTAATGGTATGATTATAGGGTGGAATGAAAATAAATATATCATTGTTGATATTGTTGTTTGGTTTATTAATATGGTATGAGTGTATGAATTCAAAAGTGGTAATTTATTATTTTAGGTGGTGATTAATAAATAAAGTAGAGGCACAGAATCCATAAAAACCCACTCTACCCTATATATATATATATATATATATATATATATATATATATATATATATATATATAGATTTGTGTTCTTATGGTGAACACTTTAAAATATGTTATAATAGGCACCAATAAGATACTTACAAGTGTCCTTTGTATTTAAAAGAAAATGTTTAATAATTTTAATTTAGTAGAGGCTACTATAGTAATTTTGCTTTTCACGTTATCGATTTCTTCCCACCCCTGTACCTATTTTTCACTCAACCCGAAGTTTTCTTCCTCAAAATCACCATTTTCCGTTACAAACCCTTAATAATTCCTAAGATCCAATAATTATGGTATATATCATCTCGATAAACAAAATCGTTCTCGATTACACACACCAAACGAAGCAAAAAATTAGTAATTATGAACACTACCACATCGATTTGCAAGGTATGTAACAATTTAATTAAATATATCTTAATTGATTTATATTGTTTTTGTTTATATTGTTTTGTTTATATTGTTTTTTATATGTGTATTATTTGCATATGAATGGATTAAAAGAATGGATTGAATTATGTTTTATCAAAGGTTATGATTGTTAATTTTGAACCGAGTGTATTGAACGATATCGATTAGTTATGATTGTTAATTTTGTTCTTTTATGATATGTTATAGATCGTAGCATCATCGATAAGATCATGTATTTGAAACTTTTACTCATAATGTTATAACAACCTATCCTTATGCTATTAGGTGAGCCATCAACTCCAATATCAAATCACAATGTGCAACATCCCGATATTCATGATGATCAAAGTGTCCCACAAGTCGGTAGTTACCAACCAACACCAAGGTAGCAAGTTTTGGGTTCGGATGCTAAGAATAAAACTGTTGAGGGTCCGAGTTTGATACACTTGAATTAGCTGAAATTTTATAAAGATTATGCAAGGGAGGGTGGTTTTGAGGTTAGGAGAGGTGGTAAAAAAAAACAAAAAAAACGATGATCCAACTTTGAAGTATTTTGTTTGTGCTAGGGAAGGGGTAAAACCCTCACCAACCAATTTAAATAAAAAGACCAATAGTTTACAAACTAATGAATCACAATCTAATGTTGTTAATGAGGTGATAAAAAGGAGAAAGCGTCCATCGCAGCGATGTGGATGTCAAGCCAAACTCCGTATTAGAAGGACCCCTGAAAATAAGTGGCTAGTTTACAAGTTCTTAGAGAAACATAATCATAGGTTGGTACGTGAAGAAGATTACATGTATCTTAAGGTTGCCCGTAAGCTTAGTTTCCCACAACAACAGTTGTTGTATCACCTATCTAATGCTAATCTAGGTCCAACACGAGCTTGGAAGGTATTTAAAGAGATGTGTGGTGGTTTTGAGAATATTGGTGTTACTGATGTTGAGTGTAGGAATTACAAACGTGGTTTGACCAATTTCATTGGTACACGCGATGCACAAATGGTTGTTGAGAAGCTTTTGAGTCGGCAAGAGTTTGGTCAAAATTTTTCGTTGAATTCAAACGAAACAAAGGCGATAAAACATTGGTTGGATTGTTCGGGCGATGAGCAAGTTAAGCAAGACTATGATACTTTTGGTGATGTTGTGTCATTTGATGCAACCTTTCGATCAAACAGTTTGTTAAATGTATTTACTTTTTCGTAACCAGTAGGCACGTCAGTATATAGTTGAAGAAACCAGTCTAAAGTTTTGTTTAATGTAGGTACAATATGGTATTGGTTCCTTTTACGGGCATAGATAACCACAACCGGTGCATTCTTTTTGGGGCGGCATTGTTAGCTAGGGAATCTAGCAAGAGGTATACGTGGTTGTTGAAACGGTTCAAGAAAATTTTTGGATCTGCACCAAAGGTGGTTGTCACTGACCAAGACCCGGCGATGAAGATAGCAATTGAAGAGCAATTTCGATTCAAGACATCGGCTATGTATGTGGCACATTATGCAAAAGTTAACGGAAAGGTACTTACAATATTTTACAATTAATAAAAATTTTAAACTTTTATCGTTGTTTGATACATTGTATACATTTGGGTGAAGTTGGATTTTATATACCAATGCAAAATCAAGGTTTTAAAATTGAGCACATCTAATAATGTAGACCAACAACCGGACCACAAAAGAAAATAACGAAACACTTTGAAATGTAGAAAACACCCTTTAACAACACCTAATCTTGTATCTAATTTATAATTTTAAGTTTCGAATCGTTATAATATATATTCGAATTTATCACGAATCGTTATAATTTATAGTTTGATAACGATTTATTTTTCAAGTATACTTTCAACGACAAGGGTATAAATTTCTTTTATTTAATTTCCCATGAAGGTTGGTCCCCTTTATGTAGCAACACGATTTCAAAAGACGGTTGTGTGATATAGTTTGACCGATAAAATTGAACTGATGTGTTTGAGTCTGAATGGAGTTCTATCATGCAAGACTTTGTTTTGAATGATCACAAATGGTTAAAGGATATGTTTGCTCTGCGTTATAAGTGGATACCTGCATACTTTCGTCATGAACCGATGTCTGGCCTCATGCGAACGACATCTCGTTCTGAGAGTGAAAACCATTTTCTTGGTCAGCTCACTAATCCGGATTTGACTTTGGTTGAATTTCTAAGCCACTATGATACCGCAATTGACTCACAACGATACAAATATAACAAGAATACACATTACTCCAATTACACTACCCCGGACCTCAAAACTCATCTGCAAATTGAAAAGGATGCCGCCAAGTTGTACACAAACACACTGTTTTATGATGTTCAGGACGAGATTTGGTCTTCGCTGATGCATTGCTGTTCACTAAGTGTGCAAGAATCGGAAACGTTTTGTACATTTGTCATCCGTGACACGTAAGCGGATTACAAAATAAATCGTTCGCTAGTTGAAGTCAATTATGAGGTAACAATAAGCATCAATATGTTTTAATTTTTTTAAATATAATTTTTAAGCAATGGTCAACACTTTGTTAATGTTTTCAAACAGTTAAGTATACACCATCGATTCTTGATTCAATGTAGTTGTTTAAGGTATGAGTGTTATGGTCTTTTGTGTCGCCATATTTTCTACGTGCTGCGTATGCGCAAGGTTGACCACTTTCCCATGCAATACTTGCAAACTAGATGGTCAAAGAATCCCTTGATCCTTAAATCTGTCGAAAAGAGCAAAGATGATGCAACTGCATCCAATTTAGATTCTGTTCTTAGGGAAATTTACAAGAATGTTGAACAATCTGTTACGCATTTGGTGGGTGACTTTGAAAAGCTGCAATTATACAAGGACGCGCAATCAACTTTAAAGGATAAAGCTCAAATTGATGTCCCCAACCCGCCTAAGATGAATACAAATGCAGTTTATGCAGCAACTCTTGGTGTATCCGAACCAAGAAAATCGATATTTTCCTCCTACGGATATTAATAACAAAGGTAATAGAATACGTACGGGCATAAATCAAAGAGTGAAGTAGCGATGAAGTTAGGAGACAAGTCAAGAGGTTGTGCGGGACATGTGGTAAGTACACAAACCATGATTCAAGGAATTGTCCCACAAAGAAGGAGGGATTACAAGACGATGGCGTGGGCGACGTTGAACCGCTCGAGGTGAAGACATGGATTGCTACTATAGTGACTAGTTTTGTTATTTTTTTTTATGTCGCAAACATCTATCCGAATAATTTTTCCAGTATTTTAGTTTCCTTTGTTCCATTTGTTCCATTAGTTCCATTTGTTCCGATCATTTTAGTTTCCTCATTTTACTTTCGTCATGTTGGTTTTATGTAATGTAAAAGCATTTGTCTTTAATTGATTATCTTATTTCATGTTTTGTTTATGTGTTATTCGTAGTCTTTAAACCGTCGTATGCCATGTTCATTTATACTTTGTTATTGACTATCTGTTGTAAGTGGTTAAAACTTTCATTTGTCTCTTATATAATGCAGGTACATTTGTGTTTTATACTCTGTGGATTAAATGGTTATGTTTGGAACAAATTGTTAATCTGGTACTATTTTCATTTACTATCCTATATGCATTCTAATAACACAGTTTAACCTTGTTATCTAGTATCATATTCTTAGGTATTAAAGTGATTTAGTATCACTAGCGTAGATGTTGTATGCGTGTATCCTTTGCAAACAGAACCAGATACAGGATTTAGTAACTGCATACCAGTTGTATCAGTTAGTTACGTTTTGTCAGATATAGGATTTCATTATGGCTTGTTGTATCATTTGTAAACACATCCAGATATAGGATTTCATTATTGCTTGTTGTATCATTTGTATCATTTTTGCTTGTTATATCAGTTGCTTATGTTCTGTCAGATCGTGGCTTTCATTATGCTTGTATCAGTTTATATTAAACTGTTTGTTTTTTAAAAAACTTTGTCATTTTAAAAATCATTCTGATGCATAATAGAAATGATTACCTGTGATATATGATATACTCATATTAAATACTTTTATCCTGTCCATTCATTGCTTTTAATGTGTATCATTATCTTCCCATTATACATGATCTGATCATTTAAAAAAAATTCCCCACCTTAATAGCCATTATCCCTAATCAATAGGCCATATCCTACTTTTTAAACTATCTGTATATATACCAGTTATTCAGTATTTCACCAAATTGTCAGCAAATCATTCATAATGTATTCAGTCCACATTTCTTCCATTCAAGGTAAATACTATGTTTCATATGTAGACTGTTGTTGCTACATTCTTAAATTGAATCGTGTTTAAGATACTTAAACTTAATAAATCAAACCTTCTTGTCCCTTTATCATATTCATTTTAAAGGTACATGTGGTGATCTTTGCATTCGATCAAACCAAATATGTTTATCACGTTTGTGGAAGCCAACAAGCCAATGAGGATTTGCAGTTACTGTGGGAAGTACGCGCATCATGATTCAAGGAACTGCCCTGAAAGGAAGAAGAATATAGGAAAATATGTGTTCATCATTTTCTTAAAGGAAAATTAGTAGTTACTTTAGCTTTTATATAATTTTCTTTTGAATCTGAACTTTTTATGTTCTCGATTAACTTTGCTCTTGTTTAGTATTGGACTTAAAGTGTGCCGGTTTGTGTTTCAATAATATCTTGCAATTTATTTAGCCATTTGCTTTGCTTCTCTTATCCAATTTATTTAGATAATTTCATTTGTTCCATTCTCCATATGCTTCACATTTATAGTACTTACTGGTTTTTGATGCTTCTTTCCTCCTATACCTATTCAGATTTCCGTTATCTGCTCATGTTACGTATTACCTTAATATGCATCACATTTATCTGCACATGTGTGTTTTGTTTATCTATTACCTGAATATGCATCACATTTATATGCACATTTATCTGCACATGTTTGTTTTGTTTATCTATTACCTGAACATACACATACTGCAACACCTTTAACTTAAGCACAAACTTTTAAACTGAAAAACATCATATAAATGCAACACTGTTAAGTACAATTTAAACCAAACTTTTAAACTTAAAACCATTAATCCAATACTGTCATTACATTAACACATGCATCAACCATAACTAAACAGCATAATTTATCATGTCTTCCATTAACCAGAAATAAGTTAAAAATAACAAAAGTGCTCGTTCATCATACCCGAGCCTTGTCCATACTAAGAATATTAAAAAACAAAAACATCTTCATCGTACTTATTCAAATCAGAACAGTAAAACCATATATCAATCTAGAAACTGCCTAGCACGTCGGTTGATGTTCTTGAATGCCTTCGCCTCTAACCGCTTCTTTTCTTCTTCATGCACTGGCCTGAACCGTTGAACTTCTATCTCAAAATCTTTTTTTGCCTTGTTGCAGTCTGATAGCAGGATCTTTGAAGCATACTTTTTCCGCAGGTCACACAGTTCTTTCGTCTGTTCTTTACCCTCTTGACTTAATCGACAGCGGTCCCCATACTCTTCCCCTTTGAACGTTTCCATGTGACGCATTACAAATACCCCACAATCCACATAATTCTTCTTTGTCCTACAGTTTGTTTCCATTATATTTATGGGACTTTCCCTCATTTTTCCATGGTCAGGATTGTTCTCGTGCAGCATGTAGTCTTCAAACAAAAGTACCTGTAACAAAAAAACAACCACAACATTAAATTTATGCCTCCTTTACGAAAATACTAACTACATTGATGCATGCTATGTGTTTTACAAAACATACCAGTACACCTGGCAATCCACCATATCGACCTTTAACATCATCGATTGTCTCTGCACATATGTTATCAAAAATCTGGACCTCACTGTCTTTCATATTCATGCACACAAGAAAGAAGTGCCTCCCTTTTAATATCGGCAAAAAATCATCACCATATAAAATGTATTACTAAAGCAACTGTTTTGTAATGCATTTTCGATTTTATTCGAATGTATCAACCCATGTTAAGTTGAATTAGCAAATGTATCGCTTCTAACAATGCATTCATCTTGGTTTCTTATACACTATATGCTATCATTTCCTTTATCATGCTCATTTATACCATATCAAAAGATACTGATACTTACCATATCTACGCCTCGTAGACTCCCATATTCACTTCCCTCCAATACTAGTTTCATGTTCTCAGTAAACTTTTCCGATGCCTTATCGTACTCCCATTTAGCCATCTCATTTGTCTGTGTTCATTTTAAAGTAATCATTATAATGGCGGATCTAACCGTTAAAGTATCACCAAAAATTACAATTAGAAGGTATTGAACTTACGAGCATCCTTGTGTGACAGAAAAGTCTTGTAGGTGTTTTCTTATTCCTGTTTTTCTCGGCCTTATTGAGGACATGTGTGAACATGTTTATAACTCCACTAGCTATATCAATCCCTGGATACAACGTTTCACTCACCTCTTGTTCCATCACCATACTCGTTCTTGAACAAAATATCCCTGTCATCATACACTTGTTAGTTGATGACCATATTTCAAAAATATATCTTAAATATATTTCTAATGTATACACACTTAAAGAAACATGAAAACTCACGTTTCTGGAAGCCAAGCACTGAACAAGCATTCGGCTACCCTTATCTCATGCTGAGTCAGTGGTGAACACAATGATACTTCCCTGACAACATACGGCGAACGCAAAACTTCTGGAAGGAATGTACGCCTCTTCATCCGGCTCAGAATTGGGTTTCCTACTATTACATTTAGCGGCTTAGGATCTGAATAAGCAGGCACAATTTCCTTCATTTCATTCTTTACACTTTCTTTACCAAACCTTGACGTATTATTGTGCTTCTCATTATCCTGTTCACACACGACTGTATCATCCGGTGTTCTAAACATATCTGCATCAGTTGGATCTTGTGAGTTGTAATTGCGCAAACTTTCCAGCAGGTCTTCACCTTCACCTTCTTCCATAGCCGTTCCGTCATCCAATCCCCCAACCACTTTCCCTTGAGTCGCGGGTGGTTGTGTCACATTCAAATCAAACTCTTCCGTATCATCAAAATCCAACCTTGTTGGAATTTGTTCATTTGCCCGACGCCATTCTTCACACACCTTATCCGATAAGTCACCATATCCAGTTGGCGTTCCATAAACTTGCGTCCATGGAAACGGTTTCCCACCATTTTCTGGTGTATGGAAACTATAATTTGCATACTCATCTTGACATGTGTCTTCTTTAGGCTGCTCAGAATAAGTTGGAACCGCAAACATTTCATTCCTCAATTCTTTCAACTCCAATAATGCAGCATCATTATGGTCAACGTCCAGTCCTTCCTCTATAAGTTGGTCTGCACGATCAACTAGTGGTCCCGCCTTTTTTAACAACTCCGCGATACACTTTTTTAATCCCTACATAAGAAAAAAATATCTTTTATCTTAGTATTACACTTTTTCAGATTGAATTTTGTTTGGTGTGATACTAGTGTTGTATCCATACAGGTTATCGTTATATAATTTTATTAAACTACAACATTAGTACCTCATAGTCTGTTGGCACATCCTCAATAATATAATCATCATTCACATCATCTTCTTCCAACCCTATCTCCTCATCATGTACTGCATAACAATTAAAATTCTACAGTCAATACACTTAGTCTTATCAAAGAATCTACGTTTTTCATGCATTCAACTTCAGATACGACAATTCTTACCTTCATATTCTTCCTCTTCACCAACACATGTATCATCCACATCATTATAAAACATGTCCGATTCTAATTTGTGCAACATCTCTGTAGACCAGATCTTAATAGGTGTCTCCGAATGGCCATATAGTACCTGTTTCACAAATATTAATTATTTATACAACCAGATATAACATTTTAATTATTTATACAACCAGATATAACATTTATCATACCAGAAGAAGGACTATAGGACCATTGTAAAACCCATCCCGCTTCCATGAGCGTTTTGTCTTGATCAAACACTCAATTATGTACGTGCACCAGTCCATATTCAATATATCTTCATCAGTCGTGAGTAAATGTAAAAACTTCAGATTAACTGTGTTACTCAGATTCAACTCACCCAAAGTCGAAAAAAATAACACTAGAAAGTTAATCTTGAACAACCACCATTGCGTCCTGATTCCACAATCAGTTTTGCAACATGTGTGCAATAGTGCCTTTTCTGTGCATTCCCAAACTGGGCCTTCCATTGCCGTGTTAACTCGTTCCTATGATCTGCATCGTCCCGGGCATCTAAATGTACCTCTCCCATTGGTACACCTAGTAATTGTCTTACCAGTTCTCGAGTTATCGGTATTATCCTATCACCAAGCTTAATCGAACACGTAATTTCATCAAACTGCTCCAGCAACCAAAACGCTAAACGTTTTGGAACTGTTTTGATTTTAAACTCCAAGATATCACCAAATCCAATATCAATTACATCCTTCTTTTGCCTCGGAGTCAACTGCGTCATCACCTTAAACAAACTAGCTGGCGGATTTCGTACATTTATCTTATCAATTTTGTTGTCGTCTTTCAAAGCCTTTGCTGGTTTACCAGACCCACCTACAGCCATTTCAAACAAATAACGATTAGAAGTTGAAATGTAGCATATCGTTTCTTAATATCAAACCGGATCATAATCAAATAACGTTTAACAGTTGAAATGCATCATACCTTTAACAGATACCAATTTTGCTGGCGGATTTCGTTCAGTTCTCTTATCAAGTTTGTTGTCGTCTTTCAAATCCTTTGCTGGTTTACCAGACCCACCTACAGCCATTTCAAACAAATAACGATTAAAAGTTGAAATGTAGCATATCGTTTCTTAATATCAAACCGGATCATAATCAAATAACGTTTAACAGTTGAAATGCATCATACCTTTAACAGATACCAATTTTGCTGGCGGATTTCGTTCACTTCTCTTATCAATTTTGTTGTCGTCTTTCAAATCCTTTCTTTGGTTTACGACTCCACCTCTGACCATTTCAAACAAATAACGCTTAACAGGTTGGAATGTAGCATATCGTTTCTTGATATCAAACCGCATCATAATCAAATAACGATTAAAAGTTGAAATGTATCATACCTTCAACAGATACCATACTAGGCTCATCCACTTTTTCCTTCTTTCCCCACATTAGAGACAAAGTCATCATCGATTCGCCTATTTCATCCATTTGATTTTTATCTATTAACACACACATAAAAATCGTTAAAACAAAGAATCGAATCGAGTTCACCACATACACAAATTGTTATATATCTAAAGCAGGAATACCAAAATTTAATACCTCTACTAATTGTATTCTCGTGACTGCTTTTTATTAACTTTATCCGCTAGTATCACCTTCTTCCTTTTGCTCGCCATACGTTTACCTGATGCTACATAAATTTAAATTTCAAAAATATACTTTACTGGTACTCGTAACACCATTAATTAATATCACATTTCAATCACCTTTACCTTTTTCATTTTGTTTCTTTCTTGGCTTCAAAACTAGTGCCGCCAATTTCCCCTTCAATCCACCACGTTCACCTTCTGATACAGGATATCCGAACATATTATATTCATTACCGTTAATGATTCATTACATAAATTTTACACACAATATGTCATTTAAATGTTTCACCTTTTTGCTTCCTTCTTTGTTCCACTAATGCATCCAGCTTCGCCTTACGAAACGCACGATCAACTGACACATTGACATTTCATATACAATTATTTCTAATTAACTACACATGCTTCATTTTACCTTTAAATCTATAACAATTGATAATTCTAATACATATAATGAGTTACCTATGTGCTTCTCCGCTTTATCAACGTCCATTTTTTCAACCCCATATCGTCCTCCCATTATCCACCTTTTCCAATGTCGTGTCTTGTCCACCATCACCATGTACAGCTACTTTATCCATGATAAACTCTGCTACCACACAGAGTATTATCAAACAATTTTCAGATAACAATACCCCTGAATTTTGCTACTTTATCACACATTGTTCAAATTACAATACACCTTAATTTACTAATGCATCATACAAATTACGCCAACATAACTAATTTCATTATTGTGTCACACAAACTACCAAATCCCTTAATTATGCTTTTTACTTTTGTATCACATCAACTATGCCACAAACCATCCAATACATGCTTTTTACTTTTGTATCACACAAACTATACTTATCAAATTAAAAACCATATTTTATCAGATTTGTATCACCCAAAATAGTACTGTATCACCTAAACTTTTCACAACCATTACACTTATTGGATTTTCATCACAAAAACTATCCCTCAAACTATGAAATATATGATTTCAGATTTGTATCACACAAATAATGCTTATCAAATTAAAACCCTACTATATCAATTTTGTATCACTCAAATTAAACTTAAAAAAGCCCTAATTTTTTGATTGCTACTACACCCAAATAAATGTACTTTATACCTTTTGATGCATTATTCCATTACGGTGTTGTTAGGTCAATTAATACCACATCGTCATTCTCCTTGTTCCCCATCTTCTATTACACAATCGTCCACTTCACGGACTACATAAACAACAACAACATCAAATGCGTCACTTTACGTGTAACAAAATACGTACAACAACTAAAAAATATTGTGTCACTTACCGACAAGATCTCCATCGATAAACCCTAATTATTGATATAGGTTTCTTTAAAAATCACCTATAATTGTTAGTAATATATGCACCACACAAACCCTAATTTATACTGATTGGGGATTGATTTGAGGAGAATGAAATACGGATTATGAACTATAGGGATAGCATTTGAGTTTTGAATATGCACCGGATCGAGATTTTATGTTTTGTGATTCGTTTTGATAAATTGTGGAAAAATAGATGTTACTCCTACCTAAATCCGCTATTTTTTAATATTAAACTTGATACAATTGCCATTGTTTTTCTATTTAATTACAAATGTGCCATTCCTCATTTATTTTTCATTTTAATCTAAGCATCTTGATCCAACGGTCCACAACTGTATTCTATTGTATCCCACTTTAAAGTGTACACCACAATAACGCCCCTATATATATATATATATATATATATATATATATATATATATATATATATATATATATATCTTTCTTTTCAACAGTAGTTGTATGTACTAAATGTGTTGCTTCCCATAAAGAAGCTTCAGGACACTAATTTTATCTTCATATAGTAGAACAAAACAAAAACCATCAGCACCATTGCAAATACATTGGCTTGCATTAGGTACTCGCGGATTGAGATACAAGGTAATCAGTTAATCTTTTTTTTTTCTTTGTTTTTCCTATACAAAATTTACATTGCCTCTTTAGTTTAGCCTAAGTAGATGTATTTGTTTCCGCCTATGATTTTGGTATGAAAGCTTCACGTATATTTTATCTGTAACTGCACTTTTTCATGTACTTTATTCATGCGTAAATTTGTATATATTGCCTTCTATTTGGTGCCTTCCTACTGTTTTTATTACTGTTACTTAATACTTGGTATTCATGTTTAGCATATATTAGCAACTACTTTAGTATTCTAGCTATGAAAACAAAACATAAGGTAGTACGCAAGGTTCCTTTTGTAAGTAATTTACGCCTTTCTTATTCGTCGCCGGATATTGTGCCCGTTGATCTTGCTGTCATACTTCGAATGCCAAATGAACACTTAGTGATTTTTTGAACACGACTACAAGTCTAGGTAACACTAGCAAGAAAGTTTGTGTCCTTACGGACACTGCATGCTATACTACTTCAAGTGAATGTACGCCAATAGTCAATGATAAAAATGATAACATAACTCAGCCTAATGAGCATGTCGACAAACATTTACCAAAACCCATGCATTCGAAGAACTGTTATACCACAAAAAGAGAAGATCTACCAATTGCACCAAGGATACAACGCAATATTTGTCTAGAAACTGTGCGGAATCTCAGCAATCTACAACCAATGCAGAAAGGATTTCTTATAATTTCCAGAAGGAACCAAAGGTTTGCTTTCTTCGACGTCCAAAAGACCATACACTCAAACATTGCCTACACGAAGACCACATGTTCCTAACAATGAAACACCGTCGTATATAAAAAGTAAGTTAATAAATTACCTTCTGTACATTGGTGTTTACACTTATGGAAATTAAACGTTTTGTTTCTACTTCCCACTAGGCAGTGAGTATGAAGCTGTATATGATAACCTTTTGGCTCTCCAAGGTTCACTGACAACGTGCTTTGCCACTGCTAATACACATTCGAAAAGGCCGCTCTTCAGTCAAGGTACACAAACTGGTAACCTTTCGGCATATAGAATGTACAAGTAATTTCATTAATAGACGTCCTAATATTGTTTTACTTATTCTAGTACAAAGAGATTGTTTAGGTGAAACGAGCAAAAGAACTGAGTCCACCAACAATAGACAAAGGCAAGTTAGACAAGGTAAACAATATTTTTTTACTATTAACTTTCTTCCCTTTTTCCTTTTTTTTTCATTAAGTATTTTGTTTTTGTAGGCCCGCCAAACACTTGTATTTCTTATCTAAATCGAATCCATAAACACCCTTTTTATTTCCTTGGTGATGGTTTCGGCTACAGATCTTAATGTTCTCAAGTAATCTTTGTTCTTGTGGTGATATTTGGCTAATACCTTGTTCAAAGGTCTCGCGTATGTATGACGTTGCTGTTGGAATTATATATCAAGACATTCAAATAAATAATCACAAAACATCAAAGTAATCAAGCGGGCGTATAGGATTTATTAACGAATAATTAATTAACATAAGAAGAATATGCGTACCTTTCTTGATTCTAGCGAGACAAGAATCAAATCCTAAGCTAGCAATTGGGATGAACCTAATTAGGGTTTATAGGATTATGTGAATTACCACCCACCGTTTGTAATTCAATCCAAGATAATAACAAAGTATGTTATTCTTATGTTCTTGTACACCGCATCTAAACCGAATTAAAATAATGCTAGTTTTATCAAACAAAATAACTTGGTTTGTGGAAAAGTAATGGATCGACACCCACAAGGGTTGTACGATCGGTTTGGACAAGAAAACACACAAAACAATTTTTAGGGTTTAAATAATGAGCACAAGAGATATGGAAAAATAAAACCCTAGCATTGTTTATATACCACACAAACTTGGTGAACAAGTTGGTTTTGTTTCCATGTTTCTCCTTAGGGCCGATCGGTTTATGGCATCCATAGGGATTCGGAACCTTCCCAACTTTTGCAATTTAGTCCTTTTCCAAATACCTTTAACGTCCGTTAGTCCATTACTTTAATTACTTTTCATCCGTTAGTTATTTCTTTTAATAAATAAATAAATACAACATTTATATTTAATTATTTAACTTTAAATTCTCATACGTAAAGTGTGCAATCCCATAGTCTCGAGTTCGATCCTAACTCCGTCTACTAATTTATATCCATAAAACCAATGACTCCACTTGGATATATCTTAATAGAGTGATCACATTCGGTTGGCGTCTAGCAACACCGATGCCTCTAGTACAACTCGAGCAAGGCTCTGGAAAACCTTTTAATGATTTCTCATTATTATTATCCTTTTGTTTCTAATACCATGTTAAATAAAGATATGGATTTAAGTCATTCTTTATTCAACCATTCATTTCTCGTTATTAGTGATTGAGCAAGATTACAAATCTTGAACATATTCGGGGAGATCTTTGGGCGTGGCCACGCAAACATCTTGTCAACCCTACGAGGCCCTGATGATATTAAACTCCAAATAAATTTGAAGGAACAAATTCTATCTTGACTACGAGAATAACCCATGAACTTTGCAACACTTGAAACAACCTTATGACTACGATTCACATTATAGCGTTAAGTTATTCCAGAAGTGCACTACATTCATGACACTTATACGGTATCTCAAGTTTGAGGATAACTATTTATAATTTACTTATAACAATATCCACAAAGTAAATTATGTAGTTGGGATAAGTCCTATATTCAATTCATTGAATATCATCCGAAATTGGTATGCATTCTCATCAATATACTTTCAAGTATATTCTACCATATCTCGATTTGTCTTAGTTTAATGATACTCCCATATCATTAATTGACAACGGACGATTTAGAATAAATAAATTTATTCATGGATTAAACATGCAAATATAGGATACAATATATTATAAAATCAATCATACCAAGTATTTGATTTATTATAACAATCGTTTAACATCCTTTATCCAAATACCAAATAGATCAATGCATGAAAATTCCAGTTGATGAATTATACCTCAAGTAATGACAATCATACTTGTTGACAAGGCATAAATCAACCAACTTATTCTATCATAATTTTGAGAATACTTATTTCAAGAATTCAATTGATGAAGTCCTTGTATGTGTACATTCAACAATCCACATAATAATTCATAAATTGTGTGACATCCTCTATCACTAATTTATGACAATTAAACTTCCAAACAATTTTAAGTTTAAAGTATTCTTATTCTTTTAATATATAATGCAACTGCGCTCTTAGTAGCACAACTAGTTCAACATGGCCATTAACAAGGATGAAATCCTACCATGACTAGTATTGAGTGTCATCTCAATTAAACCAACATCATTGTATACAAACAACAATATGCTCATTAAAACTCCGTAAACTTTAATATCTTATTGTGTAATGTTTTATGCTTTCCTAACTTTCAAGTTTAAAGCTGATGACAATTTGCACAACATTTGACATATTGTTCATCCATAGAATCTAGGAGCAATTCGGTCGAGGATGTAATTCTTTGAATATTCATTACACAAGTTATCTAATAACTTTTAGTTAGATATCAATGTTGTCAAATCATCTATCATTCAAGAATGATACAATAATTTGAATACACAACATGATGTACATGATGAATCTGAGTCAAACTTAGAATTCATTCACGTTCTATCTTGTCAAAAGATATTTATCAATTTCCCAAATGATATATCATGTTTTATTAGAATCATTTATTTTATTGCACATGTTTATTAACAATAAACATATATTTCAAGGTTGTATGTTTTAATTCTTAAATCTTATAAGTGAAGTTTCATTCCATTCTAAGACTTAACATTTAGCTTACAAGGAATGTTACTTCTCATATGTTATACAACATATAAGATTTAAAACCTTAACATAATACTCCCACTAGCTTTCAGGAATACTTAAAATTTATCTTATTTTAATTATAAATCGAAAATGGGATTTAATGATTAAACATAAGAATAATTTCATAGATGCATGCATTTATCCATTCATGAATTATTGCACTTGTACACTTTCAAAGATATATATATATATATATATATATATATATATATATATATATATATATATATATATATATATATATATATATATATGAACTCAAAAATCCTTTCGATTACTTACCGTCCTCGCTCAAGTAATTTCTCAAGAAAGAGTTTTGATATTCCATTGTCATATTTCATATTAATGAAAACAAGTATGACCATTATCATCTTTATATATTTAATGTGTCTAGAAAGAAATACTAAATCATAATTAATTGCTTAACTATGATTAATAATCTTGTCATGAAACATGCATTAAATATGTGTACAATATTGTCCATATGATTTCTACATAGAAATTCAAACCACTAGGGTTTTTCATCTCTTTGAAGAAACTCATTTCCATTCTCTAGTCTAACTATTAAGATAAACCAAATTTCCAAAATTGATTATCTTTATGGACAGCATCTTTTTTTTTTTGGGTAAAGATTTTGGACAGCATCTTTAACATTCATAGTATGAGTAATTTACCCAATTCAATATTTGGTAATCCATCATAATGATTATCGGGTTTACTATAATCCACATAACTCATATTTCTCAACATATAAGTCAAATATACGAGATATCCTTGCAGATCTATGAATGAAAATTTCATCATCATGAGGTCTATCATTTACATGTCTAACCTCATCATGATATTTACTAGTGTGTTTTAGAAGATTATGTATCTTGTAATTTTATCTTTCAAGATAAAAACTCTCACTTGCCTTTTGTAATATATAGACTATCTATATATACTTAGAAATTAGAGCAAAACTACATTGTTCTCTTTTGGGACATTACAAATACACATTGATAATTCTTGGCGTTGGTTTGTTAATAACCTATTCATAAGTAGTTTAACAAATTCGAATCTTCAACTTTAAAACTTAATGTGATTCATCACATTCCATAATGAAATGGTGTTTTATTAATCTTCTAGGTTGGAGTCATATTGAGTATATTCAATCCATACTCAATTTTCTAACCTTGTTACTTTTAAGAAAGAAGTTATGGTTATCATGAATCAAACAAAACAAATAGAGTTTGATTCTCTAAATGAACATACCATCAACTTGTGGTATTCATTAAATTTAATATTGTAAGACAATCTAACAATATATAAGATAAACATATTCCTTTTGGTTTACCTATTTACCAACTAAGTCAACTTAATGGTATAATAGACTTTCCAAGCCAATTACATGCTTTATAACACAAGTACCTTTTAACCAAGTCACTTCATATCCATGTTTCAACAAAAACATAAGCGTTATAATCCCATTATACGTTATAAATCATTGATCAACTCAATGACTTCTTGTATATGTCTTAATTAAAAAACATAACAAGTTAACGTCTTACTTTATTATAAGTCTTAAAAGACTTTATGTTTATGTCTTTACAATGAATCATAAACATGTTTAACTAAAGTAATTATGAACACAACACTTGGTTTCAATAGTAATTTCAAGTTAATTTATTTACTTCACAATAATGTAGGACTACATTATTTTTCATTTATGTCATTCAAAATACATAAATAAACAAATTGAAGTAGTATTAGATTACTTTATTTAATTTTATGTCATTCTAATAATACATAAATATTTAATTTGAAGTAGTCTTATATATCATTTGACACATGTTCTAAATACTTGTCTAATTTAAAAGCGCAAATATGTCCATGTAAGTCGACTTCACATAGAGATTTACTTTGTTGTTGCAATCTGTAAGTTCTCACATGGCGTAAATTGCAACACCAAGTGTTTCTTGAATTAGATATGTACAAGTTATATTAAACGTTAATCTCTTACCTTGCGGTCAAGAGAATCCGTTAAATCATATACTTATATGTTGTACCTTGCACACAATATAGATTTCTCCCACTTGTGCATGGAACAACATCATGTAGCGAATAAACAACACGACATATGTTTGTTTATGTGACTAATATGATTGTGTCATTGATATTAGCATAACTAGTAGATGTAGAACCACTTCATTGTATAATAAGGAAGCGTACATGACTATCCTTGAAAACATAAGTGTCTATAAGTAGAAAGTAATTATCTTAAGACATTCTAGAGATAATCGGGTTACTACCAAGATGACAAAGCTTGTAACTCCCAACGAATAAGAGATCATTACATTAATTCCTTATTCGATAATAAGAACACAACACTCCATTTGGATTTGACAACATTGTAAGTGTTTCATTAACCGATGAAAGAAAATAGTGTATTATTTACTTCCTACACCTTTGATAAAGTCCATACATAACAATTACAAATGTACTTAAAAGAATGTATTCTACTATGTAGATGATGAATTTATCCATCAATGCTATTAACTTGAAAAATTGGGCATGCAATTTCTTTCTTAATAGTTCTATTATTCCAACAATTGTAAGTAGTACTTTTAAATGGTCAAAACAAAACAACTAGATAAAATATGCTAGTTTGTCTTTTACCAATTATACAGTAATTAGTCTAGCTTCCAATTTAATAACTCAGAACATATGCAATTTTCTTAACTATTAAAATTTTCTTACGAGTTATATATTTAGAATTTAGACAATTCTAATTGTCCTATCATACCTTTCTTCATTCATGAAAAGGAATAGGATTGAATCTCACTCTTTCTTATGAAAAGAGGACTAGGTTTATTCATTTAGCAAAGTTGACTCTACCAAAACCCTTACGGTGTAGATCAATTTACCAATAGGAATAACCTACGTTTACGATTTAATGTTGCATTAATACATTTAAAGAATTAGCAAAATTCAATTTTAGTATTTTCGATAATTAAACTTTTCAAGAAAATAAAATACCCAGGTAATATTCATATAACCATAGAATTTTCTAGAAAACTAAGATCAAATTATCGTAGTTCCATTACATCGAGTTGATCGCTAGTGTGAAAGCACATAATAAGGTAATCTGTCGAACAATAATTGGCAAACAATTTCCAATTCCTAGATCATTATGGGATTTATATTTTCCAACGCTATTGCAAATATAAACATGTTTCATCCCATCTTATGCCATTGAGTCCAAGTCTCACTTCCTACTCGACTTAAGTGTCTAACTTAAGAGCGCAAATATGTCCATGTAAGGTCTCACTTTACATGAGATTTACCTCTCCATCACAATCTAGCCAAGTACTCTCATGACATAAATTGCAACTTCAAGTGTTCTTTTTAATTAGATGGCATATAACTTAATTTAAAAGGGTACTAGTTTTGATTTTATGTGGTCAAATCAAATATGTACAAAGATGTCATGCATTCATCTTGTAGCATAATTTTAATAAAAAACTTTTTATTACCAATTCATAAAGATCAAATTATCAAAGTTTTGATTGAGGTATTGGGTTCACCAATCAAGGAATTTAGTGTTAATTATCATCCATTATACCGTACTTTTGCATAAGTGTAAACACTTAGTGTTTCGGATAATTACCACGAAGTGGCGCATGGAATTAAAACTAATTAAGCCCTTAAGATGAGCTTGTACTTTTATGGCTTACTAAGTAGCTCTCATTTGAACTTACAGGCGAGAGGACCGGTAAGCGCAAAAGCATAACCTTAGACATCCTTTCAAGGTGTATTGTCGCACTTCTTAAATAACCCCTTTATAGTTCATTCTAATGGGTGAGCGTTCGGTCATTGTACCAAAGTCACCAATCAATTAAACTATTGAAAACTTAACTCTTCCAAAACAAATCAAATTTCGCCATTGTTTAGTCCGTATTATTTTTCTATTCAAAATTACCATTTGCTTAAAACTGTCTAACATAATAAACAAACAAGTAATAAATAAAAAATAAACTACTACAAAACAATGCGCACATAATAAACAATTTATACGTGTAAACAAGTAGCCAAATGCAACTTATTCGATAAAACCCTATTAATAATCAATGTCTAGGTTAAATTAATGTATATATTAATTTAGGGTTTTCACTCCAACAATAGAAAGTGAGCCACATACATCGATGAATCGATTGAGTAAACTCTTAATTTAAATATACAAAATTGCACGTAATTGATTCATTAATGTATATATTGGAGTCTTCCCCAATTCAAGATTTATCGTAAATAAATATGTCATAACAATTAAACAATATCAAAGCAACTTATCCATGACTAACATGCATGTATAATTATGGATACATCATAACAATTATACAAATAGTCACAAGATCGCATATAAAATTCCATGACACATAACAAATTATTCATGAATTAAGCACGTAAGTATGTATTAATTCTAGGTTTTAATAAGGTTAGCAAACAATTTTCAAAACCCTAATAATTTTTAATGTGTAAACATTAAAAAATATATGGGAGCATGATTTTTATAAAAAAAAAATTCGACCCAAAAAAAATATAACATAAACCCTAGATTAATAATATCAAACAACATACAAGTATTTGTTTTATTACGCGTTTATGTAATTAATTACTCATTAAAATCAATGACTCGTGATGCCACTGTTGGAATTATACAACATGACTAATCATAAATAAATAATCACAAAACATCAAAGTAATCAAGCGGAAGCGTATAGGATTTATTAACGAATAATTAATTAACATAAGAAGAATATGCGTACCTTTCTTGATTCTAGCCGAACAAGAATCAAATCCACAAGCTAGCAATTGGGATGAACCTAATTAGGGTTTATAGGATTATGTGAATTACCCACACCGTTTGTAATTCAATCCAAGATAATAACAAAAGTATGTTATTACTATGTTCTTGTACACACGTACTAAACCGAATTAAAGTAATGCTAGTTTTATCAAACAAAATAACTTGGTTTGTGGAAAAGTAATGGATCGACACCCACAAGGGTTGTACGATCGGTTTGGACAAGAAAACACACAAAACAATTTTTAGGGTTTAGCTAATGAGCACAAGAGATATGGAAAAATAAAACCCCTAGCCTTGTTTATATACCCAAGCAAACTTGGTGAACAAGTTGGTTTTTGTTTCCATGTTTCTCCTTATGGCCGATCGGTTTATGGCATCCCATAGGGATTCCGGAACCTTCCCAACTTTTGCAATTTAGTCATTTTCCAAATACCTTTAACGTCCGTTAGTCCATTACTTTAATTACTTTTCATCCGTTAGTTATTTCTTTTAATAAATAAATAAATACAACATTTATATTTAATTATTTAACTTTAAATTCTCATACGTAAAGTGTGCAATCCCATAGTCTCGAGTTCGATCCTAACTCACGTCTACTAATTTATATCCATAAAACCAACAGTTGCTCGAATCGTTGTTTTTATTTTCTTGGATTCAAGAGCTCACTAATAGGTTTGTTGAAAAGATCTTGAAAGAACTATTTATAAAATTGTATATATATCTATACATTATATATAAGAGGAGGCATGTCACGTCATAATGCCACTTGACATCCTATAATGCCACGTCATCATATAATTAAGCAACTAAATTCGGATTTAATTCAATCGGAAAATTCGGATATAAAAATGTACAAAGTGAGATTGAACACTGCATCTTTAGCTTCAATGCTAACGTCCCAACCAATGGAGCCGGGCCATAAGTTGTGATCAAAAGCCAAGACAAAATTTATATCTTATAACAATACCTTATCATTTATAATATTTTTCTACTCCTTAATTATAGTTTTACAATCTTTTAATTAATTTCGATCTTTTATTCATTATCACACAAAACCCTAATTTTTCTCGACCATCTCCTAATGATCGAGAATTTTTAGTTTGCTTCTTTAATGATTTATTATGTTTTGTGCCATATTTGTTTTGAATATCGGTTTTATGTAGGTATTAATCAACGCAATATTTGTTTTCTTCTTGATGCGTAGGAATCATGCCACATCGTGGATCAGCTTGCAATGGAGTGCATGTATTAAACTTCATAAACCATCATATGCAATGGAGAGTATGTAGAAGCTGATGATAAGAATATAACATGTTATCACTTATCAATGAAGTAAACAAAGTATGTCTGATTGAATTCATAACTTTATGTTCATCATAAGTATTTTTTCCGGATGTTATTCGCCTAACTCGCTTATGGTTTGTCATATGTTTACCGTAAGCGTGTAAGATGTAACGAAGAAGAATGTTTGCGATTTGTGATGAGTTTTATGTTTTATTTGAGGTTTTTGTAGGTGATTGGAATGACTTTATTGAGAATTAGTTTGAATTATTAGATTTATGTTTTATTTATAACTCACTAATGGTTTATCATATGTTTATCGTCAATATGTAAGATAAAAACGAAGAATAATAGTTGCGATTAGTGGTTAGTTTTAGGTTTATTTGAGGTTTTATTATAAGAAGAGTGGAGAAGAGCTGATTGGTCTAAAGGGTGTGGAGAAAAGCACTATGCTGGTGGACAGTGGCGGAGCCAGGAAATGGGATTACAGGGGGCATCGAGCGAGGGGTTCAATAAAACATCTAGGATGGGAAATCAATAGCTGTGAAGAGGCTGGTAAAACCCAACTTCTACGAAAAAGTTTTACTAGAAACAAATGGATATTGTGAAGATTACTGGAAGATATCAACTTCGCTTTGCTTTGGTGCCCACCCTATCAAAGGCATGCATGGTATAGACTTACTAACAAGTTCTATGGTCCAATGAATATTTGAGGTGTTTATGATTTGAAGATTAAAAAAAGCTACATGTAGCGTGTCTCTCAAGTTCTTAAGTGATCAAAAGTTATGGTTACTATATTTTTTACAGGTTAAGCGAACCATTGTAAAGATTTTATGATGATTCTAAGGTACAATAATTTTTTATGATTTATTATTTAATCTGCAATAATTTAATTTTTGAAGGGATTTAGGAACTACTGCACTTTATTCAGGTGAATTTGTCAATGTTGAAATTCGTAAACTTTATAAAGAATCACTATATTGATGTGTGTGATTTGGAGGTGATTTCAGAAAAAATTGTGCATCTCATATATAAATCCTTTTTTCAAGATTTCCTCCAACATCCATTGAGGTGATCTTATTTTTCTTTATCGGTTTATTTCATCTAACATCAATTTGTTTTGTTGATTTTGAGCTAAAAGACAGATATTAGAAGAAGATGATGAATTAGTAGTAAGCGGGTCAGATTGCATTTGTTGTTCTTAAAATTGAGGTTTGTTCATTTTTTATGCTTCAACATAATGTCATGTCTGAGCGTATCTTGATATATTTCTTGAGTGAGAATTTGGATGAACTGAATCGAGCTCCTATAATGTCTTGCATATTTTATCGTCTCACCCCTTTACCAATAAGCGTGACTAACACGTAACCATATCCAATTTACATAATGTCATGTACGAGCGTAAGCCGCTTACAACAAACTTGCAACAAAGCTGCGATTACTTTTGAAATATACTAATAGAGTACCTTCTTTGTTGGAATTTGCATCGAAAGTTGTCAGTCCCACCTGGCTGACCATCCACTCTATGACCAACTGTACAAGAACCTCCTAATTCAGCCTATTACACATAGCAAGTAAGTTTGGGTGTCTAGATGTAGTTATATCAAAAGCATGTCAAACATGCTGATGTCACCCTCTGATGCTCTTAAGTGAGTTCCTTGATATATTTAGGATCATTTTCTTTGTTGTTTGTCTCATAGCAACAATTTTTCCTATTGCATGGTATGAAGGAATAGCTAGCGGTGAGGTAATTCTCTTAACTTTCTATTGTATAAGCTTATTGAAAATCACCGTTTATATTTATTGTTTATTGTATTCTGTTTTTTTTTCTTTTGGTTACTATTCTTTGGTGGGATGATAACAGATTTGTAATGAGGTTTCAGGTTTACATATGCATGTCACAAGGATTAAGTTTCCCCAGCACATGACTTCGTCATTGTGAGTCTTCTCATTGCCTTTGTTCTATTTGTAAAAAAGAATATTCTTTTGGTCAAAATTTTCACCTGCGTTTCACTTTGGCAGCTGTTCTGAGATCGGTCCAAAACCATATATGGAGGATGGGTTTCTGTGTATTGATGGGATGGGTTTCTGTGTATTGATGATCTTCAAGAACATTTAAATGCTAAATTGGTTCGCTCTCCAACTAGAGCATTTTATGGGGTAATTTACCTTCTTTAAGTTTTGTTGTTTCACACTCTCGAATGTTGTATATATAGAGGCTTTAATAATGTTAAGGTTTATGTTGAAATCTTAAGATTACGGGTTACAAAGTGGCCCAAATAGGAAGAAATCACATGATAATGTATCTAAAACTAATGCTAATCATTTCAGGTGTTTGATGGACATGGCGGTGTTGATGATGCGTCATTTACCAAAAAAAACATTCTTGAGTTTATTGTTGAGGACTCTTATTTCGCAAATGGGGTTAAGAAAGCTGTCAACAATGCTTTTGTCAAAGCAGATCACAAAGGCAATGAGAAGACTCACAATGACGAAGCCATGTGCTGGGGAAACTTAATCCTTGTGACAACGGAGGTGATATAGCAAATTCTTCTCATTGCTTTCGTCAGAGATATTAGGGAAACGCATCTGAATCGTGCATCCAAACATTCCCTTAGATGGACTTGACATGACTTTTTAGTGGTTTGGAACTTGAATGACAGGAACATGATAATTACAAATGCTAGTGACTCGAGGGCTGTACTTGGCAAGCATGAAAGAGTAATCGAGCTTTCAATAGACCATAAACCAAGCTGCACATCCGAGAAAAACATGATAGAAAAACTAGGAGGGTGATATATGATGGCTATCTAGGCAATCGACTACTCGGTTACTGCGTGCACTAGGAGGCGGCACATGAAGGACCAAAAGTTTAGATGGGCGTTAAGTGTTGAACCCGAGCTAAAAAGTAACCTTAACCAAAGATGGCGAGTTTTAATAATTGTTTGTGTGGTTTGTGGTAACTTATTTACATTTCTTTGTAAGTTTACATCGAGTAATTTTGGTAACTTATTGACATCAGTGATTTTAGTAACTTATTAAGAGCTTGAGTTGATTGACTTCCACGCCCGCAGGTATTGAAGTTTCTAAGGCACTATAATATCAAGAACACCATTGGCTGATACATTCCTAGAGTAGTCATCTACTAACAAGTTGAAAAATCAACTTCATGACATGGAATATAGCCTCGGACTCATGAATCTTTCACCAATGGTTTAGGATTATTGGAAGCAAAATACCAACAATATCCACCTTAAACCGATCTTTAAAAAAGTCTACAATATAATCTTATATCGTGGTCAAGGAAGATTTTGTTGATCTATTATGCTCCTTCCTTAGAATTCCACTTGGTTACTCTCGTCAAAGAACACCCGATCACGTAACACTGGTGTCATGCACATCTGTTGGTTTTGATGGAATATTATCATTGCGTTGGCATTAAATTTGACATCACTTGATCTTTCCTACACATTCTTAACACTCATGACTGTTTTCTATTCCTGTTTACATTTAAAGGTGAGCATTATTTGTGAGATATATGCCCTTCTAAAGCTGTTCTTGGTTTCAAAATTTATTTGGTGATTGTTTTTATTCACGAAGTTTGCTAAATTTGAACAATACACCTACAAAACTTTATTTGTATAATATGTAAAGGAGCATATAGAAACAACATAAAGATATCAGGTGGTGAATGGAAGTGAAGATTTAAGCTAGAGTCCATTTGTTCAACCAAAAAATCGGTCAATTCATCATACATGATTTTCACTATCTATTGGTGTTGTAAAGAAATTCATTTAAAATTACCGAATTCTTCTATATAACAAATTGTGTTTGAAACGAATCATTTTTTTTGTTCTTTTCGGCTCTGGTTCTTGGTTTTACCTATGAGTATATGAACTACTTTCTCTAATCATTTTGACAGGTCTTCCGGCAGGAGCACCAACTTTTTGACAAATAATTTTCATCAATTCTAGGAGATAACTAAAGTTTGTCACCTTTGCTCATTCCACTGTAAGTCCTATTGCATAACTTAAAATAAAGTTCATATATGTTTGTAGTTGTAGTATAACACATGTAAAGACTATAGTATAACTGATTTTTGAAAGTAAAAAGGCTGTGTTCGTATGACGTACCTCATGCAAATGGATCCTGTTTTCGATATTGTGTTTCCAATTACTTAGGCGTTGTTGTATATTTGGTTTTGAAGATTGTGACAATTAGGGTAACGAATGTCGGGTTGTGTTTGGATTATTGGATTGATGAGTATAAAATGCGGGTCGATTTGGGTTGTGTTTTATCGGAATAGGTCAAATTCTAAACTTTAGCTAAAGAGGAATGGGCCGAATGGGTTGGTCACCCAAAGTTTACCTTTAATGCATACATTACAAGCAGTTGTCAAATTTTCAATCATGTATTCTCGAATCTTGAAATCTTTTAGGACAACATAACCAACTAATAAGAAAGATATTCATAATTTTTCTCGGACAATAGACTATAACATGACTAAATTCTAGAACTAATAAGATGTTATGGCTTATTTGGTGTAATTTATTAATAGGAAAAATAAAAATGTTGTTCTTGCAACCACGGAACATAAGCGGACACATTGCATATTTTGAAGGAATATCGGGAAAAGATGGTGGTAATAATTCTCGATCTCCTCATTTTCAGAATTACATCGATATATGGATTTCTGATGAATATCTCTTATGACTTTCTTGTGTAATAGTGATATGTAAATCTGAAACACCGATCCTTAACGCTTTTACAGGTGGATTAGGGTTGTTGAAGAATACCTGTCTACACTGCATGCAAGCCCGTCATTGAGCAAACAGCAGGTGCAGAAGCTTTTAATAACCTTAAATTTTGTCAAGCAATCAAAATAGACGATGACTAATCAATAAAAATAGTTAAACGTAGAATGATCTGATATCCCACTTCGCCTACATACTTTCTTTTTTGGGTAACCATGGTTTCCGACCTTTTTCGCCTACATACTTAATTTTGGTCTGCTATATCAATTATTCCTAATGAATTCAACATTTTATGTTCTGCATAGTTTTTCATGTATGCTTTTTTGTCAGTTAGTAATTGTGGAATAACTTTGGTTCTGGTTAGACATTGAACTAATAGTGAATAGCTTTCCTATTTGTTGTATGCACACTCTTTTATCTTTACTTTAAAATAGAAACGCGAGAACAACTCTGATAACTGATCATTTTATCCTGTTGTAACAGATGCAAAAGTTCAAATTCAATAGCAAAAGAACATATTTGTTTACTTAGTACAACATAGGTTAACACCTAATAATGGTTAGCATTCTCATTTTATCTTCTCTTACAGTTGTTAGGAACATTTTATATAGATAATATAGATTTGCACAATGGGAGGGAGGAACATGAAAATACCATACAGGGAAACCTCTCCAAAGGACCCCATTTTCAAATCTATAATATCATCATTATCTCGACAGACTATCCTGTAACTTTAACGTGTTACCTATTAAGAAAAGCTACATCTCTGTTACCATCGTTGAATTCATTCTCTTTAATATCCCATGTTTCTCTTACAATCAGTATCCAAAGTTTTTTGATACATGGACTTTGATGATGAAATTAACTACAGGAACAAGACACATAAGGGAGTTACTACTCTCAACAGAGATATGATGTCTGGACCTTTCATCAGTGTTTTATGTCTATGTATTAAGCATTTCACGTTCTGATGCCTTTTTAATTAGGATTTTGCGGTGACGGTTATTGGAGTAAACTTTCATGGGATGCAAGATAAGGCGGTGGCCGGACTAGAGCGTTGAAATGCGGTTACAAGTTATTTGAGAAAAAGAAAAGCGAAAATGGAAGACTACAAAATATGATGTTTGGACTTTTCAAGTTGACCGCAATGCAATGTGTCAAAGACATAATGGATTCGGATCTTTTTTATACTACGGTTGTTTCACTGTTGGGTTTTGGTTCCTTGGATCAAGAATTATTCTAAGTGTTGGAACCACGGACGGTGTTGATGAAACCACGGACGGAAGAATAGATCCACTTTGAAGACAAACCGCGGCTAGTAGTATTGTGTAACCACGGATATTGTATTGTAACCTTCGCTAGTCTTGTATAGTCGGTTTAGTATTACGTATTAGATAAATATGGAAAAGATATATATCTTGTAGGTTACGTATTGTATTATGTAAAGGACTCCTTAGCCTATAAAAGAGGTCCTAGGTTAGATTAGATATACAAATGTTTTATATCTAAGGTCGATACACTTCAAGGTTGTTAAACCCTAATCTTGGTTAGAGTATTAGTATTAATAATAATATTGAGGTGTTGAATGTTCATTGTTCTTCTTCTTAAGATTAAGTATTAAATTCCGCGTGATACTTAATAAGTCTTTGTTCAAGTCGGTTTCTATATTAGATCGTTTGCTCAACTGGGATCATCAAGTGGTATCGAGCTTGTGATCTAGAAGCTGTAACCAAGAAGAAGTTTTGTTAAGTTCTATTCAAGAAAGCTAAGATGTCGTGAAACTCACATGGTAGCGCATCAAAGGTACCCATGCTCGAGCATGGTGAGTATCAAATCTGGAGAATGCGAATGAGGCAATACATTCGTATGATTGACTATGCCATATGGGATGTTGTTGAAAAAGGTGATACTCTTCCTAAGAAGGGTGATGATGGTAAAGAGATAGCTATTGTTAGTGAAGTCGACAAGGCTAAAAGGAAACTGGAGATCAAAGCTCACAGTATTCTCTCCATGGGAATACCTAATGAGTATGCTTTGGACTTTGAAAGATATGAGTCTGCTAAAGAGTTACTGGATGCTCTTGAGACAAGGTTTGCTGGTAATGAAGCTACAAAGAAATCAAGGAAGAATATGCTCAACATCGACTTGAAAATTTCTTGCTCTTAGTGGAGAGAAACTTGATGGCACCTATAATAGGCTTTAAAACTTATCGCCCAATTGAAGTCGGTGGACTACAATGTTATTCAAGAAGATATAAATTTGAAGTTCATTAGAAGTTTATCACAGATGGGTGTTCATACAATGTGTGGAGAAATAAGGAGGACTTTGATAAGATGACTCGGACAATCTCTACAACAATTTGAAGGTTTATGAGTCCGAGAATAACGTTCTTGGTGCATCTTCTACTAATCAAAACATTGCTTTTGTTTCCACTAATCACAAGAGTTCACATGATGTATCCATCTTTGCTACCTATGGAATAACCACGGCTATTGCAAACAATACCCTTGTTAGTGATAATGTCGGTGATGGTGCAATTTGTGCCTTTCGGTGATTTAACTACCGGTGTTCTTGTTTTAAATCAAGATCTAGATCAAATTGATCCCGATGATCTTGAGGAGATTAATCTTCAATGGCAAATGGCAATGTTGACTCTCCAAGCAAGGAAGTTTCGAGGAGGAGGTGGAAGGCAGGTTAAGTATGATGGTCAAAGGAGAGCTGGATTCGACAAAAGCAAGATGGAGTGCTTTAAGCGCAAGAAGAAGGGTCACTTTGCTAGGGAATGTTGAGCTCTAAGAGAATTGAAGGCATTAAGAACACCGCTAAAGATCACTGCTTCTTCTTGACTTTGGTTGCTCAAGATGGGATTGGTGATTATGGTGGGTGATCAAATTGAAGAAGGTCCCAATGCGACTTTTCTTGCTAGTGAATCTTCAAAAGAGCATAACTTTGCTCTTATGGCCTATCTTCATCTTACGGTTCGGATTCGAGGTATCTAATGATTCTAAAAATTCTACTTGTTCTTTTAAATCATGTCAAGATAACTTAGAATCTCAAAAGCTATCGAGAGTTTAAGGAAAGAAGTAGAAAAGTCTCTAGATAACTTAGGTTATAGAGTTGGTCTAGAAAATGTTGAAGAAAAGCTTAATTCTTGTATTAAATGTGAGTTTGAGTATGTTGATAAAATAAATATACTAGGTGGAGAACTTGATCTTAAGGATAGAGATTAAGATGCTTAAAGAGAAACTAGAAAAGGAGAGAGTGTAAAAGTAGAAGCCCCGAAAGAAAAAGAAAAACATGTTGTTAGGGTTGCTAAAACACGGTATGCTTCGATCTAGTAAATAAGCCAATAGGTCAAAAATTATTCAAGGATGATGTTTGGTGTTGGTTACAATGATATGCCACCACCATCTCTTATAAAACATGCACCACCTACAAAAGAGCTCTCATTTAGTAGTGAATTTAGTTTCAATAAACACAGTAGGTGAGACTAACAAGATTGAATCACCTAAGATAGGTTCCGATAAGTCATCGATGCTCCCACAATTGAAGATTGGGAATCGATTTTGAGGAAGATAGATCTCAATCAACTAAGCACGAAGAGATAGAGAAAGTTAAGAAAGTTGATTACGAATAAGCCAACCTTGTACCTAGATTTGGAGCTCAAATTGCTAAGAAAGTAGTAGAGTACAAGGACGTACCTAGGGAATAGATGAAAAGATACATACCTAGGGAAACCCGAGAAAACTTCAATGGACTAATTTCAAGCAGTTAGGAGATGAGTTTCAATGTGTTAAAAGGCTTGTTTTGCATGTGGTAGTTTTGAGCACTTACAGAGAAACTGTTATAAAAATAGACCACAAGTTTGGAATCATTGGAGGAGGGTAAATCATCAAAACTTTTCAAAGAAAACAAACCCTCATCCTAACAAAAACATGATTCCTAGAGCAGTGTTGATGAGGAATGGGAATACAAAATCAATAGTCATTGCTACACCCAAATGGGTTGCAACCACTGCTAAGCAAAATGTAAACACGGCTAAGCAAAATCAAACCACTACTAAGCAAAATATCACCACCGATACAAAAGAAGTTTTAAAATTCCAAAGGTGATAAGCGACACGATGGTTGGAAACCATTTTATCTTTGTTAAGGCCTCGGCTAGTTGGCAATGGAAGCCTAAGACCAAGGTTTTACATCATGTCAGCTGTGCATCAATGGACCTAAAGAAATTTGATTATGTTGATGCACATGGCGGAACCAAGTCGATATTGGCTTGGGTCCACAAAAGGAACTAATTTGTTTAATCTCATGCGGGGCAATCTACAAGATGAGCTAAAAGATAAAGGAGTTTTTGATAGTGGTTGCTCTGGGCACATGACTTGGGATGGGAGCAACCTGGAAGATTTTGAAGCTTTTGATGGAGGATATGTGGCATTTGGTAATGATCCAAAGGGAGGAAAGATACTTGGCGAGGCACAATCGTAAGGGAATTTAGACTTTGAAAAGGTCTATCAGTACGAGGGACTTAAGTATAATTTATTCGGTGTTTCTCAAATGTGTGATAAGAAAAGCGGGTACTTTTGGTGAAACCAGGTGTGTGGTGTTGTCACCGATTTTAAGATGCACGATGAGAAGTATATCTGACTTAGGGTACCTAGGAAGGAAAACATATATTGTTTTGATCTTAAAGATGTTCTTCCCAATAGGTCCTTAACTTGTTTGTTTGCTAAGGCATCGATAGATGAGTCTAAGTTATGGCATAGAAGGCTAGGTCACCTCAATTACAAAACAATCAATAAAGCGGTAAAAGGCAACTTAGTGAGAGGGTTACCTTCTAAGGTTTTTGAGTGAAAGGAACGTGTGTGGCTTGTCAAAAGGAAAACAACATAGAGCTTCTTGTAAGACCAAAGCATTAACACCATCACACAACCTTTGTTTATGCTTCATATGGACTTATTTGGACCTACCTTTGTTAAAAGTTTGAACCATAAGCGATATTGCCTAGTTATCACCGATGATTATAGTAGATTTTCTTGGGTATACTTTTTGGTCGATAAGAGTGAGACTAGTGAGATCCTCGTTTCATTACTAAGATAGAAAATCTAGTAAATCATATGGTTTACTAGATGTGATAATGGGCGATTTAAGAATGATGTGATGAATCTCTTGTAGTTAAGGGTATAGTCTCAGTTTAGTGTTGCTAGAACACCACAACAAAATGGTGTAGTGAAAGGAAAAATAGGACACTAATTGAGGTGCTAGGACAATGTTGTCGAATCTAAGTTACCTACTACCTTTTGGGATGAAGATGTAGGCACTTTGCATGTTATGTCTTGAGAATAGAAGTAAGGTAGTGAAGCCTCATAACAAGACCCCTATGAGCTATTACATGATAGGAAGCCAATGATTGCATTCCTAAAACTTTTGGGTGTCTGTTACTATCTTGAATACCATAGACTACCTAGGCAAGTTTCAAGAAAAATCGATGATGGATACTTTTAGGCTATTCTTCAATAGTAAAGCCTTTAGAGTATACAATAGGAGGACTAGAATTGTTGAAGAGAACTTACATGTTCAATTTAGTGAAAAGACTCCTAGTGTTGAGACCAAAGGACCAGATGGTGTTTAACATTGATATGCTAACCAAATCTATGAATTATGAGCCTATCATTGCGGGAACTTCCACTAATGTTACTGCGGTACACAAAAGGATTTCGATGAGAAACAAATTCTAAGGAAGGCGATTCTCCAAAGGAGTTCTATTTGGTTGAAAAGTGGAAAGTCGGTTCTGTCTCATCCATCATTGATAAGCAAGGTCCCCCGATGATGATGCATTGAATCTGGAAGCAAAGTCGATCATCATCAAGATAAGGATGAGTTGTTGAAAGATGACTCGATGTCGGTGAAGAAATTGAAAGAAAGAAAAGGCATTAAAGCATCGCTAAGCCAACCAAAAGCACGGATAGAAATGAAAGCACTGCTAAGCCAACTTCTACCACCGCCAATACAAGTGAAACCCGGTTGCAATCTTGGTGATAGTACTTTCTTTGGACCAACCGCAAAGCCATTATTTGGTGATGAGGAGTATCCACATGATCTGATATGCCTCCTTTGGTAGATATTGATACTCCTACGATGATGATGACATGGATGATTTCTTCAATCTTGATTTGACTAACTTGAAACTGTCATTCATGAAAGTCCAATCACTACTACAAGGATTCACAAGATTCATCCCAAGGAACAAATACTTGGAAATTTGAATACTCCGGTTCAAACAAGAAGCAAGGTTAAGAACACCGAACCTTTTCGAGCAAGGTTTCTTTGCAAGATCACTTCACAAAAGAAATAGTCATAAAGATCGCAAAATTGCTGTTTGCTTGTTTTCTGTCTCAAAAGGAACCCAAGAGAGTGGAAGAAGCTTTATCGGAAGAAGGATGGGTAGAATCTATGCAAGAGGAGCTTCTTGGTTCAAACTTCAAGAGGTTTGGACATTGGTTGATCTTCATAATGGTAAGAGGGCAATTGGGACAAAATGGGTGTTCGAAACAAGAGGATGAAAGAGGAATAGTGGTAAGGAACAAATCAAGGTTGGTTGCTCAAGGATACACACAAACCGAAGGTTTGGATTATGATGAAGTATTTGCTCGATTGCAAGAATTGAGGCTATTAGATTATTTTGGCATATGCTTCATTCAAGAATTTTGTTGTGTATCGGATGGATGTTAAAAGTGCATTTTGTATGGTACAATTGATGAGGAGGTTTATGTTTGTCAACCTCCTGGTTTTGAAGATCCGATCATCGACAAGGTTTCTGAGGTGAGGAAGGCTATGTATGGGTTGCATCAAGCTCTAGGGCATGGTATGAGTGCGTGTCTACTTATTTGATGGACAATGGATTTAAAGAGGGTTGATTGATAAAACTTTGTTCATTAGGAAGCACAAAGATGATATTTTATTGGTTCGGTCTATGTAGATGACATCATCTTTGGCTCAACAAATAAGGAGCTATGCAAGGATTTTGAGAAACTTATGCATGATAAGTTTCGAGATGAGTTCTATGGGAGAACTCACTTTCTTTTGAGACTCTGAGGTTCAACAAAGGGTGATGGTATCTTCATTAGTCAAGACAAGTATGTAGCGAGATGTTTTGAAGAAGTTTGGGTTTCAGGATGTGAAGAGTGCTAGTACACCTATGGAGACTCAGAAACCACTGCTACCAGATGATGGAAGTCCCAAAGTTGATTTGAAGTTGTACAGGTCCATGATTGGATCTTTGATGTATCTCATTGCATCTAGGCCAGATATTATGTTCTCATGTATGTGTGTGCAAGATTTCAAGTTACACCCAATACCTCACACATGAATGTTGTTAAGAGAATCTTTAGATACCTTAAAGGTCATCCTAAACTGGGCCTTTGGTATTCTAAGGATTCTCCTTTTGATTTGGTGGCCTATATGAGATAGTGATTATCTTGGTGCTAGTTTGGATAGGAAATCTACAAGCGGAGGATGTCCGTTTTGGGAAGCAGACTAATTTCATGGCGATGTAAAAGCAAACTATTGTGGCAAATTCTACAACTGAAGCTGAATATGTGGCTGTTGCTAGTTGTTGTGGTCAAGTTCTTTGGATTCGAATCAATTCTTTGGACTTTGGGTACAACTTTATGCATACTAAGATTTACATTGATAATAACAATACAATTTACATCATTAAAAATCTGTTTTACATTCTAGAACTAAACATATTGAGATAAGGCATCATTTTATTAGAGATTGTAATGAGAAAGGTTGATTCAAATGGTAAAATCCATATTGATTTCAATGTTGCTGATCTTCTCACTAAAGCTTTTGATGTGGGAGGTTTGATACCTTGTTGTTAGTATTGGAATGATTAATCTCTAAATCTCAACTTGTTTTGTAAAAGTTTGTATAAGTATTGGATTGTTATTATGTGATCTTAGTATTGCTATTTTGTTTCTAACCATCGATAGTTTTGTTCAAACCCTTTGTTTGTTGCTTTGTGTTCCCACTAACAATTTTGCGAGATAAATGAAAGTTAATTCTTGATGCAAAAGAAGTCTTTGAAGTTAAATTGTTCATTCATTCAAGAAGCAGTTACTGACTTACAACTACGATCAACAATTAACTTCAAATGAAAATACAAGATCAGTTCTATACAAGATTTCCTAAACCTATCCTAGCTCATATCATCTATTCCAAAAGCTGATCATATGCATGACCAGTACGACGAAGAAGCTGAAAAGGATGTCTTGATGAAAACAAAGATGATGAAGATGAATCGGTAGATGGATTTGTGATATGAGAAATCTTGATTGTTCCATCTACTCGTTCCACCATAAAGCATCACTCCATCTTCCTTTTACCCTTTCCTTTCCGATATGAGATGAAGCACCAAAAACAGTGCGGGAAGACCAAGAACCAAAGGGTGGTGGATTTACACACATGGCCTTGGCGGGATTGGGATGGTGAAGACCAACCTATTGAAGGTTGGCTCTAGGCGCTCGGTGGAATCATCGAACCTCTTGATGACTCACTAGGATCTACCACACTATCATCTTGGATGAAGGGAGAAAGGGGATTTTCTAGGTCGTGGTTCTTGTGGAGGAAGGTAAAATGCCATGGGTTAGAATCATCACTTGATGATGATGATGATGAGGAGGAGGAGGAGGAGGATGTTAGATCGATGACTTACGGTTGATTCCACATGCGATTGTTGTTGATTGTGGATTTTGGAGGAATTAGGGTTTTGGATTAATTGCTGTATGTGTTATTTGGGCCTTGAGATTCTTTTATAGGCAGAGCAATTGCTATTAGTGAGTAAATGAGGGGAAGGTTTAAGTAGTTGAGGAGTTAATGAGGTCATTGGACTTTGGAAATATATTAATACCGGAAGTTGACCATATTGACTTAGATATTAGCACATTGGCTAACCACTGATAAGTCTATGGAACCACTTCTACCTTTTTCTAACCACTACTAATATTAAATCTCTTCTCTGTGTTTGGTTTGTGTTTGTGATTTGCAGGTATGAAGGATCGTTGCACTTTGGAGCTTCTACTGTTTTTAGCTGCTTAGTGTTACTAAAAAAAATGTGCAATCCTTCATATTTTTGTATGTGATATCGCTGATTTGGACACAGATTTGCTTGATGTATCTCTTGGTCAACTGGTTGGAGTGAAATTCTGTATCCACTGCTAGTGTTTTTCAAACCACGGATAGAGGCTGTCAAACCACTGCTAGCATGTTGCTGATTTTTTGGATACTTCAGGGGCTGTTTGGTAACTTTGGTAAATACACATTATTTCTCCCAAATTACGGATAGATCATTTAATTGATCTTCAAATCACTTCAACTTGGCACTCTACACAAACCCTAATCACTTTACTTTGCTTAATTCACATATCCCACATCAATCACAATGCCGAACCAGTACTCTCAAACACATAACCTTGTTGCTAACCTGATCAAAAACAATAAATCCGAAGGTTTTCATCAAATGATTGATTTCCTTATTCACAGTCCTATTCACTTTGCCTTAAATGTCACACCAACCATCCTTAAAGCCTACATACATCAGTTCTGGGGGAATGCTAAGCTTGAGGAGGTCGATGGAGTGGAGGTGTTTAGTTCTGTTGTGGATGAGCATGAAATTTTGGTTAGTGAGGAGATCATTAGAAGGGTTTTGAAGTTTGATGATGCTGATGGTCTTGTTAATCTTTCAGATGCTGAGATCGTTGTTGGTTTAGAGAGGTTAGGATATACACACAGGGGTGATAAGGTACAATTTTTTAAAAGCATGTTTTCAAAACAATGGAAGTTCTTGATACATACCTTGTTGATGTGTATGAGTAATAAGACCACTGGGTTTAATGACTTTCCTTCCAAGATTGCTACTGCTGTTATTTGTTTGTCAGATGGGAGGAAGTTTAATTGGTCTAGGATGATTTATGAAGGGTTTGTGCAGAACATTAGGAAAAAGGGTAAATACTATTTATATCCTAGGTTTGTTCAACTGATTGTGGAAAGTCAAATAGAAGAACCTGTTGAGCATTCTAGGGAGTATGAAGTGCATTATATGCTTCCTAAGGTCTTTGCACATATGAGGAATCAGAATCAAAATTTACAGATTAGGGATGTTCCTTTATTTCCACATATGCTTACGTTGCCTGCTGATCCTGAGTTTGATGGAGAACTTGCACCCCAACCCCTTGTCACTGAACCCACTGCTAGTACACCTCAATCCACTGATAGTACCCTTGTAACCACTGTTAGTGAATCTCAACCTACTTCTAGTCAAACCCAAACCACTATTAAACCAATTGTATGGACTAGGAGAAAGAAGGGCACCAAGCTACCTCAGGCTGGTGTTAGTGGTGTTGTTCATGAGGTTGTCACATGGAGTGGAGGTGACATGATTGGAAGGGCTTCCACTATTGATTCATGCTTAGATGCTGGTCAGGATAGTGGAAACATAATTAAGACCCAACCTTTGGCAACTCCTAATGTGGAGAGTTCCTTGGAACTTAACACGGTGGAGAATCCCTAGCCAAGTGGCTCACAGGGTACATAGATGATCGGGCAAGGTGCGGTGCTATGTTTACTTTATCCAAGGATTCACCTCTCGGAGCGATTAACATAGCTCAAGTGATGAGGATAGTTTGGAACGACATTGAATTAGCGGATCCTAAGTCGGTACATGGTGACTTTTCCAATGAACCACCTCTCGGACCGATTAACACGGTCGAAGTGGGAGGATATTCTTGAACGTTTTAATGAATTGACTAAATGTGCCAAAATGGATGATACAATCTCAAGTCTTCAAGAGTTGGTGTGTTTGGGGTAAAGAAATTAGGAGGTGAAGCATAGGATGTTTGTTTTGGAGAAAGTAAGAAGACTTGGGGTTCTTGCTTTGATAGGCATATGAGAAAGATGAAAAGAAGGTGGACTCTATCCATGTGGAGAATCTGAATGTGGAGAATGTACCCAAAGCAGGGGAGGAGTGAAGGCATGAATTCGAGGAGGTGTAGATGTACCTATGGAAGAAGATGATGATAGTGGAGATCAAGAATTTTGGTATCGATAAAGATGGGAATGAGGTCGTTCTTGAAAGTTTGAAGATTGTGGTAGAAGATGAAGTGATGCGGGACACAACCATTGCTAGTGTGTCGCAACCACAGATAGTTTTCTTGAAACCAACTGCTGCGGTTTCGGATATGGCAATGTGTATCATAACTACTTCCTTTGCTATCATAACTACTTCCACCATTGTTACAACCATCTTATGTCACTACCTAAAACAAAAGAGGTTGAGAAAGAAGCTGCAAGTACATTGATCAATCTAAGCAAAACCTCAGCTAACTCTGCACCAATCATTGCACCTGTTTTATCTCTTAAACCTACTGCAAACAAACCCAAAGGTAAAAGCTTAGTTATTGGTGAGCCTTTGAAGATGAAGGTGGCTCAACTAGACATTGGAAAGGGAAAGGAATTGCAGAACCGAGTTGAAGTTTAAAAGTAAAGCGACAGTTGCCTATGATGAAGAATATATAAGAAAAATGCTAGTGAAGAAGAAGCGACTTTAGAAAGGAAGCAAGAAGAAGAGGAGGCTAATCAGAAATGGTTAGCTACATGGTATGAATCACAAAACTACCTTCAAGCTTCTAATCAGATACAAGATGAATATACTACTCAAGAATGGGCTTTGTTAGATGTTGATGAAAGAGCTAGAATCTTGGGTGAATGGGCAAGGAGGATTAGTAAGGAAAAGAAGCAAGTTATAAGGAAGAAACCTCCTACTAAAGGTGAGATGAGGAATGTACTGATGAAGATTATAAAGAATTCAGGCATACATATTTCTGAAAATCTTAATAAATGTTCTTTTGAGAGAATTTTTGAGATTTATCTGAGGTGTATGAAGATTAATAATGATGATTTTTGTCCAATGAATTCTAAAAAGGAAGAAGAGTGGATTCAAAGTAGACATAAGAAAAATCGAGATTCATGAGACATACGGTTCTAAAAGGCGAAAGTGGTTGAAGAGCAGTAATCAAATTATCTTTTATGAATATGAGCTTAAGGAAGTGAAGGATGTTAGAAAATTCAAAGACTCAATAATGAAGTTTACGAGTATAATAAATTTTCACAAATGCTTGATATTTTGATAGAGATGATTTCTTGGAATCTTTGGGAGCTTTATAGGAATAAGTTTGGTGATGTGCAACGGATGATTATCATGAGAGAATGGTTTATCATCATTTGAAGATCTTGTTTGAGCCTACTCATGATGAACCCGAATGGAAAGGACTATGCAATGGACAAGTTACAAGTGGTTTCTATATCAAACTTGTGGAGTTCATGTGTTAACTATTTACGGAGAAGTTATTCATATGCTTGTAGAAGGTGATTATCCTCAATGAATAAGTATCCGAAGTTATTACTCGGATGATGAAGCACGGTGTTATCAAGATGTTGATGCCCTATGATGGTCAAGCTTACAATTTGTTCTTTGAAGTATGAGAAAATTCTTAAATCTAGTAAGTGTTTGGCTACATCCTCCAATTCGGATGTTTTAGCTTAAAGGAAACTTGAGAATTCTATTTGAATGTATCAAGTTTAGGGAGGATTGTTGGGTTTTGGTTCCTTGGATCAAGAATTATTCTAAGTGTTGGAACCACGGACGTGTTGATGAAACCACGGACGAAGAATGGATCCCTGCGAAGACAAACCGCGACTAGTAGTATTGTGTAACCACGGATATTGTATTGTAACCTTTGCTAGTCTTGTATAGTCGGTTTAGTATTACGTATTAGATAAATATGGAAAGATATTTATCTTGTAGGTTACGTATTGTATTATGTAAAGGACTCCTTAGCCTATAAAAGGAGGTCCTAGGTTAGATTAGATATACATATGTTTTATATCTAAGGTCGATACACTTCAAGGTTGTAAAACCCTAATACTGGTTAGAGTATTCGTATTAATAATAATATTGAGGTGTTGAATGTTTATTGTTCTTCTTCTTAAGATTAAGTATTAAATTCCGCGTGATACTTAATAAGTCTTTGTTTAAGTCAGTTTCTATATTAGATCGTTTGCTCAATTGGGATCAAAATTTGTCATTATGGATTTTGGTATAAAATGTGGTTTGATGGAACTATAAGCTACATCATATGACTTTATCTTTGATTATTATCTTGGCTTTTGATGTTTAGCGCATGTAAGAAAAAGCAAAAGCTCCTTGGTTCAAATGATGAATTATTATTAAGTAGCGTCAAAATGATATACTAGGCCCTTTTGTCACCGACATGGTCGCCTTTATTAGGTAATCCAAATATTCGAAGTTAGGTGTATTAAAATTTAACACCGTAATAGATTATTAGCTACCGCACTTCATCCCACTATGGCGATCTCGATCAAGCATATGTAATCGACCATCTATACGGTCTAAGTTATAATACTAATTACGAAATGTCATGTCTAAGTTGTTAATCATTAATTACTTTTATTTGGAAAATTTGCATAGGTCAAACTAAATCATGGATTAAATAGGCGATGAGCTCTCTGTAGGGAAATGCATACCTACAAGTAAGTCCGCAAACTTGCGTACGTATTTGGAGTTGCTATTTTGGAAGACGGATACAACCATTAATAATACTAAATTGTCTATCACCAATGAATACAAAGAAAGTCACTTTAAAACCTAAAATAACTTTTAGTATATATTTGTTCAACTAAATCCTAAAATAAAACCACAAATCAAAGTACTTACCACTTTTAGCCGTTTATGGATTATGGTAACATCAATTATAAATCTTAACCGTTTCATTTAACTTTTAATTACTTTTACTATATATATGTTCAACTAAATCCTAAAAAAAAAAAAAAAAAAAAAAAAATCAAAATACTTACACTACATTAGCCGTTTTGTAGATTATGGTAACATCAATTATAGATCTTAAGTTTCATTTAAATTTTAATTACTTTTTAGTATATATTTGATCCACTAAATCCTAAAAATAAAAACCACAAGTCATACCGTCCATCGGACGGTTTTGACACTAGTATATGTATATATATATATATATATATATATATATATATATATATAGATTTGGGATCATATGAGATCATTCTTAAAGTTCTAAAAATGAGATCATCTTAAGAACCAATAGGAGAAGAGCAAGTGAAATTTAATTGTTAAAAACTAAAAATTAAATGTATAGTCAAAAGGGTATTATAGGGATTTTGCACCTTTTTGTTTCACTAACCCTACTTAACTAACCTACTCTCTCTCTCCCTCATTATCGATCTCACTCGAAACCTCCTACCACTCTCCTCCTCCTTTCTCAATTTTCGGTGACCACCCTTTGTCGCTGCGAACCCATGTCTCCGCCACCCTATATGCACCTTTGTGTATCATGGTTTAAACCCTAGTCTCACAACAAAATCCATACATATCCTATCCTAAACCCTAAGTCGATGCCGAATCGGGTATGTAGATGTATTATCGGATCCGCCATATGTTTCACTCTCTCCTCCCCACCATTTTTCCGTGAACCAAAAGGCGCCGTCATGAGACAACCACCCTTCTTCCACCTTTAAAACTCCAACACGACCGTGAGGAACGGATCTTAAATTATATACGAACGGATCGAAAACTCGAAGGTTTTTAGATCTATTTATGGAACATATCGGAAAACTCGAAGGTGTTTTCGATCTATATCTGAACAGATCTCAAGGTTTTTCCGGCGAGGCTTTTTATTTTTCGTAGCGATTTTGTTTTTTTAGCGGCTTGATTATCCGGAATCTAGGTATAAGATTGTGGGATCCGTGTCGGAATCGGGTAGAAGATGGTGTCTGGGTGAACGGAATCGGTGTCCGGATCTGTGACCATCATGGATTTGTGAATGTTATTGTACCGTGAGCGGAATCGGTGTACCGTGAACGGAATCGGTGTACGGATATGTGAAGCGATTTTGGTTTGAAGATTTGTTGTATTAGTGGAGCGGTTTTTGTATCCGTGAAGCATTTTTGTATTAGTAGCGCTTTTTGCATATGTTGTATTAGTGAAGCAATTATTAGTGAAGATTTGTTGTATATGTTATTAGACCATCACGGATTCGGTGTCACGGAATCATATTGTTCGTTTTGGTTTGAAGATTTGTTGTATTAGTGAAGCAATTTTTTAGATAGGTTATTGATACACATATCTATATATTTATCTCATCTATATTGGATTTTGGAAAAAAATGCACCGATTCAGTGTACCGAATCTGCCGTTGTTAGTTTTGTTTGGTGATACATCTAGTATTTTCGATTGTGTATCAATTATTATATAAACGTGGACCGATTCATGCATGATTCCTTTTGACACCGAATCTAAATGGTGTACCGTTGGATAGGTTGGTAATGGTTTAATGTTGACTAGATTTTTGTAAAAAAAAAAAAGATGAAAATTTGAATAATTATTGATTTGAATTCTCCAAAATACCATTGAAACCCTATTTAATTACAATAATGTTACTCATTTAATGCTAATCTCATCCAATACAAATACAATGATCTAAGGGCCCATATTGGGTCTTACTTTTACAACTTTAAGCTTGATCTCACATTAACCATCCCCTATATATATATATATATATATATATATATATATATATATATATATATATATATATATATATATATATATATATATATATATATAGGAAGGGATCAATAAGAATAATTAAAATGAGAAGGGTAAGAAGTAATTCTAGCCGCATTATAATATGGGAGGAAAATTTGAATGAAGATGCATCCATTTTGTATGTGCATCTAGAATGAGTGGTTTAGTTACTTCCTATCCTTCTTATTTTATTATTCTTCTTATTTGATCTAACTCTCTCTATATATATATATAGTGTGAGGTTATTAAGAACCAAATAAGCATGAGAACCGATCTAAACCATCCATTTTCAATCAATGGCAAAGATCATAAATGGCACAAATGTAATAAATTAAAACTTAAAGTCTCATTTGAAAAGGACTAAAGGGCATTTAAAGAATTTCTCACATCTAAAAAGCGCCACAAATTTATCTCTCAAATATCAATTTCGTCTCTTTCCTGCATCTTCACTCATCCACAATTCTCAAAATAAAAACCCTAATAACCCGCTCTCTTCCTCTCCTTTCTCATTTGCATCTGGAAGTCTTCGTCACAACCACTTTGTCAACACAAACCCAATCGACACCCCAAAACCCGATCTGTAGCCAACCTCATAAAAATCTAACGGTGGACCCTATAACCCCATCTCCAAAGAACCATTTTGATCGACTTATGGTGCATGGTTAAATTATGACCCTACACCTAAACGCCCCTCACATACATTGTTGGTTCATAAGCGCTACTTGGACACATGACACATCGGGGTGAAACGTTGTCCCAAGATCGAGTTCGATTGTTGGTTCATTAATCATGCTCATGCGCTTTGCAACATTCAAGAGTTAAATAAGGTTTTTCAATTATATTTAAAAAGGTTTTTTCTAGATTCAAAATGGTTTTTTCTAGATTCATAGCATCTACTGCTTTTGGAAGAGAAAGCAGAGATAAAGCAAATAGATGAACAAAAGCGATATGTGTCGGCAAAGATTATTGATTTATCTTTTATTATTGGGTCATTGGTTTTTGATATATTTCGGTAGTAAGAGACATGTATTAGAGTTATGTTGAAGGTATTGATAGTGAAGATGGGAAGAAAATGAGTTATGGTTTCATTTAGAAGATTTACTTTGTTGAAGGTATTAGAGTTTTGATATGTTTTATGTTGAAGGTATTATGCATTACGTTAATGCAAGTTGTTTCGAACTCATCTCTTTACTTTGTTTTATGCGAGAACCACGTGGATTTGGTTTTGTGTCGACAATTAATGCGTCGGCAATTATTCTTTCTTTTATTATTGGGTCATTGGTTTGTTTGATGATGTAAACTTTATCATCGGTCAAAGGAGACAAAAGGGTATAAAGGTTAGTTCACTTTAACTTTATGTGCGGATAAAAATCCTCCGTGTACATAACAACAGGATGATTGATTGTCGATTGGTCCTTGCGGGTTTTGTGATGAGTCGTGGTAGCAATGAGGAAAATGAGGAAAACACATGTGCAAAGAGATCGAAAGTGGCCAATGAGGAAAACACATGTGTAGAAAGTGGCCAATGAGGAAAAACACATGTGTACAATGAGAAAAACAAAAGAGATCGAGTGGCTAACGAGGAAAACACATGTGTAGATTTCATGGGTTATTTTAAATATTGTATTATGCACATGCTTGCGCTTATATATTTGTAATAAACATATTTATGTAATATTTTAATAAAGTTGTTTGTATAAAATTGCATAAATGTATTAATAAAGTTTGTTGTTTGTATACATACTTATGTAATATTTTTATAGATACATGTGCAAATACAAAACACCTATGCAAAACGGAAAATACAATTATCAAATAATGTAAAACACATGTGCACACAATGTAAAAAAAAAAAAAAAAAATCTAGAACTAAGAAAAGCGTTTTAAAAAAAAAAAAAACTAATATAAAAGAAAGTTATTTTACCATTATGCCCTTTTGAATTAAATTATGCAAATTAATATAAGAAAAAATCGGTTGGTTGATCTTTGGTTCTCATGATTCACCATGATTTATTTGGTTACGAAAATAACCCTTCCTATATATATATATATATATATATATATATATATATATATATATATATATATATATATATATATATATATATATATATATATATATATATATATATATATATATATATATATATATATATATATATATATATATATATATATATATATATAAAGTTTTTATGTTCGAAATTTGTTTGAAGTTGGTGGAAGCAAAATTTTTCTCATATTCATGTTTTGGAATTGGATTGATGGATTTATTTTTAAGTGTTTGGCTTAGTAGCTTAATTAAATTGTACATTGTGGTATAATTCTTGTATATTTTAGTGAATGAGTGATTTAAATAGTGTACTCGTTGTACATGTTGAAAAATGCTTTTTAGTTGTATTTGTGCTTTGAATAGTTATAAATAATACTTTTACTTGTATTTGTTAAAATATATATTATAAAATTTAAAAAAATTAATAGAAATGAAGTGTCAATTTACGTTATTAAGTAATATAGAAAAAGAGTAACATGTGTGATGAACTTGAGACCGAATGAGTACTAAATACTTTGCTTTAGGAGGTTGAGCGTACTATTTACCAACTTTAGAGTGTGTTTGTTTCGTTAAGATGTTTGGTGCGAATTTGACTCTGCATCTTCTTGGTAAGAGTATGGCTAGAAAGTCTAAATCTGAGCGAAATAATGTTGTTTGTTTTGTATAAGTGTCCAAATGATTTTAAGTGCTTTCGTTTTGCAATTTATTTATTAAACCAAGCCTTGATGCGATAATAAGTAACTATGTAAATATGAAACAAGACTTTTTATCATAAATATAACATAGTTAATAAACAATCAAATATATTATATAAAGTTTACAAAAGCGAGTAAGAGCGATAAAACAAGTCCCCACTCTTCTGAGTAAGATGTTATATGTCTAATTGGTCTTACTCGAAAAGAAAAAACAAGCAATAGCGTTTGCCCAACTCTTTGGTAAGGTAAGAGGCTAGTAAGATTTTTTTAAAAAAAACAAACACACCTAGTTTAATTTGAATGTAAACATCACAATTAACGTTGTTATCGAAGAATTACACGGGCATAACATATACTCTTAATCGACGGATCAAGAAAAACATTTTCTTTTCGAAAAGCAATTTTATTAAGGGTTTTTACACTCTCAAGTCATTCTACTATTCCAAAATGTTCATATAGGCCATTCTACTATTTTCTTGTTTATTTAAGTCATTGAACTACTAAAATTATTTATTGAGATCACTTACCAGATTTTCTGATTATATTGTTGTATAATAATGTACAAGAACACAAGAATGAGAGAGGAGGAAGAGATGATTCTTATTCAGTTATAACCAATATTACAAGTGGATTGTATATATAGGGTAGATGAATACATCTCAAACCCTAGAGCCCACTAGAGATAAATGTGAATAGACATAAGCCCATTTATATTTACAACACTCCTCCTTAGATATTCACCGTTTATGATACGCTATAAACTGCCTCATTAAAAACCTTATAAAAAACAAACCCAATGGGATAAAAAACTTGATGAAGGGAAAAGAGTGCGGTCGTATAATACTCCTCCTCAATTTAATGTATATCTTTCAAGCTTGAATATCAATCTTCCAAGCGGTTGCTCGAACATTCTTTTACGGTAAGATTTTGTAATAAAGTCCTTTGAATAAGCGATATTAAGAATATGTCTGCAAAGATGACAAAATATGTAGCTTCCAACCCAATATCAAATGCATTGGTTAGAAAACATATATTGCTTAATAAAAATATTAAAAGGAAAAATACACTCTCTTGGCGCATATTAATTATTAAAGGTTCAGTTGCACTTATGTATGGTACTTGAGAACCAACCATTTATGGAGACATGTGCAACAAACAATTCATATAATATCGTTCAAATGATTTTATCCATATAAGGATTCATTCAATTTGATCGGTGGGTTCTTGAGAACTTATTAATTTTTCAAGAAGTTGAAGTTGCTAGATATGCTTGAGCATTATAGATCCTTCATGGAATATGAGTGAATCAAATACCTCTAGATTGTTTGTCTCATAAAATATCAATAAGATATTTACATCCACCATAGGACAATATTTCTTTTAATAATCAACTTCATGTTTTGTGAATTTATTTATTCACAATTCATGCCTTAAAGGACATAACTTGAGCTTTTGTGCTCAAAGGCGATGTATATCCAATAGATTTTACACAATCATGTGTATGGACTTCTGTCCCAATACTTTCCGTATTTTCACGAGTTTCATTTTCATGTTGGCCAATCATTTCGTTGGCGCACTTTTGAATAATAATTGATTTATGATCCTCATTATGCATAATACCAAGCGCTATATTGTATGCAAACAAATTTATCGGCGTCATTTTGTTTCGATTCCATATGATTTTAGACATCATAGAATTAGTGAGATCTCATTAGTTATTTGAGGCTCGTTTGGAACCTTCATGTCTAGTTTCTCCTTATGAGACTACCATGGGGTCTTTTATACCTCGAACAACCATCTTGTTTTCATGCTCCATATTTTTCATCGAGGATTTTATTTGGAATCGATTTGACTACCATGCTTGAGGCATGTCATAATAAAATAATGTCCTTGAGGGACAACTTCTAAATAGAGCATGAGTAGCTGAAATATTATTTTCGTCCAATGGCTATTAGATTATCCATTGAATAATCAATTCATAAAAAAAATTCTTTCGAGGATCAGCTATTTATATGATAATTCATTCTGAATTTGCAGCTACTTCTCTCCTCCTGAAGGAATTATCCATCTTCTATATCTCATATATGTGCATTTAGGTGGAATAATTTGCACACAAAAAACAATAATGGGATATGTTTGGTTTATAACCAAAACCAATTATAAAAGAGAGGATTTATAATAACATATTGGCATGATGCTAATTTTGTTGTTGTGCATATTATAATATGCCCCATACAACAACACAAGTTTCTCTCGGTTTCATTTGATAACTTAGAAGTAATTCATCGCATTTTCATGATGAAATACTTATTCGGAATGTTAGGCTCGCATTGAGCTATTAATCACGCAAACTTAAGATTGCGATTTTGATTACCATTTAGGCGATGCATCGATTTTAAACTCTAAATGGTTCATCCGATTGATGTATGCCTACATGCATCAACTTGTTTTCTTTCGAATATTGAGGTTGAGTCCCCAATTTAGTGATGGTTGAATATTGACTTGCTTTGAGAGAAATAACATAAGATTAAAGTATCTTATTATATTATAGTTATTCGCATCATTAACGACTCGGAATGGTATAACCGGTCATGCCACCAAATATTATAGTTATGGCCCATAAACATATGTTATGGCTTGTGATTATCATTCACTATTTTATGTATAATGCATGTCGAGGAAGATGCAAGAGAATACAATACATCATTAATATAGAACTTCGTTCCATATGACAATTTTATACTTTCTTTTGTAGAGCAAAATGCGATAGCACAACTTTTTAAATATATGAATATAGTGTGTAATATTTTTGACACACTTGTATTTCATATACATCACATTGAATTTTGCATAAATAGCATTTTTGTTTGCTCATTTCTTTTTGTATTTTCGCCACTACTAGTGGTTTGTCATTGTCATACTACCTCGACTATAGCATTTACCATGATAAATGATCTTTAACCATTTATCGTTACATTATCACATTCACATGAGGGAATGAACATCTTATGTTGATCATTTTATCACATTCACTTGAAGGAATGGAGATCATTATGTTGCAACTTGAGGTTGCCAACGGTTTCTTTAACACGACAATATGGAGCAAATTTAGTAAACGGGTTTATCGTGTTTGTTCAAACATGCCCATGTCTTTTATATCAAAACATCGTTCTCAATATATGAGTATATTCGAGGCATTAACCATCTCATCGCATTTTTTCTTTCCATCATTCGGATGTACTACTTAATATTGCAAAAAATGTGTTCGCATTTGCAAGAATCTCTTGCTTATGATGGTCAAATATTTCTTTTAGATTTTGACATACATTTAACGGATATTTCACCGTTATATATATTCTTTGAATTCGGATCTATCCTTTGAAATTGTGAGACCGGACTCGCTTATGTATTTTTTAATGCGACTTGGGGTGCATACAATCATAGCGAGATTTTGGGAATATTACTTGCTTTTGTGTGTAATGTATCCTTGAGATCTTACCATAATTTAACGAATCTTTCATCGTCAAGTATTCCCTTTTGAGGTCCTCACGAAGAAAACGGGGTTCTCTTAAAACATTTTACAGTTAAAATAGATCTTAACATAAAAAATCCACACAAATATTATGAAAAAAAAAATAATAATAATGTTTGAGAACTTCAAATCAGACATGTGAACAAAATCAATATTTATAACATTTCATTTAACTTATTGAAAAATTAGTACTAACTAAATTTAATCAAGGAACCCATAATGAAGCATATCAACTTGGAGCATTCATGTATATCTCACAATTTATTAGCGTAGATTCTAACATATATGAAGTAGTGTGTAATACATTTGACACACTTTTTATTTTACATGACATTTTATTTGCTCCGTTCTTATTTTACCACTTGTAGTGATTGGTCATTTTTCATATTACTTCGACCATATCAATGACCATGATAAATGATCTATAAGCGTAGATCATTAGATTATCACATTCATTCTAAGGAATGGACGAATAGTTGAACTACTTTTATTTTTTTTAGGTCGAAGCTCATTATCTTTTCTTTTATAGAATATGAGAATTTGACAATATCTCATGATACTTTTCAAACCATGTTCTCGATATCGCTAATATAGAAGCATGTTCGAGACTTTGAAAATAGAGAATGTTTTCTTAAACATCTCTTCATCGATATCATTTAAATCACAATTTTATTTGTTCGGATCTAACTGCGAAAATTGTGAGATTTAACTCGCTTACACTTTTTTTCTTGCAACATGAGATGCATACAATAGAGCGAGCTTTCAGAAAAAAAAAATACTTTTCTTTTATACCATTTTTTTTAGAGAGATTTTTCTTTTTCTCAAAAACATAACATGAGGTTATGTTATTATGATTCACTTGAGGGAATCATCAAAGCACATTAGGCTTTAAACAAAAATAATCATAACTTGAGGTTATGTTATCGTGATTCACTTGATAGAATCATATTTGAACATTTTAACAATAACTTGAGGTTATTGTATTTTCATTCATAATCATAATAGAACTTGAGGTTCTATAATAATCATAACATGAGGTTATGATGTCTTTTGATTCTCTTGAGGAATCATAATAAAAGTTTTTTTTTTTTTTTTTTTTTTTTTTTTTTTCAAACATAACATGAGGTTATGTTATTGATTCTATACATTGAATCAAATTAGAACATGAGGTTCTATTTTTTTTTCCGTTCATAACATGAGGTTATGATATTGATTCTTATGAAAGAATCATATTAGAACTTGAAGTTCTATTTTTTTTTTCTTTAACATACCATGAGGCGATGTTTTTGTGATTCACTTGAGAGAATCATCATAGAACATTCTAATCACAACTTGAGGTTATGTATTTGATTATGTTCATCGTAGTAGAACTTGAGGTTCATACTCTTACTTTTTTTTTTAGACATAACATGAGGTTATGATATTGTGATTCTCTTAATTTAGTCACAATAAATTTAGTCACAATAGAACGTTTTTGTGATCTAAGATCCTCATTTTTATGCACTTACACTTCAATCTTAATGAATATGTTCGTTAGGTATATTTGCATATACATCAACCTCTTATTATTACAAACAGATCAAATTAGAATAATATGAAACTAAGGTTCAAATAATAACAAAGACATAAAGCCACATGCACAAGACGTTTAAAACTTAACATGTCAACCAATAAAAGGTTTAAACATGCAATTAAATTAAATATTAATATGTTAATGATGTTACTATAAAGTATACCATGGAGATGAAGTTAAGTTATCTATTTATTTGAAAGGTAGAATTTATTTTCACATATTTTGCCACATGGATCTGATGTGGAAATAAAAATTATCTGAAATTGTTTTCAAGAATTAGAAATGACTTAAATATATTGTTATGTAAAGTTAAGTTATCTATTTAAAAGGGAATGCAAGTGGGATCCGTTATCCCAGTTTAAAATGACTGAGCACTTCTATTCTTAAGCCTTAAAAGAAATAACATGAGTAAGCCTTAAAAGAAATGAAAATATCTTCATGTTTAGCCTTCTTTAATTTTATTTCGCCACTTTCAAGAAAAACATTAATTACTTTTCATTGCGGTCTATTATTTTTTAACCTTGTGACAAACAGATGCCTATGGAATTTCACATGCTCATCTGTGCCAAACATATTTATGGTAAAAGCGAAAAACTTAGCTTTAGCTTTTAGAGTTGTAGCCAAGGAAAGATTCGGATGATTACATGACATTTGTGCCAATCATATTTATGGTAAAAAGTTTAAAAATATCTTTTAACTTTTACAATTGTAGTTAAGGAAAGAATCTGAACATTGATAATAGACGGCTAGATATGCTAGTTACTCGGGTAATAATACGGTAACCCGTCACCCTTTTTACAAACTTCATCTTCTTCATTGCAAACCCGTCACCCTCTTAATCTCTTTTTTTTTTTCTCTTTCTTTGTTCTATCTAGTTCCAATGTGGTTCATCGTATAACTTCTAAACAAAATATCTGCTTCACTACTAGTATCATAAAATGGGAACATTTTCTTTCTGTTGGATGTTGTTGGTTCTGCAGCTACTGGTGCTGCAACTACGGCAAACCAACGCGTCGATAAACTTCAATAAGTCCCAAACATATATCATTCACTTAGACAATTCGCACAAACCAAGCCCCTTTCCAAATCACGAGTCATGGCACCGAAACATGGTTAAGTCTTTAACATTGGTATGTCCCAAAGATAAAGATGCTTTCCTTGTATACTCTTACACACATGCTACACACGGGTTTAGTGCAAAGCTGACCCCTTGTCAACTAACCGAGGCCGAGAAGTCGCCGGCTCATCTAACCACTCACAAAGAATCTTTCGGACAGATGTTCACGACGCATACACCCAAATTTCTTGGACTAAATCGTAGTTTCGGGATATGGCCAACCGCTTCTTACGGGAAAGATGTGATTATTGGCGTTGTTGATACGGGAATTTGGCCTGAATCTGAGAGTTTTAAGGATGACGGACTGTCAAGTATCCCATCAGGATGGAAAGGGAGGTGCGAGAACGGGACGGCTTTTACCTCGTCACTTTGCAACAATAAGCTAATTGGGGCTCAGTCGTTTAGCAAAGGTCTCATTGCAGCAGGTCTCAATGGATCATCAGATAATGATTTTGATTCGCCTCGAGATGCCAACGGTCATGGCACGCACACGTCGTCAACTGCCGCTGGTAATTTTGTTTGTGGTGTGAGTCACTTTGGTTATGCAAAGGTGTAGCGATAGGAATAGCACCACGAGCGCATTTAGCCGTATAAAGTGATATGGAATGCATTCGCACCTGCATCATCAGTGGCGACAGATATTCTAGCCGGGATGGATCAGGCCATTTCTGATGGAGTAGATGTAATGTCAATATCCTTGGGAATAGAAGAACAGCCACCTCTATATCAAGACGTGATCGCAATTGCATCATTTTCAGCAATTGAAAAAGGAATCGTTGTTGTTTGCGCTGCTGGAAACACTGGACCGGATTCATCCACAATTTACAATGGTGCACCGTGGATCATGACCGTTGGTGCAGGCACGATAGATCGGAGTTACGTGGCAACACTTGAGCTCGGTAATGGGCTAACATTCCAAGGCACCTCATATTTCCCATCCAGTGTTTCCATCACTAATACAGAAATTTACTATGAGCATAGCAATCCTAATAAGTCAGGATGTTTGAGTTTAGATCGAAATGAAATTATAGGAAAAGTTGTTTTATGTGATGATAGTGGTAACTCAGATATTACAGAGAAGATGAATGTGGTAACCCTCGCAGGTGCATACGCTGTCATTTTCTTGACTTCGGACTCATTGTCTTTGCAACCAGACGACTATTCAATTCCAATGATTTGTTTGCATATTCGTTTCGCGAAAGAACTTAAGGAATACTCATCGAAGGGTAACAACGCATTTGTGAAAGAAATGAGATTTGTTTTACAGAGACGGCACAGGACCTGCACCGCAAGTGGCTGATTTATCTTCACGAGGACCTGACCCGGTGACTCCGAATAATGTCTTAAAACCAGATATTCTTGCACCTGGTATAGATGTGTTGGGAGCTGTTAGACCAGGTGTTTTCATGATGGCCAATCACTATAACGTAGTGACAGACTACGCACTCTACCGAGGCACATCAATGGCAACCCCACATGTAGCAGGAGTTGCAGCACTTGTAAAGGCGGTACATCGTGACTGGAGTCCGGCAGCCATTCGATCATCCATTATGACTACGGCAACTATAGTAGACAATACTGGTACAACCATTAAAGACCAAGCGAATGGACTTGTGGCTACTCCTCTAGATTATGGGGCAGGCCATGTCAATCCCAACCGAGCCATGGACCCAGGACTCATCTTTGATTTGGGTTCTCAAGACTACATTGATTTCTTATGTGGTCATGGATATACTGATAAGCAGATGATGACGGTAATCAGAAAGAGTCGATGGGTTTGCAATGAAAACAAGACTGATCTGAACTATCCTTCGTTTATTGTGAGCTTCTCAAACAAATCCACCTTTCCGTTTGAAAAGCATTTCACGAGAACGGTTACAAATGTTGGAGAACCTACATCCTCTTATCGGGCCATTGTAGAAGTTCCTGATGGAATGATAGTTAGAGTTGAACCAAACACTATGCAATTCACAAGTGAATATCAGAAGCAAAAGTTTGTATTAAGTTTACAAGTGGACGGCAATGCTGCACCAAAAGTGAAGTATGGGTATCTCAAATGGGTTGATGGGCATAACCACATAGTATCCAGCCCTATCGTAGTTACTATTCAATGAAAAATGCCCATGAGCCTTGAGTAACTCATGATTGTTGGTGATGGTAAGATATATGTAGCAGCAAGTAATATCATTAATATGATTGTTAATGAATGACATCAGTTGCATTGCTGGGGTGATAATTGATAATCTTTTAATTATAGGCATGTGGATGTAGTTCTTTACGTTGCGGTGCTTTAATTTGTGTTCTGGTGTTTGGTTAGTTTGCTCGCCTAGTTTTTTTGGTCTAGGACACATTTTGACAATTGGGCATCTTTCTGAGTTATTGGGAACTCACCCAATCATGGGTTTCACTCAAGCTCTTTGGTCACTTTGTCTTTAGATAATAGTTTAGCTTTGTGACTCCTTGTTTTTTAACGGTGAGTTTGCGATAAGGGTAAACCGATGGGTGTGATTAATGTTCATCAAAGCTTTCAGGCTTTTTGCTGAAGTCAATTGTTCAAAGTTTTAAGGTCGTATTTGGAGGTTAGGTTTTAAAGCTCCAACTAAATTGTTTGTAAGCTCATTTTAGGTTGGAGATCAAAGATCAACATTGATGGCATTAGGAAGTCAAGGTAGTTCAAGTTTCAGTCGCAATTTCAATAGTTTGTACATTCCACTTTTCAGCGATATGTGTGACGGAAGGTTTCTCGTCTTCCTTCAGTTGTCACCTAATTTGGACCATTTCAAGATCCTGATATGATGCAATATTTTCTGAAAAAAAAGTAAAAAAAATTTAAAAAATAAAAAAAAAGTTGAGGTCGAGTACATTTAAACTTTATGTTTTTGCTAATTGACCATAAGTTAATCCTTAACAACACGAGTTCTTATACTTAATGTCTCAAATGAAAGTATAATATCTCAAATGAAAGTATAAGATTAACCATCATACCATCAATGCATCATACCATCAATGGACATGATTAGCACTTAAACTGCTAAACTTTAACTTTTTGAAGAAAAAAAAAGGCTGCAATTTCGTGATTGACACTCTTCCACATGCCGTCCCGTGAATTTTAAGGCCCTGTACGATAATTTGAAACAATGTTTCTTAGAAATGAATGATTTGAATATGTGACAAAATCATTAAAAAAATGTTAAAAAGGTGTTTATCAAATCAATAATGAACCTTTCTAAAAGGGTATAAGAACGTTTATCTGTTTACATATTTAAAATTTCTAGTCTATTTTCAAATGCGTACCGGATCATATGTAGCAAATAATCCAATTATCCAAATATATTTCAAACGTGGCTGAAACCGTCACTTTTGTAAGGCATTTTGTACTTATTTGAAATTATAATTAAAAGAAAGACCAATATGTAACTACTAAAGTTTTTTAGAGGCAAAGTGAAAAATAGCCACAAAACATCCCGTGTTTCATCGTTATAATTTTATTTATCTTTAACTAGTTATAAGTCCCGTGCACGCACGGGGTTTTGACTTGAATCAATTTTATTTCGGTTATTATTGTCGTTTATTTTTCAAATACAATTTATTCAATGGTATAATCAATACCTTGAAACCCTTTATGATCAAAATTCAAACACTATAAGCCGTATTTGAGTTGTCTCTAGTCGTTGGACTACATATGACCCTTTTCATGTTTTCGACTTGTGCATAGCTAAAATTTGCATCCATTTTGAAGAAAAATTGAACAATCTTGAAGGTTTGACATTACCGACGCTTTTGATAATCTCCCACTTCTCTCAAAGAAGTTTGCTTTTCCTCTGTCGAACAAACATTTATGTTTTCAGAAAACCACAAAGTGGTTTATTTATGAACTACTTACTGAAGTGAGATAAACTCCGTCCAATCAAAAGGATTTTCTAAGTTTTACTTCTTTTGACAGCCCAATAAAACCTGTTAATCGACACTATTATATATTGTTTATGTGACCTGAGATTATGACATTATGACATGAGATTACGACAGTTTGCCTGGTCTCTCTTTGGGTTTTTGTTCCTTTGTTTTTATGTATGTGTCCTGCTTTTGTGTGCCTTTGCCTGTGCTCCCTCCCGTGCCCCTTTGCTTTGTTTTACTTGCTTTCGTTACTCCTTGTGCTTGTGGTTTTATTGTCTTATGCTTTCTTCTCCTCTCTTTCTCACCCGCACACCTGCACTTGCCGGAGGTCTTGTTGGAAGCAGTCTTCCTTCTCCCCGTTTTACCCGAGGACATGGGTATGATATGTCTACATTTTACCTCTCCCATACCCACCGCATGCGGGGATTGGGTTGTTGTTGTTGTTGTTGGTCGGGTTAATGGAAATAAGTCATACCAAAGACCATTAACAACAAACTTTATGTATTGGCTCGTAAGTGTTGCATTCATGCCAATTAGTGCACATGGAAGTGATTCACAAACAAATTAGGTCTCTATTTCAAGCGCTTTGTGCACTATTTCATCGACTTTTTCCAAAGGAAGATGACTTTCGTAATAAAGCGTAAAGCAATATCAACATTTTTCTAATGATTGTCTTTACAAATTATGTTTGATCGGTGAAGAGATATTACTATATTAGTATCAACTCGGTGGGTTGAGTAGGCCAAAACGGTCGTTTTATTTCTTGAATATAAAACATAATTGAGGTTAAATACATAGAAATAAACTTTTTAAAAAGAGCGCGTTCAAGTTTAAGCATTAAAAACACTTTAGGTGACTTTCGATCCATTTGACCGACCGTTTATATTTAAATAAGTTTTATATTCTAGTATTTTTTTACCGTTGACCCATTGGAGAAAAATACAACCCAAACCGGCCTATTTCGTAAATGTGGACACTCACCCATAGAGGAGACAAGCGAATTCACAATGTAGACCCTCATCTCTCGATATGAGTTCATTTGAGAAAGTCAATCATTTCCAGAAAACCAAACTAAGTGGGGTAGTAACGGTCACCATTTTCCGTTGTCCTTCATTTGACATGACAGCGAGATCGTGACCAGTTCTCCAAATATAGAAGTGCCTGAAACTTAAGGAGTCGTTCTTTTCTTTTGATTTATTCCTGAAGCCACTCTACCACAATTTTCAGTTGTGTGTCGCCAGTCTCTTTTACCATTTTGGTCTGAGCAATGTTTCCTCAAAGGATCCAATGTCCTGAAGAGAAGAAGAACACATCGATATGTCAACCCAAAGCATGAGAAGCATGCTCGGCTAATTAATAAAAAACCTTTTCTAAGTGTTAAACAATATCGGCTTATTCAAATATTAAAAAGTGAATTTTGCTAGCATGATCACGTACCTTATACCAAGTAAGTGGTTGTCTTTGAGCAATATAAGAAGCTTGAACCCATTCAACACATGAACTTCCACTAAGCGAGTGAAGACTTAAAATTTCGCCTTTAAGTCCGACCCGGTCAATCATTTAAAGCTCAAGAACAACTGAAACACTTAAAAGATAGTCATTTAACAATGAAAAGTTATAAACCTTATAAGACTATTTCTGCTAGACCGCCACGGTACCGCCGAGCGATATTTACAACCTTGCCTCAAAATGCACATAAAAAAAGAAACTAAAGAGTGATAAAAAAGAACAGGGTCACAACCGAATTAATAACTCATAACAATTGGTAAAACAATCAAAGTATTATTTTAATTAAATTTCCATTTACATAGCAAATGTCAACACTTTAATTTAAACTAAGCATTGGATGTAGAATGGTAAGAATTATCATGTATGTTTTGTCATTACTGATTTGACTTGGATGTAATAATACCATAGAAGATCATTCTATGTCATCAAGCATTTTCAACTTCATATGACCACCTTGGTGTTCCACATGCATAATTCTTCCGACGTATAAACAAAAGGAAAATATTGCAAAAAAAACTATCAAAAGTTCATGTCTTTAGTATTTGACACTATAGCTTAAATATTGGATAAACTGTCGTGTCTGTATTAATACTTTTGAGGCAAATTTGACTCGACCTTGTTTATTTTAAAAATAGTTCCCATAACTACTTTAAAACTACTTGCAAGTTTTTATCGAGCAGAGTCTTGATAGATATGTTTTAGTTCTTTATCTTCCTCATTCTAGATCAAGTAGATTCTTCTAGTTATTGGATCAAGTTCGTGCTTAGCCTAGGGGGTGTTTAGATTAGCTTATTTAGGAAGGTTAGTGCTATATTTCAGTTTCTAAATACAATACACTCTAACAAATGGGACTTATTGAAGGGCTTATTAGCATATTTATGTAGAATTTAATGGGTTTTTTGAAACTACTCAAGCTCTTCTAGTTAAGCTAAGTAAAACCCTCCATATACATGTAAGTTCACTTCTAATACAACACTATAGTATGTTTTATTATTAATTCTAACATAAACAATTATGTTATACAATAAATGTGTCCTAAAAAAAATTGCATACCTTTACTCTTGCACTTTTTGTAAAGCTCATTCAATTTGGGGTAATTTGCATATATAAATCCACCGTTTCAGCCCCAAACAACAAAACATATAATCTGTAACAAAAAAACACATTATCCAGTCACATGTCATATAAGAAAGTAAAAGGGTGTTTGGCATTGTGTTTCTGAATTTGACGGTTTGGCCACTTTACTATTGTACATTTTACATGTGTCACTAAACTCAGGATAAACTATATCAAGTAAAAACTAAACTTGCAATAAACGTTTAATAAATGATTGAGGATCACCTCATTAAACTTGTTAATCATTCGAATGTTACATTTTAATACGTATAAAAATAACTAAACTTACATTTAATTAATACCTCACAAGTTCTAAGATCCAAGTGACCCACTCAACATGCATCTCCACTTCAATGTTAAGAAAACAAAGGTAGTGATGATAAAATAATACATAGATGATAGAATATTAGCTTCCATTTAGTCTCATCGACTTGAATGACACTCAATTCATGATGAGACTTGCTCAGAACTTCCATTTGTCCTATTTATATGTTGAGAATGAAGTTTCAGTGCAAACTTACAATCCTCTCCACTACGAAAAAACATATAGTCGTTCGTGCATATATACTATAAGTCATAACTTAATCCTTTTCGCTAAGACCCACATACAATACACCGTGGATGCAAGTATTGTTTAAGTTAAAACATGAATTTATATTTATTTCGATGAGAATCAACTGCATTTGCATATCATTAAGCCAACATGTTTAAAATAAATAGTATTTACTATTTAGCATGAGTAAAGTAGTGTCTGTTTACATACCTAAGCTACATATGATTATGAGAGATGTAGGTTTTCAAAGTGATTTAGCCCAACCATCTAATAATTATAAAAAACTAAAAAAGTGAGGGGTTAGCGAGTAGCTACAAAAATGTTGGGTGATGTTCCGAATACTAATATACACATTATCAACAACATATCAAACCATTGCTTCGTTTTATGTGTCTTGTTCAAAGAGCAATGAAAGTGGTTAACATGATAAGTCCTTATGAATAATTTAAGTTAATATGTTCTTCTAACTAAACTAAAGAAGGTTGACATGAGCGATGAAGCCAACATCGGTTATCATATAACAATTATATTAAGTTAAAAGTCGCAAACAAACAAATAATTATATAACCTTAATCAAATAAAACCCAATAATAAAGAAATTAGCTTAAATTAACCAAGTAAACATTGAACTCGACCCACAAACAAACCCAATATAGTTACAAACTATACACGTAAATTAAAAATTAAACATAATCCCATGATTAATTAGGAATATCAAAATCAATTAATAAGTGAAGAATATACCTTAGGCCCATGGCTCGAAGAACTCAAGGTTTTGTGTTTTGAGTGATTTTTCGTTCTTTTCTTTTTTTTTTTTTGATCAAAATAACAATTTAATATTAAGATTCTTAATCAAACTATGAAAATAACACTTTACACAAGCTTACCACAATTAAAAAGCACATTAACAATTTAATATTAAGATTCTTAATCAAACTATGGATTAATTAAATAAACTTACCATGATCTTTCAATCAAAGCGTTTCCTAAGTGGTTGTCACATCAAGCGGATCATCAAAGGGAAGAATCCGTGATTTTAAAATTGGGCTTATTGAGGATTGCGTCTCCTTCAATTATCTTGTGAGAATGACAATTTAGGGTATCTAGTCTAGATAAGAAAGAAAAACGTTTGGGTTAAGGAGAATTAAATTCCGATTTGTTTTTTAAATTTACATTTTTAGTACAAAACTATGAAAATTTACTATCAAGTCCATGTGTTTTCTTTAGTTTTTATATGCATATGAGTTTAAAACGAAATTTTATAAAAATTGGTCAAATAAGGAAATATTTTGTTTTTTTTATCTTACATTATGTACTTAATAAAATATTTTTTTTTTAAATATTACCAAATAAGGTATGGTTTGAATTTTTTTGAAATGAAAAATTCCCAATAAGGGTTTTGTTTTATTATATAAAAGATCAGTAGAAGAATTAAATTAACATGAACACTTTTTCACCTGAAATGAGCAAACCCACTAAAAAAGCTCCCACTAAAAAAAGCTTTTTTTGAAACATATTAGTGCTACAAGCTTTTGTTTTGAGAAAAAGCTCCCACTAAAAAAGAGCTATGTTTGGATACCCGAGCTCAAACTTTTACTTTACACAAACAACTCCAAAACTAAAAGTTGGTGAAAGATGCGTTCTAAAATCCTATGGAGCTATTAATACCTAAAATTACCAATATACCCTTTAACCCTTTGAAAGTCACGTATTTTCTCACTATCCCATAACCGTAATTGACCTTTACACTCGTCTCTACATTACTTTTTCTAGGGGTGAGTGTGGTGCGGTTATTGGTAAAACCAACCCGCATCCGTAATTGCGATTTTTAAAAGGATAATTCACATCCCGCGGTTTCGGTTTTATGGTTTATGCGGTTTTTGGGTTGGTTTTGTTGTTTTTATGGTTTTTAGGTCAAAGTTTTTCTTTATCTTTTTTTAAATTATATTTTTGTTGTATATTTATTATAGAATAAATATATTATAATGTTGCATGATGTGATGAAACATATATACAAAATAAAGCGAGTAAGAGCGATGAACAAGTCCCCACCTTCTGCGTAAGATGTTATATGTCTAGGCTGGGTCTTACTGAAAAGAAAAAGCAAGCAATAGCGTTTGCCATTCTTCGGTAAGAGTAAGAGGTAGTAAGATTTTTAAAAAAAACAAACACACCTAGTTTAATTTGAATGTAAACATCACAATTAACGTTGTTATCAGAAGAATTACGGGCATAACATATACTCTTAATCGACGGATCAAGAAAAACATTTCTTTTGAAAAGCAATTTTATTAAGGGTTTACACTCTCAGTCATTCTACTATTCCAAAATGTTCATATATAGGCCATTCTACTATTTTCTTGTTTATTTAAGTCATTGAACTACTAAAATTATTTATTGAGATCACTTACCAGATTTTCTGTTATATTGTTGTATAATAATGTACAAGAACACAAGAATGAGAGAGAGGAAGAGATGATTCTTATTCGAGTTATAACCAATATTACAAGTGGATTGTATATATAGGTAGATGAATACATCTCAAACCCTAGAGCCATTAGAGATAAATGTGAATGAGCGGCATTTATATTTACAACACTCCTCCTTAGATATTCACCGTTTATGTACGCTATAAAGCGCCTCATTAAAAACCTTATAAAAACAAACCCAATGGGATAAAAACTTGATGAAGGAAAAAGTGCAGTCGTATAATACTCCTCCTCAATTTAATGTATATCTTTCAAGCTTGAATATCAATCTTCCGGCGGTTGCTCGAACATTCTTTTACGGTAGATTTTGTAATAAAGTCCTTTGAATAAGCGATATTAAGAATATGTCTGCAAAGATGACAAAATATGTAACCGACCCAATATCAAATGCATTGGTTAGAAAACATATATTGCTTAATAAAAATATTAAGGAAAAATACACTCTCTTGGCGCATATTAATTATTAAAGGTTCAGTTAAGCATGTATGGTACTTGAGAACCAACCATTTATGGAGACATGTGCAACAAACAATTCATATAATATGCTTCAAATGATTTTATCCATATAAGGATTCATTCAATTTGATCGGTGAGTTCTTGAGAACTTATTAATTTTTCAAGAAGTTGAAGTTGCTAGATATGCTTGAGCATTATAGATCCTTCATGGAATATGAGTGAATCAAATACCTCTAGATTGTTTGTCTCATAAAATATCAATAAGATATTTACATCCACCATAGGACAATATTTCTTTTAATAATCAACTTCATGTTTTGTGAATTTATTTATTCACAATCATGCCTTAAAGGACATAACTTGAGCTTTTGTGCTCAAGGCGATGTATATCCAATAGATTTTACACAATCATGTGTATGGACTTCATCCCAATACTTCGTATTTTCACGAGTTTCATTTTCATGTTGGCCAATCATTTCGTGAGGCGCACTTTTGAATAATAATTGATTTATGATCCTCATTATGCATAATACCAAGCGCTATATTGTATGCAAACAAATTTATCGGCGTCATTTTGTTTCGATTCCATATGATTTTAGACATCATAGAATTAGTGAGATCTCATTAGTTATTTGAGGCTCGTTTGGAACCTTTCTATAGTTTCTCCTTGTGAGACTACCATGGGTCTTTTATACCTCGAACAACCATCTTGTTTTCATGCTCCATATTTTCATCGAGGATTTTATTTGGAATCGATTTGACTACCATGCTTGAGGCATGTCATAATAAAATAATGTCCTTGAGGGACAACTAAATAGAGCATGGTAGTGAAATATTTTAGTCAATGGCTATTAGATTATCCATTGAATAATCAATTCATAAAAAAATTCTTTCGGGATCAACTATTTATATGATAATTCATTCGAATTTGCATACTTCTCTCCTCGGAAGGAATTATCCATCTTCTATATCTCATATATGTGCATTTAGGTGGAATAATTTGCACACAAAAACAATAATGGGATATGTTTGGTTTATAACCAAAACCAATTATAAAAGAGAGGATTTATAATAACGGACTATCCTTAAGTACCGGCTAATGATCCCTCTGTTTCCGGTGATGAGCCTTGCCAAGTCTGCCGCAAGGTTTGTTTAGATTCCTTTGGCGAGCATGCGGTCCATTGCAAGGAGTTACGGGTTTCAAATACATACATGATTTGGTTAGGGATGTTACGTATGATGTTCTTAAGCGAAAGGTGAATTTCTTCTAAAAAGAGGCCCCGTGAACTTTCAGCGGATCCGCTTGAAGGAGGTCTACTTACGCCACCGGTGATATACTTGTGTTTGGATGGGCGGGGAAACATGCTTGTGTGGATCTTACGGAGTGTCCCTCTTGTTGGGCTAAGGGACAATGGGTTTGTTGCGGGACAAGCGGCGTTGAAAGTGGAATCAAGCAAAGTTGCTAAACACGAGAAAGCTTGTTTAGAGAATCAACACGTATTTACCCCTTTTTCTTTTGATACATTTGGGTTCCTAGCTTCGGCAACTGTGGAGTTTTTGACTAGGGTTCAACGGGTTGTGATAATAATTTACCATTAAAATGTGTTTGACATACTTTATTATAAAAGTATAAACAAAAGTCATAAAAAATTATAAATTTTAGTGTGTTATTCTAAAAAATAAAAAAATATTTGAATATAACACAGTGATGCGGTGCGGTTATTTTGGTGCGGTTTTTTGGTGAAAACCCAACCCGCACCGCAAAATCTGTTTTTCTATTTGTTGGGAATTCGCTAAGTATGAATTATCTTTGAAGGATTCTTTGAAGTGTTAGGATTCGATGAAGACTTAATTCTCTGAAGTAATGAAATCGTAGATGGTTTCTACGGAGATAGATGATGAGTCTCTAAATACTCATCATTTTGTACTATCTAGATCGCAAAATCATCCGAAAACACTCAAAACGCATCAAAATGATGAAAATATCACAAATCGGTGTTTTATGTGTTTTAAATGCAAAAATATCAAAATCGGATGAAAAACGTATCAAATTTGCAAAATTGGCGCTTTAGTCCCCAAGTTTCACAATTTGTCAAAACAGGTCCACAGTATATTAAAATAAAGGAAAATGTCATTTAAGGTCCATGGGATTCTAAAGTTGTCAAAACCAATCCTTGGATTATAATATTTGAAATTACGACTTTGGTCCTGAAGTTTGGGAATTTACATTTATAGTCCTTGTGTTATTACTACAACCTAATGGACCCAAATAAACACCCTGACCGTCCAATATCCAACCCGGTCAACGAGATAATCCAACCCAGTAAAACAAACCCACCCTTGGCGCCCTTTTCTTCCCTTCCCTCTCTCTCTCTACAATCACCACAAAACCATTCCCCTCACCTTTTCCTCTCCTTGTCCCTCCTCCTCAACACAAAACAAAAGCCATTTAATGCATCTCCCTCTTAGCACTCTACCCTCCACTGTTAAAATCCCTTTGGCGCCAATAATGCTTTCAAAGGCTAAGATTAGTTTGAGCCGTCCAACGGTCCCAATTCAGTGGGAATCAATCGAGACAAGTGGAGAAGTTTTGAGTATAAAGAGGAAGAAAAGAGGAGAGAAGGAGAGTAGTGTAGTTTAGATTTAGTTTATGTCGTTTGTAATAATTTAAGTCTTTCCATTCATATTTAAACTTTTAAGTGTTTTGTAATCCAATTTGATGTATCAAGTAACCATTTCGGTTTCAATTTCAAGTTTTATGTCAATTTAGTTAATGCCATTTTCAAGTTTGAATCTTCAAAATATTTAAAGGTTGTCAATAGTTGTTATCTTGAACTCAAAAGCTCATAAAAGTTCATTTTATAGCTTACGAAAGCTTTTAGTAAGTGTAAAACTTTGTTTAGTTTCAAAAGCGGAAAATTACAAAAAATCAAATAAATTAGTGAAAATAAAAACCTATGGAATGATGATCAAGACACATTGCGAGCTGAATTTGGATTGTAATGGTCTAGAGCTTCTTGGGAAGCCATAGGGTGTGATCTCAATCCTTGAATCTGTTTTGAGCTTGAATTCATTTTGTAAGGCCTTTTCTTAAAATGTGCATTTCTTAATTCTAGAGCTTTCACGGTGTTAATATCCATGAAATTTATAGTTTTAGAAAGCCCTCTGCTCTAGTTTCTTGTTGTCATTTTAGCATATTTTTGTGATTTTCTACAAGCTTCAAAAGAGCTTATCTTTTAGGTCCATCGCCTTGCTCAAAAAGTCGACATATCTTGAGTTTTCTCAAGTTAATGCAAGCTTGCATGGGCTTAGTTTAGATCCACTAGGTCGATTTTGGTTTAGACACTCTCAACCGGTCTAGTATTAGTTGCAAGTTTTGTTTCGATTTCTAGCTCATTTGAGTGCTTAATTTTACGCTTAAAGTTGGTACCCTCTTACCTGTTTTAGCTTATTATCTCAATCGCCAAATCATTGCATCTTGTAATTCAGAGGCTATAGCTTGTTGATTATTGTTGCATTTGGTCATGTTTAGCATAGTGTAGTTCTGTTTTCAGTTGGTACCTTTTGGTGAGCTTCTAGCTTATTCAAAGTGCTTATTTCATAAGCTCTTCCACATCGATTCCTATTTCTCACACATAGCACCTGTTTTCTATTTTCCTTTATTCCTAGTATAATTTTAGACTTTTCCTGAAATTTTCAGATTTTTCCAAGTTGTTTTGCTATTTTTCTTAATTTAAATTAGTTTTAAGCACTTTTAAATAGCATTTAATACAAAAATTAAGAAAAGTTCCAAAAAATAATTTTCAATTTTAACAGTTTAAGATAAATGTAAAAAGCCTAAAAGTATTTTTCCATAATTTTCTTAGTTTAAAAAGTATTTTCTAGCATTTTAATTAGTTTTCAATAGTTTTAAATTAATAATAAATACATAAAAGTCTAAAAATATATTTTCAGTTTTAAAATAAGTTTTATCATATTTTAGATTTTTCTAAGTTTTAATTTCATTTTTCTAGGTTAATTTTGTATTTTCTTATATTTTAGTCCATTTTAAATACTTAATAAATAGTTTTAATTAATAATAATTAAATAAATAGTTGTAAAAATAATTTTCCTTTTCTATAAAGTTTCTTATATCATTAGGTTTGTAAAATGTATTTTCATATTTTAGGACTTTTATTTCTTAGATTTCACTTTTTATTTTATACGTTTACGTTATTTTATTTAAGCGTAAGTTTTTAGTTTTAAGTTTTAAACGTTCATCATTTTAAAAATAGTGATAGCATTTATTTAATATCTTTTATCGTTTTAATTTTCTTAATTTGCATTTAAGTCGTTGTTATTTATAAACTTTTTCGGTAGTGTAATATTGATCCAAATCCTTTCCGATCGCTATCCTTAGTGATCATTCTATCGTCTGATCAAGTGTTTGCACACCATTGAGTCTCCGTGGGACTTAACGACCAGAATTCATTATATTCTCCAGGACTTCATTGCATACGTGCTTAATTTGTTTTAAGTCTGTTAGACTTGACGGTTTAGCCTGAGATCAAAATTTAGCGCCGCTTGTTAGGAATTAGAAATTCGATGGTAAAGAGTCGGTCACCTCAAGTATATGTAATCGTTAAAGCTCGTAGTCGTAGTTCTTTTAAGTTAAGTAGTAATTTAGTTAAGTAACACCGTGGAGGACGGACGGGTCTTTACCCACTGTATATGCGATCCACATTAAAGTGTGGCGAGTTATGTAAGACTATAAATACTCTACCTTCCAAGGTAGAGTTGGAACTCATAATAATATCTTTCACTTTCTCTCACTAAGTTCCCTAAACCTCTAACTTTCTCTCTAGAATTCCATCTATATGCTACTTTGTGTTATGGTTTGATGTGTATGTGAAAAGTAATATCTAACAATTGGTATCGAGCCATGGTTAGATCATATCTTGCACATCTTTGGATTTATAGTGGTTTTAGGTGGTTTTTAGTTTGAAAAGTTTAGTGGTTTTGCATCATTTGGTTGATTTCTTTTGTTAAAGTTTGAATTTTGTTAGTACTTTCATGTTTAGAATCATCAAAAGTGTTTAGGTTTTCATTTGGATAGCTTGAATCATCTTGGTTGGGTTGTTTTGGATTGAAAAGTGATGTTTATATGGTTTTCATGCTAGCGACTTAGTTCACGGATAATTTTCTTGGTAGCGACTTGCTTCACAAAATTGTAGCGAGTTACGGTGTTAAATCTAGCGAGTTAGATCTAGCGAGTTAAAGTACAAGTAGTGGACTCTCCACTACAGTAGCGACTTAATGGTAGCGACTTGTTACATGCGAGTTGCTCTTTAGCGACTTGTATTTCTAGCGACTTGTGTGCAATTCTCGCCAAAATTTTGCTAGCGACTTGAGGGGTAGCGAGTTACTACTTAGCGACTTATATCGGCTAGCAACTTGGAACTCTAGCGACTTAGTGGTGTAGCGAATTAGTTGTTAGCGACTTGGTTCAAGAATTCGTAGCGACTTGGTTGATTTTCCGTCAAAACTTCAAACGGCCATAACTTTTGAACCGTAACTCCGTTTTGTTCTACCTATCAAAGCGACCGTGAGCGAGGAGAATAGACGCGAATCAACTAAAGTTCATTCGGGTCAATCTTGAGGTCTAAATCCGCTCGAAGCGAAGTTATTGAGGTTTTTAAGTTTTAGACCTAAATTTCTCGGGAAAAGCGGGCATAAACCAATCCGAATCACAACCAAACAACATCTGCTTATCCACAAACAATCATAAGACCTAACACACAATTGTCTATCATTGTGTCGATCCATTAGTCGTCTTAACACATTCCATTGGTCATTGCTTAACGGTTTAGTCTTGATTTTAGTAAAATCCATGAAGATTCTATTTCTCGGTTTAAATCATAGGCTGGTAAAATCCGTGCATTCTACCACATCATGTCTTACTCTCTTGACCCGATGATTTGAAGTGCTTAAATTGTATGATCTTGTGGATAATAATGATAATGGATGCTACAATGAGCGATTAAAGATGTTTGAATTAAACAACGAGGATGTGAGATCTTCATGTTACGAGTACAATGAGAATGAATTGCACCGCTCGAGAATGCCATGCAAATGGAATGCGACATTGAGCCCTATCAACTACTTCATCGCACCTCATACGGTTGTTATCCATAGGCGGGGATCGAACATGTAGTGCTCTTTTCCTTGGGACTTACCTACATTGACAAGAAGCTTCTTTGTTGAACTTAGAGCATTTAAAGCGCAACTTACCAATGAAGAAGTTCAAAAGATGGTTCGGTCGACTCTTCAAGTAATCTACAAACAATTTCACCATTCATCGGTGGGAATATTCGGTGATTCGATCAACACTTGATTGGAATTTCCTTCAAAAACATCTTGGAATGGAAATTGAGAATTCATTGAGACATTTATCCAACTCATGGATAATGTGAAAAAGTACATTGAGAAGCGCACAAAAGGATGAAAAAGTGAATGAGTGTCAGTGCGGTTGAGAGATTGTTGTGATAAGTTGGGTAATGTATCGTGGAAGAATCGGGTGTTCTTTGAATGCGAATTTTAGAAAACAAATAATGATGAGTCGGACAATGCTAAAATAGAATCTTCATGCTCATGTTCACAAGAGAGAGGTGCAGTCACAACCCGTGCAAGCTAATGCAAAGGCGCTCCATGGAAGCTTGGATGTACCCAAGATAGAGATGCACCGCCACAACACTGTGCGTTAATGCAGAGGAAAGTTGCATGAAAGTTTCTGCGGTACCTAGGTATGCATCTTCTTCTCAAAATGATGATTATGAATTGCATGAGTACCTTTGCATTTGTGCTGATGATTCCTTGACCTCGAACTCAATACCTATAAGGATCAAGTTGCTATTTATGAACATCGTGCTAAGTTTGAGTTGACAACCCGTGAGCGGGAAATGGATGTCCAAATCGTACAATCATTAGAAAAAGTAATTTTAGAAGAAGTATTAAAACATGAGTTAAACTCCTTACAAGAAAAGCTTTCTAAAGCGCTAAGCAAAACACGAACTTCAAGAAAATGTTAAAATGCTTAAGCAAGAATTCAAGGCTAAGGAATCAAAACTTTTGAATGATTTTCCAATCTAAAAACTTTGAAAAACAAGCTTGAAAATAAGTTATGCGTACAAGGAATACCATTCGATTGCTCACATGATCACTAAGCACGAGTCTTAAGCGATAAGCACAGTGTTCCCATTATAGATAAACCCGATCACGAGTATGGTAAGAAAGCAAAAGCGACTCAAAATGTAATCTATGATGGAAATGAGATTCTTAAACCTAGACAGACACCTAGTTGCATTGAGTGCACTGAGGAAGATAGAAAACTAGATATTGCATCTAGGGAGATAATGGATAAGAAGCTAAATGATCCTAAGTGTAAAAAGAATAACATAACGATCAAACCCCATAATTACACTAAATAAAATTGGATCTCCTTGAACAAGTTTAAGCCTCGGACTCTATTAACCCCCGAACAAGTGTTGGAAAAGGATATGGAAATGCAAAAGTGAAAATCTTGTTGAAAAGAATCCCCTTGTAGGAAGCGCCTAAATCAACTGTGTATCCTCTAATACACCAATGCACTTAGTTCCTAGATCTATTGCCACTAAAAGCAAGACCTTAATCGGTGAATATGTTATCTTTCAACTATTTGTTGATTTTGAGAAAACTTGTAAGAAAAGGATCACACCCACGGTATAAGCGAAGGGAAAGGGTTTTGAGCAAACTAAAGAATGCTATTTAGCGAGGTCATGCCTTTCTTTAAACAACTAAAAGATCAATTTGAGAGTCTTAAAAAGGGACGCATTCGATATTAAAGAAATGGAAAAGGTATTTGATGCAATGATTGTTGAGGTTAGTGACTATGAGAGAATTAAAATATAGTGAGATTGAAAGGAAGAACTTGCATACATTGAATGAGAATCGATTTACGAATGTATTGCTCAAGATGGATGTGTTTTCATTGCTACAAATTGTTCCATTAATGCTTCTCAATTTCATGAATTATCATTGCTCGAAAGTCTCCCATGATCGTGTCATTGAGCTTGAAACAACAAATTCAAAATTGCATGAGAAAATAGAACAGGATGATCATGATAACTTGGTCAAACATTATTCTAAATTAGAAGTTGAACATCTTGCTTTGCAATTAAAACATCAACATCTCAAAGAAAATGTTAAAACCTCAAATATCAAGACATCCTCGATGCTCCCGAGTTTGATGCGGTTTTGAAATTAGCAAGCGTGATGAACAAATTCGAGCTCATTATAACACGATCAAAAGATTGAAAGCCCAAATTTCTGGCGAAAGGTGAAAAGAAGGATGTATTTGGTTCCCATATGCCTCCACCTTTAGATTCTCGAATTTCCAACTTCAAAACATAATTGATAACTTGCAAAAGGAAAATGATGGTTTTAAAGTGAAATTTCAAAGGTTAATGATCAAAACAAAGAGTTATGTGATTCATTTAAAGTTAATCATGATAAACAAATTGAAAAGATAACTTCTTTACTTAACGATATTGAGAATCAAGCGTGAGGTGAAAGGAAAGTTGCCAATCCCCAATTGCAAATACTACTGTTCCTAAGGTTTCGCTTGTGATAAATATGCTATCGATATGTTATATATTCCCCGCCCATTAGGAATAATGAACTTGCACATAAAGCATATCTCTCATACCTTAAGGAAAGTTTGAAGGGTCTCCGTGAGATTGTTGAAGATGAAAGATTAGAAAAACCTTTTGATAGTACTATAGCCTATGCTGCATGGATGCCAAACGATCTCGGGAACTCTTAGAGTATGTAATTGTCACAAGTCCGAAATCTAGCAATAGGCGAGATAGAATAGTTGTGCCTTGTTCTATGCCTAAAGCCAAGTATGTGACTCTTGATATGCCTTGTTCCATGTCGAAATTCAAGCAAGCAACCTTTGATGTGCCTCCTAGAATTTCGGATCCAGACTTCTAGACCGGGAATGCGAAAGTAGTGAAGCCATGTAATGTTCCCATCGTTACTTCTCTGAGATGTTAAGATTGACACTAAAGTTAGCGGGTCAAAACCTAGAAGCAATGCAAAGAAGGATAGGATTACGCAAACTAAAAGTGATCATGATAAGGAAGTAAAAGAACACCATAGGGACAAGAAGTTTGATTTGAACAAAAGAATCGTGTTAGTTCTAGTATTAGCTCTAAGCTCTCGAAATTAATTCGAGGCCTTATCTTGTCGCAAAACATGTAAAAATGTTTATTTACGGTAATCATGATAAATGTGATGTGTTATTTACGAGATCTAAGAATCATACCCGATTAAGAAAGTTTGGAAAGCAAAGCAGTTAAGCAATCACGAAACCTACGGGAAGGTTTTACCAATATAGGATTTCGGTGGAAGCCAACAGTCGAATGTTCACGAATGGCAAACCTTGCTCTTTAACTAGATCCACTATCCGAGAATAGTGCTGTTAAGGTTTGGAAGCCAGCGGTAGAATAATCCCATTAAGCACAAAATGTCATTTGACTAAGTCGATGCCTCTACTAGTTCAACTCCTAGGGATAATGCCATTGCATCTAGGGTTTCTGGCGATTCAAAACTGTTTGTGCTAACCAAAAGGAACCCATCAACACGTGGGGATCAATGTTTCCAATTCTCTGTCTTGATACATTGTCCAAAGCGGTCGTACAAATCGTCCCTTGGTATTTGGATTGGGCGGCTCTAAACATATATTGGGCTCTTAACAATGACGTCTGTTCACGATTCGCCTCGTACTTCATCATTATGGCCTCGTGCCCTCCTCAAAGAAAAGAAAGGTATGCGCTTGATGCGCTTTATCTTCTTAAGAAGAAATCTTCATGTTTATGACCATTCTCATCGACATTCTTCATCAACATGCTTCATGCTTTTCCATGCGCTTGATCATCAAGTGAACGGACTCTTGATAATTACTCTTATTCCTCTTGCTCAATATAATGAAGATGGCGACATCATGTGCTAATTTTTGGGGAGAAGTGTGAATATAATACATTTGGATGATAATCACTTGGTTAATCAAGAATGGCATCTCTGTATGCAATTCTTGAGGGGAGAAAAGTGTGAATTTTTGCATGGTTGGTGATATTTGAGAATATATGGTCAAACGGCTCCTAACCCATGTAAGAACCGAGATTTTTCTTATCGGATCATCTTCACATGTAGTTTCTTCTAAGAGCCGTTGGTTGACATCTTCACACGGGGTGATATGATTAAATGACAAAGTGCTTCTAGTTCTTTGGTGATTTCTTTGATGAACATCTTTATGTTCTTGTTTGATTGGGAGGATTTTAATTAAGGGATTTGCTATTTACAAGTTAACGGAATGCCTTTGGTGTGAAGAAGATGTTAACTGTCTATTTCCCCATTCGGATAATCTTGAAGAAGGTCGAGTCTGATCTAATCTACATTTGAAAGCTACATGATTAGAAGACTAAAGGCAATTGCATTTGATGATCGAAAGACTTCTTCTTAATCCGGTGAGAAGAACACTTGAAAATCTTCGTCGGTTTAGGGAGAGCACTAATTGGGGAGATTGAAAAGCAAAATTTAATCCCAATTAGACTTGCTCGATTCTTTAGCAATGATTCATTGCTTATTTTTATGACACTCCTCCAACGCCTAATGCTTCAATTACTAAGGATAATTGGGATTCATTGTTTGGGATTCATTGTGTTTCAAAGATATGTTTGATGAGTACTTCCAACCTCTAACGAATGTTGATCATCCGACCACGAAGCTCATGCTCCGGTTTCTCTTGACTCAACTAGTTCACCATCTAAGAAGTACTTCTCGAACTCTCAAGAAACCCAATCTCGATTATTCCTCAAGGCGTTGATAATGACTATCATAATATTGTTGTTGCACTCATGAATAATGATCCGCTCTTTGGTATTCCTTTACCAAATCTTCACGGATTATTGTTCATGAATAATGATCCGCTCTTTGGTATTCCTTTGCCAAATCTTCACGGATTATTATTCCTCTCATGGTGCGCTATAAATCAACCACATGAACATTAAGGAAAATGACTACCTCATCCGCTCGAAAACATTATTGGTGAATCTTCGGATCGGTTTCTACATGTTTACCTTAAGGAAGAATGCATTGAGGTTGAGGAATCATTTGCTCGGTTCATTCGGTGGGTCAATGTACATCCGATTGTATGTTTATTCACGTGTTGGACATTTGACACAAGTTAATTACTTGAGTTAATCATTTATCACTTATTTGAGATTGAAGTTGTCCTTCACAAAGGCGTGTTCTTATTTGATAACTTGCTCGGGCTTAAGAATTTGAGTTGAAGGCTTGATTTATCTAGTTACCGTGATCGGAGTGGATGGTTGAAGACACAGTTAACTATCACTATTAGGAGTTACGTTGTTTTACTCGATGTCACATGTAGATGACGATGTGGATAATATCAAGAGGTGTTAAAGTCTCATACTTTGTTTGAGTGTGAGTACTTAGAGATTTCTTTGGAAGCATAGATTCTCGACACCGTTCTTCCATCTTTAAGTGCAAGCTTAAGACACAAATGCGGGAATTCGACTTGGTTTCAAGTTTGGTATATCGGGTTTTTCTTCAACGATGGTCACTTCAAATTGTCTACATATGGGTTGATAAAGATAGTCGAGAGAGTTTATGTAGCAGTTGATTCTCACGAGATTCATTTGGGCTATTTGAGTTCTTCTTACAAGATTTCAAGTTTATGGATATATTATGTTTCTTGATTACGAGGTATCAAAACTATTTGGGGAAGGATATATTATTCCAACTATTTGGGGAAGTGGTCTCTGGAGACCTTTGGTTTTGTTTCTTGATGTTCGGTTGGGAGAAATGTGAGAAGAATATTTGGGCGTGAGATGATCGCCTATCGACATCTTATATCGGTTTATAATAAAGTGCTTCGGTTATATGCACAACATGTTCACTTGATCGAGCTAATTCAGTTATTTGAGTTGACATCCATAGAGATGATTAGTGACTCAACATGTTACATGGATGTCATCGTCTCTACTCTTGTTGGGTACATGTGTACATTATGTCTTGATTGGTTATATGTTATATAACCGGAATGCACTTGGTAAAATGAAGATGTTGATATATTGTTCCCCTAACTAGACAAGCTGGTCTATCTCGAAGAGTAAGGTGTACATCGGGGATGCTGCGAGTTCATGTGATCGGTCGTGTCGTTAATTCGGTTTGATAACCACCGGGGCGATCAATGTTTCAACTTGTTACCGGTGTTCTCGTGTTCTTGGTCTTGAGCTTCAATCAATGAGACCGCTTTGTATTCAACTCTACTTCTTAGGAAATGGTCTTTATTCGATGTTTGTCGGTTTGGGGAAGCTACCAAAGATTCAAATTGAGAAGGCTCATGTCGAGACGATTTTCTTAGAAGCCTCGGATGCTTTGGTGGCGAAAGTTTAAGAGATGTTGGTTCCTTTCTTCTACAGCGTCTTTGAGCGATTTCTTTATCTCGGTACTCATTTCATCATTCTCTTAAACTAATTTATCTCTTGTAAATATTTTTGAAAAACAAAATACAAAATTATAAAACCTTCAAAATCAAATAGAAAAATATAAAACTTTCAAAATCCATAAAATTTGAAAAAATTAGAAAAATCTTCAAAAATATTGTCATTTTGTCACGTTTCTTTTGGTTCGATTATATCTACGGTCTTTGTTTGTCATTCAAAGAATGACACGGGACTTTAGATATTGCTCGAATTCTTTAAAAAAAAAAAAAAAAAAAAAAAAAATTTCAAAAATCAAAAATATTTTGGGAGAAAGAGAAATGGTTTATTGTCATTCTCGAGCAATAACCGGTTTTAAAGAAAGAACGAGCCATGTTTTATCATGTGTTCAAAATTCCATGCTCGATTCTATAAACTTTTATCTCTTTGAAAACTAAATGCTTTGAAAATAACTCAATCTCTATTTTTGATAATCATCGGGACTTATTTGTCAAAATCTCTATATCTCGATCAACAACCTATGTCATTGATTGAGGGGAGAATGATTTCAATTAAATTAAAAGTTATTTGGCATTAAAATTGTTTTCAAAAGATAAAAATGCATATTTTATCAATGGAGTGTAAAGTCTTAAAATCCGATCCTTATCGGTTCAAACGCTTTCATAATCAAGTCACAATTCTCCTTAAAAGCTTTCAAAATCAATTTAAATCAATAAGAGATCACAAATCTCAAATGATTTGATAATTGTGATCGGGGAGAATGTGTGATTTAAATTGATTTAAAGCGATAAATAGGTAAATGGTTTTATAAGGATGTACATGCTATCCACCTTACATGTGACAAACGATTTCAAATTTTCAATGCACATGTTGGGGAGCATCTATCTTAAACCTTTGATTTGAAGCGTGATCATTCATCCTAATGTGCGGGTTCCTCTAGTATGTGCAAAACTCTTTTCAAACCTCGAGGCACATATTGAGGGGGCAAAATTTATGGAAACCTCATCCTTCCCGAAATGCTATATTTACTTGATTTGATATGGGAAGTGATGTTGATATCTTTAGAAAATGGTAATCAAAAAGTTAATTCTTTCTCTTGCCTCCGTGTGCGTAACATTTTCAAATACTTGATGCACATGTTGAGGGGAGTTCTCGTTCTAAAATATCAAAAACAATTCGGTACAAAAGCTTTGATAATATATCACAAGTATCGAATTGATTTTCAAATGGTTTTCAATTGGATCCAATGGCGGATGAACAATACCAAATAGACCGACCAACTTTACTTTAATGTACGGTGATATAAGGATGATAAGGTTAGGTATTGGTTCCCATGATCCGCCGAGCCGGAGGGATCTACCGAGGACAATCCACTAGTTAGTGTAGAAGTCCTTAGGTATGATGATAAAAGGAGAAAAATGAGATAAGGGAAGAGTGCGGACTAAGGCGAGCTAGTCTTGGAATAAACCCAACAAGGTTCTAGCTATGAAGTCTCGGTAAGCTTGAAGGGTTGAAGAATTAAAAGAATTGAATGAAAATAGGGTGAAAACAAATAGCCCTCCATTTATTCAACCTTAGGCGAAACCGGGTTCACTTCATATGCTCGATGGTAACATCGGTATTGAAGACAAGGCGTCATGGACCCGGTGGCGCTTGCACTTCACCCTTCCAAACCACTCAAGTTCCTCTTAAAGGGCTTGTTTCATTCTCACGGGAACCGACATAATCTATCGACTTTCTCTTAGAGATTGATGATATTGAAGTAGGAGACCCTCTCCCTAGTCTCAGTTATAGGATCCAAATATGCACAAATTGAGTCTAGAGCCACGAGATCATCAATAAATCTCATTAGGACACTTTCAATGAAGACTCTGTTTCACACAATGTGGAAGAGAGATTATATCTTGAGTCCTCGCATTATCCTTGTGGTATTGCGAACATCCGAGTGATGTGTTTACATATTCACAATGAAGATGGAAAGCCTTCGGAGCCAACATCAAACAAGCTCTGGTAGGTGGCATGTGAGATCTATTATATAGATCAACCATGTGACAATGAGCAGAAACAATGGGGCGATTCAATCTCTTGAATCAATCACGGTTCGAGTTATGGATTGACGGATACCTTTGAAAAGCCGGTCTTTGTGCTTAAAAACTCTTTTCTTTAGCACATCGACCGTGTACTCATTTTCAAAACAAAGGTGTTTTATGATTGATAATTGATTTTCAATAAAACCTTCGTTGTATTGCAAAACAATTTCTATTGAGCAATACGATTGTTTTCAAATCTCTTTTCATCAATCGGTGGACTTAAAATTATTTGGTTCACTCACTCCGTGTTGTCTTCTTTGAGATGTTCGGTTTGAGAACGGCTAGAACAATTGCGAAACCTGTCAAGGAGATTCTTAGGAATCATACGATCACGGCGTACATGTCTTGATCAACGGGAACCGTGGGCGTGTACCTCAATTCAACGAAGTGATCAAAGACACTTTCGTGCGATTTATTACTAGCTGTTGTATGCGGTACGCCCGGCGTTTGCGGTGATCGAATGAAGCGGTCAATCCATAGCCGCATGCTCACTTAACACATTCATCTCAAAAGAAATCATGATTAGTGCATCAATGACTCGATATTTTCACACCAAGCTTACGCTGCTTGCGCCAATATCATGATTCAACAAAAGCTTCCGCTACTCTGATGAGAAGATTTCATGATCCAGAATGTGAGCATGTCGGTCCCAAAGTCACAACATCACATAATACCAACTCCACAAAGGATGTGTCAGAGATTGTTGATAGCTGATGATCTCAAAAGATGGCTCAAAATTATTATCACGTGGATCAGTAAAAGACCTCCACTTGGAATAACCAAACATGCAATGTGAAGAATCAATGACTACAAGCTTAGGAGCAAAGGACTACATCAAGAATACAAGATCAATTGTTAATGTAATATCTATTTGTATTCTATGTAATTTTGGTACATGATTGAGGTGACCTCCTTAGGGAGATTGTTAGAATTAGAAATTCCAGTAGTAAAAGTCGGTCACCTCAGTATATGTAATCGTTAAGCTCGTAGTCGTAGTTCTTTTAAGTTAAGTAGTAATTTAGTTAAGTAACACCGTGGAGGACAGACGGGTCTTTACCCCTGTATGCACGATCCACAACCCAAAGTGTGGCGAGTTATGTAAGACTATAAATACTCTCTACCTTCCAAGGTAGAGTTGGAGCTCATAATAATATCTTTCACTTTCTCTCACTAAGTTCCTAAACCTCTAACTTTCTCTCTAGAATTCCATCTATATGCTACTTTGTGTTATGGTTTGATGTGTATGTGAAAAGTAATATCTAACACGCTGCCGGGAGGCTTTAGCGTGTGTTTAACCTTTTGAGACCCATTCTTGCACATATTCCATCTTTTGTAAAAGTTTTTGTAAAGTTTTCAAAATCCAAAAGTTCATTAACACTTTTCACAAGTGTTATCAACACCAAAAATATTTTCATTCTTTGTTTTGCAAATGTTTTTCAAAAATCCAAAATATCCATCTTTACCCTCTCACATCTTTTGATTCTACATTTCTTTTACCCTCTATCCATTTGATTCTTTCTATGTCTCATCCTCACCAATTTGGTTGTGAATGGTGTGGGGACCTCAAAATGGTGGAAATTGCCCGGTTGTGGCATTGTGAATCCGGAAGCGGGTTTGTCTATGACCAAAATCCCTACAATGAAACAACTAATTTCCTCAACCAACCCCGCACTATGAGATGGAGACGTATTCTTGTGAATTTTGTGGGGTCCTCATTATGATTACCAATGTCAATCATGGAATCAAAATTTCTATGAATCGATCCTTGTTATAACACTCCTTGTTTTGACAATTTCCAACCCCACAATTTTCCGTCATTGAACAATTTCGTCATTGATCAACATCCTCGTGAGAAAAGTATGCTAGAAGAACTTGCAGAAGACCAAACGTCTCGCAACGAAAAATCTATGCTAGAATTACTTGAAGAAGAGGGGCGAGCCGCTAAGATTCAAAAATGTCTTGAAGAAATACGAATCGAGGAACGAGCACTTGCAAGGCGTGCCCGATGGCTCGCGACTTACATCGACGATGATGATGATAGTGACGATGATGATGAAAGTTTGTCACCGAAACCACACGAAGATCCGTTAACTCTCTAAGTATGGGGACGAGCATCTCAACACTATTCGGAAGCGGAATCATCGAATGTTGAGAACCTTATCCCGATCCCAAGTGAGTGCGAGGGAATTCTTGACCATGAGTGTGATGTGTTTTCTCCTCTTACAAATGATCTTGTTGAGACTTTCTGATTTTGACAATGATTATAGTGATGCCGATTCTTTATATTCTAAAGACATAGAATTTATTGATGCATCACTTCCACATTCCGAGATCGTCAACTTAGAAGAGGATGTTGACCATGTTGTTTCCACAACAATGTCGACTATCACTAATCCCTTATTCGAATTCGATTATGAATTTACTCTAAATTCGATTAATCCAATCTTTGATAGTGATGAGTCCGACACGGAGACTATAATGGACGAGGTGCATATTTATACCCCAATGGCACCGCACATGTCCCACCTCCGTATACTCTTCATGAGGAGTTCTCTAGTGAACTCACTCATATCATATCTCCGCTAGAGTATGATTGCTTGGATGGCAAAATCATGATCGGGAGAGAATCTCAATTTGCATAGTTATGACAAATCTTCCACCCTCCCAACCGAGATGCCTTCCAACCCTAAGAGCTCAACCAATAAAATCCAAATAAGTGCAAGCGCACTTAATCCAGGAAGAAGATCTAGTCATGATTGTTATCATGATCTTCTTTCTTTCTTCACCTACTCGGTGACTTCTCTCTTCTTCACTCCTTCGGGAGTGAGGACACTATCTTTGACCCCAACATTTTCAATTATCATTTTGAGCGGTTCTCTCTATATCTCATCGGTGTGGAACTTTCGCGTGCTTCAAATGTTTGTCCAAACATCTTGAATGAAAGTCCGATGGAGATTGTTTCTTCCACTTTGCTTCCCATGAACCAATGAATGCGGGTCGAGTCAAGCTAGCGACTCGGTAACCAAAAACAAGATGCACACACTATATGGGTTTTCACCCATATTTCATCTTCTTACCCCTTTCTACCACCTAAGTGTGGGAGTTGCCCATGTTATATATATATATATATATATATCTCTAAAAAAAAAAAAAAAAAAAAAATCTTTCTAAATAATGGCGTAATATTTCCCTTTTACGTTCATTGTTTGGCATAACATGGGTACTTTGAATATTGAGGGCAATATTCATTTCTAAGTGTGGGGAATTCTCACGAATTTTATCATATAATTATACCAATTCCCGTTTTGGCCAAAATTTTTTTGGAGTAAGTGTTTTACACTTTCTCATTTGGTTATCGATCCGCCATGTTTGATAAACAAAAGGATTGGCTAATCCAGAGCAAACGGCTCTTGGTAAAGATTTCTCAAATCCGTTTATATGGCTTGCAATTTGCCCAAAATTGTATGGTTTTCATTCACCATATCCTTAAAAGTGAAGAGTTGGCTAGCCCGCAAGATTATGGCTTGTGGTAAAGGCGATGGAAAAACCATAATTGGTAATCACTCACCAAAGATAATTCGATAATTTATCTAAGAGTTGGCTAGTCCGAGAAGGTACGACTTGGTAAAGACACATCAAATCCGTTCTGACTTGTGGTTTGCTCAAAATCACATGGTTATCGATGTACCATGGTTCTTACTTGAACTGAAACATTTGGCTACTCCGAGTGATGGCTTTTGGTAAAGAGTTTTAAAATCCATTAAAGTTTAAATCATTGCTAGGGACTAGCAATATCTTAGTGTGGGGATTGATGAGTCTCTAAATACTCATCATTTTTGTACTATCTAGATGCAAAATCATCCGAAAACACTCAAAACGCATCAAAATGATGAAAATATCACAAATCGGTGTTTTATGTGTTTTAAATGCAAAATATCAAAATCGGATGAAAACGTATCAAATTTGCAAAATTGGCGCTTTAGTCCCCAAGTTTCACAATTTGTCAAAAGCAGTCCACGGTATATTAAAATAAAGGAAAATGTCATTTAAGGTCCATGGGATTCTAAAGTTGTCAAAACCAATCCTTGGATTATAATATTTGAAATTACGACTTTGGTCCTTGAAGTTTGGGAATTTACATTTATAGTCCTTGTGTTATTACTACAACCTAATGGACCCAAATAAACACCCCCCGACCGTCCAATATCCAACCCGGTCAACGAGATAATCCAACCCAGTAAAACAAACCCACCCTTGGCCCTTTTCTTCCCTTCCACCTCTCTCGCTACAATCACCACAAAACCATTCCCTCCTCACCTTTTCCTCTCCTTGTCCCTCCTCCTCAACACAAAACAAAAGCCATTTAATGCATCTCCTCTTAGCACTCTACCCTCCACTGTTAAAATCCCTTTGGCGCCAATAATGCTTTCAAAGGCTAAGATTAGTTTGAGCCATCCAACGGTCCCAATTCCAGTGGGAATCAATCGAGACAAGTGAGAGAAGTTTTGAGTATAAAGAGGAAGAAAAGAGGAGAGAAGG